>CM031569.1:9063397-9301416 GCA_018467065.1 Ephestia elutella
CACGTTTAGTTTGGATGATAATGCATGATATATATGGTACGTGACGTCATTCTAAACCCAATATGGCGGACCATCCAAGATGGCGGAATAGTTATTGTAATGCATTTCTACAATATGGGTATCAATGAAAGGGTTTCTGAGAGTAACAATAAAAGCTTTTTTACTTTTAAATTTTTTACTACTTGATTTATTTAGGTCCATTCAATTAAAGTTTACCAATCATCTGAACATCGATGACTTTCGATTTTTAAAATTTTGATGCCCAGAGCCTATTTATTTCTGCCAGGCGTCTCGTTTAGTTCATGACGGCTAACTTTTTTTATTTACAGATTGTTCGAAGCTCGTACACATTTTATGCTTTCTTGAAAAATTCTCATAAGGGCAGCGCCAACTAAATATATAATAGCCTTCAACTATATTACTGCTTTATAAATATATGTAAATGGAAAAATTCTACACTTTATTCACGAGCAGCTGCGACAAAACAAGAGAAAATACGAAATATCACGAAGGTTTTTAGCACAAAATAATTAAAAGTAGTCTAAAACCAATAATATTGTATCATTTACCTACATATTCATGTTATGTATAAAGGTATTTAAATACTATTTACCTATATTTAAACATGTAGATTAGTTATAATGTAGTTTATTCTTGCTCATGCTTGGTCACTTACCTTATCTCACTATTATTATTTTTAAATAAAGGTTCACAGGTAGATTACCAGGTTAGTACCAGATTTTTTTTGGTAAATAATGATTTAAATGAATAAATGATGTAGTAAAAATCACAGTGTTATTTTTTTCTTCTTAGTAATTTTTATCCAGCAAATGCGTCCACTTCGTGATGCCTATTTGTAGCGCATGTTCAGCCTGTACTAGCTTTTTCCCGCGGCTTCACCCGCGTTAATTTCCCAAGAGAAATGAAAGGTACCATATGTTCTTCTCAGTACCTACTTCAATATATGTATGCGAAAATTGGTTCAGTAAATAAAGCGATAAGAGGTAACAAACAAATAAACAAACACACTTTCGCATTTTAATAAGTTACGATGGATAGGTCATGGACTAATATAATTAATAAGAAATTCTAAAAATATCCGGGCTGTTATAAATATGCCCAAAATGTTGTGTGGGCAATGTGATAACAACAATATTCAAATTCATCATCTATCGGGCAGAGGAGCGAGCGAAGCGAGCGTGCCGTGGCAGTGGCGGCCAAAGCGCCGGAAACGACTTTGCCACAATAATAATTGTTAATGGATAAAGATAGATAGATAAAGTCTTTATTTGCAACTACAAAACACAAATACAGTCTCATACATGAACGAAAAGAGTACAAAATAACACGAAAATATTCAAAAAATAAATGTGTGTAGCAATACAAAATGGCACCTCAGCACATAATGCATAATAGTTGACCTCAGTGGCACAATAATCCGAAGCGCAATGCACTAATTCACCATGCATTATAAAGGTATAAATCAGATTGGCCGATATTCACACGTCAAAGTTCATAATATCGAAACAATATGATAACAAGCTAATTATTTAAAAATAAAAAACACGACTGACAACTTACATAGCCTATGTCACTCGGATGAATGCAAGGAATCTAACAATACCTCTCGCATCAAAATCTGTTCAGCCGTTCAGGACTTATGGTGGAATAAAGAAACTTACATACATACATACTTACATACATGAACCCTGAAAACATAACACTCCATTTTTGGTCAGTCGTGTAAAAAAGGAAGTTCAAATCATAATGTGCTATTTTGTCATTATTCATAATGCGCAGGCGATATGAAAAATACCTCTATTGATTACTTGGTCTATAACATGTAGGTATATTTGAGATAAAGAATAGATTCAACCCGGAGCTTCGAGGGTCATATCCATGGAAGTAATAAGAACTTTGTACAACGTACCTACTTACTACTTCCATGGTCATATCATTCCTAACTACGCAAGAGATACTTAACTGTAAAATAAAATAACTAAACAGCCACATTGAAACCCTCAAAACTCCGTCGGTTACAAAAGGCGGTTCTAACAATATGAGTTGTACAGTCGTTAACAAAACCCTGTGATTTAAGTGGGCAATAACACATCGCTAACGACTGCTCATTCTAATCTACGAGCTAAACGTGACAAAGAATGGGAGCTTTAAGCACGAGACGAGCCATTACAGGGCTTCTCTTGACTGTGTCTGTGCGCTTTTTTCAAATAATCATAGATAAACAGACTCTAGAATGGAACATTATGCTTCTGCGAGTTATATTAGTGAGTTATACTAGTTATGAGAATTGTTGACAAAAAAATAACAGATAGGTACCTCAATAGTACCTATTACTTACATAAAATACATTATTTAATTTCTCTTTATAACCGATTTATCGCTCCCGAGTCGGGGTCCAACTGCTACCTATGTCAGCCGGTTGTAAGTACCACACCTATGTCAGCCGGTTGTAAGTACCACGGCACAGGGCGGGCGCTTCATAGAAACGGCGCGTCAAATATGCCTACTACTACTAAAAATGAAACTGTATATCCGTAAACACGTCAGTAACACGTCAATGTGTGCGTTTTCATAGTCGAACGTCCCACAGTTACACAAGAACGGGGAAGAAGTGCGGAAGGGGCGGGGGGGTGCCATATTGCGGGAGGGGCAGGGAGTTTCCTTTCTGTACGTAGTACTAATATTAATTCTGTGATCACGGGTAAGTTAAACTATCCGTTGACCAATCGGTGGGATCATGGAGAATGAAATTCAGTAGTAAAACACAATTGCAAGTTATGAAGTTATGAAAAAAATATGGGGGTCTTTAAACCAATAGAAGCCAAAACGATCTTTTTAGGATTCTGTACCTCAAGAGGCAAAAACGGAACCCTTATTAGATCACTTTGTAGTCCGTCTCTTTGTCAAACTTTTTTTTCTCTCAGGAACGCTTAAACGTTAATTAAAATTAATATCGAATACTCGGATCTATTGTCTCTTTTAGCAAAAAATAATCAAAATTATACGTCAACACGATCAGGAGGAGATATTTTCGTAAATGTTGCGAATTTTCGCATAATTTGCGATTTTAGAGAGCAATCAAAACTTATGGATACTTCCTGTGGACCCAAAATTATGAAATTTGGCAAAAGCAAGGTCTAACAGTACCAACTTGTACAGGAATAAATCTGAAAGTTGTGAATTATGTTGTTGGAAGTCTAGAAAAAAGTGATCCAAACTTATTTTTGCGCTGGATGCAGTATGAAACCTAGGGATCGAACTGCAAAGTTAAGTTTGATTTTGAAACTAGTTGGTATTTTAGTTACAGCTATAATGTGAGATGCTTTGAGTGTACGGAACCCTCGGTGCGCAAACTTGACTTGCACTTGGCCGGTATTTTTCCTGAAAGAGACCATAGATCCGAGTATTCAGTATTAATTTTAATTTGTTACCTTCAAGCGTTCCAAAGAAAAAAGTTTGGCGGACGAATTTCGCGGGCACAATTTAGAACGTAATAATTTCATCTAAAGTAATATTGCTATAGGTAATTTAAATTATTTGGGCAACAACACTAATAAAACTTTACTCGAATGTGCCATTATTTACGGATATTAAAGCTACTTTATTGATAAGAATAGCTCACGTGATAATTATATGATGTTTTATTTGTCTAGATATCGGTAAAACAATTGTGTATTATGGGTATAATAATTAACGTCTAAAAGACGTTCATTAGGTGTCGTCGTTTACAGTATACAGGGCGTGTCTATAAATGATCAAATATAAAACAGAACAGAAGTTACCGAGAATAGGTAGCTGCCTTCGTGACGATACACGCACAGAAGCAACTAAATAGTATTGGAATTTTAACTTCTATAGAATACGTAGAATAATATATTTTTGTTTATTTAAAACACTGATTTCTAAAAGTGAATTTGGTTTCTAATTAGTTATCCCATTTTGGTGAAAAATAGTAAGAAAGGCGTTTCTGGATTTGTTTATTTTAAAGCGCTAAGTTTTTGACATTGTGAATTTGTAAGTTTGTGAGGCTGTTTGTTACTCAATCACGCAAAATCTACTAGACGGATTTCGATAAAATTTGGTATACGGGTAGAAAAATACTGGGAATAGCACATTGGGTACTTTTTATCCCGAAATTCCCACGGGAGCGAAACCCCGAGGCGCGGCTATTATCATATAAATAGACGAGACTATGTGAGATGTAGGTAAGTACCTACCTGTGAAATTCTACGTTCTAATATTTCTATAAACATTTTAGTCTTTGTAACTCCAATTACATGTTTATAGTTTAATAACTGCATTTGGTAAGTAGGTAATTATAAAGTATAGGAGTGACGATTTTATAAAAGAATACTTTAGTGTAATGTGTCTTATTATATCCGCGAACTTCTACTGTGTGGACCTCTGGAAGTTGCTAACAAACAGCAATTTTTTATTGTTATTAAATTTGTTATTGATACCTCTTATCCATAAAGTCCTACTAGTACCTATTTTATGATAATGGAGACACAGTTGTCGTATTTGAGTCTAGATAGATGTGTGAAATTAATGAAGATTCTTGGCCTTTATCCGATTGCTTGCGAATCATCAAAGAAGAAGAAAATTCTCCATGGGATATATAGATTTTTAATTTTATTCTTACACTCGATGTACACTGTCCAGCAAATCTTAAAAGTTTACGAAGTAATCTTTCCAATAATTTTATATTATTTCTTTATTATTTCATTTCGAAAATTTAAAACTACCGTTCGTCTATAGGTTTTAGTGGAATTTCTTTTCTTTATAAAGATCTTTAAAAATGTTATCGTCTTTTAAAATTTTCATAATTTTTGATTTATTTCCTTGTATTTTTTTTTCTTAAGGTACGAGATGATGCAAACAAAGTGATGGGAACAATGTTTTTATTCTTGACGAATACCGATTTTCTCTATAAAGTCGTCGTACTTTGGACAAAATCCGAACAAATTGAAGAAATCCTCCAAATCACAAAAGGTAGACCAGGTGCTTATATAAAAATAAGAAATAACGTACCTATATTTTTCTAGAAAAGTCAACATGATCACAGTAATGTCAGTTTTGAAAATAATTTTAGTTTTAAGATTTTTCCTTCTTGTCTAACTGCATCATGGGGCTTCGCTTGCGTAAAAGTATTAATTTAAAAAAAAAGAATTTTTAAATTATAAATCCCTGTTAGAGCAAAAATAATAACATTTGATAAGTCGTTATCCAATGAAAAACTCATTATGAAAGCCTTTTTACATTGATTTTTTTTTTACACTGACTTAAAAAAAAAAAATTGTTTTCTTTTTAAGTATCGATGTAGTTTTGTAATTTCAACATTAATTTTTCAAATTAAATATTAACAATAGAGGGGATTGTGGGGTATCTGCTACTCTAATTCGTATTGTTGTAAGATTAAGCACATGATACATCTTCATAGTAAAGTTTATAAAATTGGAGGTTTCGATTAATTTGGAAAATATCTGAATTGAAAACTGCTTGCCTCTTGGACTACATTTGTATTTCGGAATGGAAAGTGGCGAAAAGTAAATTATCGAGATAAGTATATAGATTCTTTGTCGGTATCTATCAGATTCACTTGAAGTCGTACCCAGTCTTCAGTGAAAACTAAATCTAATTATATTCTTTGTATTTATCAAAATCATAAAAAAGGAGAGGTGTGACGTATAGTGTCGTATTATACATCGCCCCCACCACTGCCCGGTGGTGTGGGGATGTGGCAGTGCGCACTGCGCATTCTGTCTGTTACGATACGTTGTGGTGGACGGACGTGTGTCCGGATATACTCATTGTTCTGGTGATAACGGTGAAACATCAGGATGTCTGGTTGCGATGTACAGTTACGTGCGGTGGAGGGGCACGTAACCTTGCCGTAGAACGACACAAATGACGTGATTTTTTTTTGTTTTTGTTTTTAAATTGGGTGATTTTAAGGAAGGGAAAGAGACTTGCAGCAGTGTAGAAATCGGAAATTTATTATTGTTTTAATAAACAAAACCATGTATCGAGTAATGTATAATAATGTAGTATAACAGTAATGTTAGTTTTGTCTGTGTTGAATGATAAGGTATTATTTTCTTTAGGTCCAATCTACAACCAAGGAGAGATCGAACATCGGGCTCCGTTAAAGAAAACTGTTCGCGAAGCGCTTTTTATTGTCCGGTTATTCAACTATTTGGCACTATTCACGTGTTTTCTTTGGAGTATCCAGCCAACGATACAACGCATTAAATTAAAAGCAATCGAGTTACCAATATGGCTTCCATTTGATTGCAATGTAAACCCACAGTAAGTATTTATTAACCCACAATAGTCCTAATTACTCGGCCGATTAAGGCATGTATTTCATAAAATGAAATTATTTACAGTAAGCATAGTAAAAGTTTGCAATAATTATGATACAAATGTGCTATGTTGGTCAATGCGGTACGCCGAACCGTAAAGCCGAATATGTAATGAATAATACACGCACACATGTATAATAATAATATGACGTTTTTACAACATGCTTGAGGTCAATATTTTTAATAATAAAATGCAATATTAATTGATTGGCTGTATAAATTTATCTTTATTGTTATTTTCCGTTTTTGACACCACAATCTATAAATTGGTATACAGTAAAATAAATAATGCACATATAATTTGATAACTTGTATCAATTTAACTACATTATACTTGTTTAAAAATGTGTAAAAGTAAAAATCACGCGTGCGTAATATTTGGCATTGTGATCTTAAACTTTAGATAATAAGAACTACTATTACATGCAAGTATGTTGAAAAATAATCTATATATTTTTAACGTTGCAGTTTCTATTTTGTGATTCTCTACATGTGGATTCTAACATCGTGCCTCGCTATGGGCAACACAACAATAGATGGTTTCATAGCTTTTTTACTCGAGCAGTGTAAAACACAAATAACAATTATTAGGTAAGCTTTGATCTAAGAACATGCAGGTGTGTAACTGTAACTATGTTTAACCGTTATAGTCCTTGTATGGAGAAATTAACACAACTTTCAAAAAAGTTTTTGCAGGAAAGATAAATTGCACTAATATTTAAAATTAAATTGTTTTGTAATAATGAACAGTATTATTTAGTTAGCTTTTAGGGAATCTCCTACTTCGTTAGCGACAATAACTTATAAATCATGAATTTAAAGAGACCTAAACGATGAAAATGAAAATGAAAAATGAAAAATATTTTATTGATTCACTTACATTGGTTACTACAAGTGGCAGACTCCTTTTAAGTAAAAGATACCTGTGTTAGGAGCCACCGGTCTTCCCAGGGTTACAGATTGTAAGTAGTCTAGTTACATTACATTATATTAATACTACATAATACATTATAAAATTATATTACCATTAAAATTACAATTATATATACCATTTAAAAATACAATTTAAAATTACAATAATTTTGTGTGGGTAGTGTGTATGCGTGTTGTGTGTAGATAAGTCCAAAAAATATATGTAAGGGACGTAATTATTGTTTTATTTTATATTACTATTCAGGCGTGTACAATAATGTTTCAATTTCGTCATAATTTTGTGTTTTTAGCCAACTAGAAATCTCTTTTTTGCAGTTGTGACGGGTCATAGAAAATATATTTAATTCATTGTGTAGGGTATTATATAGGCGGGCTGATTGGCTGGAATACTGTCGCCGAGCATATACTGAGTTACAGAATGGGGTTGGTGCTACGTTGTATCTTCTTCTTCTATTTAGGTGGTTAGTATTATATGGAAGTTGTGAGTGAGTTTTTAATGCGGTGTGTAATACATATAGCTTTCGAACAGAAAGGAAACCAGTCAAGTTATATAATAAATCGGTGGGATATTTATAGGATTTACTATACATGACCTTGAGCAGAGATCTTTGTGCTCTCTCAATTTCCATGAACTTTGTTTTCGTGGCACCACCCCAGATGGATATACAGTATATGAGAACTGACTGCGCGAGTGCCTTATATATCTGGTCCAGAAGAGACTTGTCAGCAACGTGTCTCAAGTTTTTGAAGACCCAAATGAGCTTCCGTGTCCTAGTCATTACAAGATCAATATGATCATGCCAAGACAGTCGCTGGTCGACCATCACACCTAGATACTTAATTTTATTTTCTCGTTTTATGTGCTTACAGAAACAAGCATCGGGGTTATTGAGACTACATGTGTGCAATTTTATCATGTAATTTGGATTTGGTTGAGAAGAGTTGTATTTAGAAAAACAGATAAAGTTGGTTTTAGAGGTGTTTAGCGTTAAGAGATTGTTGTTAAGCCACTTGGCTATCTTAGCAAGCCCCTTTTCGGCATTATGCTGAACTTCTGCCCAAGAACTACCCGTAAACACCACCGCAGTATCGTCAGCATAGGAATAGATCGTACCATCATCCAGATCCATGTTGCACAGGCTGTTAACATATATAAGAAACAGAGTGGGTCCTAAAACGCTCCCCTGTGGCACCCCATATGTAATATCACATTGATCACTGATATATTCCCCTATTTTGATTCGCTGCTTACGATTATGCAGGTAGTCTATGAATAAGTTAAGAGGAAGGCCTCTAATTCCTATACTTGCCAGTCTGCGCACAAGGACTGTAACAGAAACCGTATCAAATGCCTTTTTCATGTCTACAAATACAGTGACACATTTTTTATTATTATCTACAGTGTCAGTAATTTTAGAAGTAGTGATAGCGTCATCCGTAGACAGTCCCTGCCTAAAGCCAAACTGTGATGGAGAAAGAATGTTAAATTTATTTAAGTAGGCTACTAATCTTTTATTAAGTAGTTTTTCTATTACTTTTGAAATTGGTGGTAGTACAGAGATAGGTCTGTAATTACAGACATCAGCTTTGTCTCCACCCTTATGCACAGGAGTGACTATGGCAATTTTGAGAGCATCTGGAAATATGCCCTGCTGGAAGCAAAGGTTAGTTAAATGGGTGAGAATAGGTACAACTATATCAGCAGCTTGTTTCAGAAACTGGACTGGAATACCATCCCAGCCAGGCGCACTATTAGATTTTAAACCCATAAGAGTTGTATAGACCTCATTTGGATCAGTGTCTGTAAGTACAAAAGAAGACATATGAGTATTTGTGTCGTGGTTATCAGTATTTCGTAGAGTAGATTGATCACTAGGAGTAATGTTTTCCGCTAGAGTTTTACCAATGTTAGAGAAGTAGTGATTGCAATGATTAGCAGATTCCTGTGGCGATGTTTTAAGTTGAAGCAAATCAAGGTTATCACCGTTGTTTTTGTTGCGATGAGTAATGTTATTTATTGATTGCCATAATTTTTTTTGAGTTATTTTTATTTCGTATTAGCTGTTGTCTTTCGTAATCTCTCTTTAATCTCTTAATTAAATTATTGCAAAAGTTGCGGTAGCGTCTATAAGTCGTTTTTAAAATTACATTTTCTGGATCTGATCTTAGCTTTCTTTGCATGTTGTTCCTATTTCGTATACATCGTAAAATTCCCATGGTGATCCATGGTTTAATAATACGATTATTACAGGTAATTATTCTAGTTACTGTATGGGAATGGATGACTTCTCTTAGTTTTCGAAGTAATAGATCTGTAATTATGTTAGGATTATCAAGAGAAAGTAAATTTTCAGTAAGTGTGCTATTCCTTAGGTTCGCGATAGCATTATCAAAGTCGATGACCGTTTTAGTCTTAGTTTTGGAATATTGGCCTATTTTATCAACACCCGATAGCCTAAGGAATATCGTAGAGTGGTCAGTAATAGAAGTTTTAATTATATTTATGGTTGCAGAGAGTTTCTTTTGATCAATTTTCAGCATAAAATGATCAAGGCAGTTGTTGAGTCTGGTCGGTAATACATGACCGGGCAGAATACTATGGGTCGCCAACATATTTAAGTAATTGTTCCGATTGTTGCGTTCCTGTTGTTTAGCGTCTGGCCGATTTATTAAGTTTATATTTATGTCTCCGGTTATGACGACATTTCTCGAGTTCTTTAAATCGTTGAGATTTTTGTCAAGAGAGTCAATGAATGGAACAGCATTATGATGTGAGGGGGAGCGATAAATTCCTAAAATAGTAATGTCATTAAGGTTGATTTGTAGGCAAGATGCATGAGTAAGCATGACTTCCCTGACATTTGCTCTTAGTTTGTTTGATACATAGACGACGACACCATCACACTGATTTATGTGTATTGTAGTAGAATAAGAAGTGTAATTTTCAATTGGGGGTATAGATTTATTCATGTCTAATCTACATTCTGTCAGTATGATGACATCTACATCGACGTTGAATTGCGAAAGAGTAATCTGAAAGTCATCCAAGTTACTATATATAGTTCTTATATTTTGCGAAACTATTTTAAGATCATTATTGCACCTATTTTTATTTTGCAAATCAGCAATGCCACATGCTCGCGATTGAGCAATTTCAATTTGGTCAATTTCTGTTACAGTTATAAGCGAATTATCCATAATCAAAGAGAATAAAAAGATTACATGGGTTAAGATAAGCAGGTGATATATTCATTGAATGTTGGACAAATATATGATGCATGAAAGTTGGCTTTATTAATATAAACATACAAGTACAAATATTCGCCTATGGGTAGATTAATTAAGTAATTAGTATTGTGAGTGTATTTATGTAAAGTGTAAAAAGTCATATTAGATAAGTAAAATTTAAATATGGGTGTGTGGATTGAATTAATTATTCTATGAAAGTATATACGCAATACATTATAGTGAGAGCAAAGTCCAGATAAAATAATTAAAAAAAAACTAATGAAATAAAATTTTACAAATGATAATTCTAAATCTAGTCACTTTTCCTGCATTAGCTTCTGAATTTGAGTTTCATTATTTATCGTTAAAATAGGAGAATTATCAGATTTCCTGACGTAAACCCTGCCGAAGGCAGTCTAGCAGTACTTGTAAGATTTGGACTTAGCAAGGTCCCTAGCAAGGAAGTAAAGGCGAGCCGCTCTAGCGGTGAGCTGCTCTGCAACGTACACTGGTGTATTCTCTTGTGTCTTAAATCCTAGATTTATGGCACGGAGTTTCTCCGAGTGTCTAAGATTAAAAGCCTTGCAAGCCTGCAGGAATTTAATTTTTAACAGAGTAGTCGTTAGTTCGACTACAATGGGGGTTTTGAGATTTCCTTCCTTTTTGCTTCTTATTCTGTATATGTCATTTATATCTTTTTCGGCAATATCGCAGTTGACTGATTTTGCTAGTTCCAGTGTGATTTTGATAAGGTGTTCCTTGGTTTCTTTTTTCATTTCGTGGCACATTTTTGATCTCAATGTTATTCTTCTGCTTTTCTCTTCTAAGATCTTCTATTTGTCCCTCTAGCATGGAGATATTTTCCTTGTCCTTTTTGCTCTCAACTTCTAAATTTTCCAGTTTTTTCTTTAGTTCCTCATTTTGTTCGGCAAGAAAAGACATAGTTGTCTGTATACATGAATTAGTTTTGTTAATGTCAGTTAGCATGGAGCTAACTTTTTTTATTTCACATTCCTTTGATTGGAACATAGACTGAATCAATGATTTTATTTCTTCTCTAAACATATCAAATCTATCCGTTTCTGGATTCTCTTCTCTTTTTCTTTTACTGCGTTGTGCGACAAAGTTAGGAGGTGTTGTATGTTCCATCTCAAGCCCTGAACAGTCAGTATTTGTATCTGAAGAGGCCATGTTACCTGTATTATCTATAGTAGATATGTACGTACACCGGTACAAAGTGGTTGAACTGAGAATGATCAGAGATGAGGATGAGTAGGGCACTGTTATTAGGTGTTAGTCAGCGTAGATAAGTCGAATCAAAACAAATTTGCCATATATAAGAACAAAAAAAAAAAACCTTATCTGTGTCTTTAATATTGGGCTTTATCTACTGCCTGTCTAATTATGGGCTTAGGTAACCTTCGCTTGCCTTTTCGTCCTCGTAGACCGTCCGTGCGAAGCGCTGTGGAATAAAGTAGAAAGCGGAGCAATATCACGCACGACTAGAGGTGCGATACGAGGGGCGCAGGGCGCGCGCGGATGCACTCTCAGCTACGAAGGTATTGCGTTTGCGTAGCACCGTAGGTAGGTGACGGCGATAGCGGCACGGAGCAGGCAGAGCGGTGGGGCAGCGAAAGGGGTCTAGCGGGCAGCGGGTAGCGGGCGGGGGAAGCAGCGCTCACGCAGCGACCGTCGACACAAGTGAATATTGAGGTAGGTCAGGGATTCGATTTGAATATTTAGAATGTTTTTTGATTTACCGTGGCTAAATGCGTGTCGTGTCTGCAAATCCCGTAGTATATTCTTGTAGATTAGGTTCTTAGCTTCACTTTAGTACACAATACACGATGATTTGTAATAGTTTGACTAGCGTTAGACGTAAAAAATAGCGGACAGTTCACAAACGCGTCTTACTCGTCAACGCTCCCCGCGGAAGATGAAACGATGACCCCAGACCTGGGGCCCTATTTTTGAAAGTGTGACTCACCAAAAAACCGTGAGCCGAATGATTTTTCATTCGATATCCATTATTCCGTATTTTTGAATTGTCTATGTCGAATAATTCGCAACGAGTGGTCTAGACCACTCGTTTTCGTGATTTGGTGGTCGAACGTTTTTTACGTCAAAATCATGAATGACATAGACAACCGGATACGGATATAGATGGAGTCTATTAGAATTTTCAATTTTGCATTCCGTTTAACGCTTACGTTCTCTTTGTTTGAAAATTTACGAACATTTTTTTTACGATTCGTTACCGATTCGGTTTTCGTTGCGTAGAATGGAGCAGAAATTATTTCTCGCATTATTTTCATATCACTGGCAACATTGCTAGACGAGTGATTTCAAAAATACGGCTTTTTTATGTTTTTAGTGACATAGTAGGACGAGTGCGACATAATAGTCTATTCGTTTTCAGCGGTATGTCATACTTTCAAAAATAGGGCCCCTGGCCGGCCACCAATTGCAGTAACTCATGAAACGTCATCAGGGTAGAGTTGGTATTGCGGAAAAATAAACATATTACTCATTGAAAGATTCAAACTGAACTAAAAATTTGATATATTATATTAATAATAAGATAATTTGGACAGGTAGTTTCCACCATCCTGCGTCCCTTATATTTAGTTATGAAGCTTGCTTCGCGATTCGTCCGTATATGTTTAAAATAATACAGTTTTTTTTTTTTTGTAAAAGTTATTGTAACCGCAAAATAATATAGCTGACATTGAATACGGTAAAATTTAATTTAACCGACCACTCAGCAACAGTGCAGTATATTCCTTTTACATCCAAACATCAAAAGCGGAACTACAAATTGAATTAAAAATGAGTTCAAATGGAGACTGAGAGGAAATTAACTTCAAAATATATTGTCCATATTTGCTAAATTTTATTAGAGCACATTTTACCTTGATCTACTTACCGTTGTCGCATCAAAAAAATAATAATTAGGTATCTCTTATAGGTACATAGTGAAATACCGATTTCTTTTGTTTTTGTTATTTATTTATTGTATAGTCTTTCCTATAAAATGTGTCCCGCTTGCTCGTTTGCCGTCGTATAGGTACTATAAAAAAACTGAATTTTGTTTTTAAGTTTTCTCGCATTATTTTTTTTAGATTGGAACTTGAAAATCTTATAGAAAAATGTGAACTGGAACAAAAGGATGAAATGACCATTTCTTTTTCTGATGTTCTTGAAACTCGTATGAAAAAAATATTTATTCATCACAACGAAGTTGTAAAGTAAGATTTATATTTTTTTCCAACTGATTGTGCATGAAATAGTTACCTATGTATACTTTAAGGATTAGATAGGATTTTAATTTTTGATCCTTTCAGGATGGCCCGTAAAGTTCAAAATATTTTTGGAAATGCTATTTTTTACTTATTTGCAGTCGGTGGGTGGATTTTATGTACTTCAGCCTATAGAATGGTTACTGTAAGTATTTACAAGTCTTTTATGTAAGTATCTAAACAATTAATCCGGTTAAGTCTCAACAAATTTTTTTTCATTATTTTGTTTAGATTTAAATTCCTAGGAACAAAGAGACTTTTTGCAAAAGAAGCCCCAATAAAAAGAACATACCTACAACAACATACAACAAAAAATATTTATTTATACAAAAAGCTTTTAAGACCACGGGGGTTTAAGGGCAAGGAAGCAAAGGATTTTTTCAGAGAGTTGGGTCGTCGTGGTATCGTTTTGAGCGGAGTCTTAGTGCCGGTTCATATCTGATCGAAAGGAATTCTCTGTCCACTCAGTGAGGCAATGCTGCTGGGGTTGAGATTATCAACCTTTCACATCACATCAAACAATCAACTACATTGCAAATTCTTCGCTATTACCGCAACTTAGAGGGCTTAATCACTGTACTAATAAAAGAATGAATAATATTCTTCCTTTTTTATTTACGGTTCTAAGCTAAAATCCCGTTTTAGGTTAATCCAGCATCCGTGGAGTTTATTTCAATGGTGTGTTACATCAACTGCATCTTAATTGAACTGCTCCTGTACTGTCATTATGGAAACGAGATTACTTTCGAAGTAAGTCTTCTATTTATTTTATATTTCTCGGCATTTCAGGCTCAGAATTTCGCGTTTTGTCTACCAAATTACTTTGCTTGCACTTACTGTACAGTTCTGAAATTTTTGCTAATAATAGATTAGGAAATTAGCGACACAGTGCAAGAACCGAAAACATGATTTGACTAAGTTTGCTCGATAAAAAATAATCCTAAACATTTTCCCTAAATTACCAAAAAACTCTGTAATACGATGATATTTTTAAAAAATTATTTCACATTAATGTAGTTCATATGATTACTGAATTTTTAATTAAAGAATTTATTAAAACAAGTTATTTATTACTACACAATCTTAAATTATAACATTATTCACCACCCGTCCATCGCAATTTGTAACGGAAACATCATACCTTCCTTGTCGTTCATATGGCAACTCATCTTACCTCTCTGTCCGCCAGACTGCCGACGGCCGTGAATAGCGAGAGACGCATGTCAAATTGCTCCGCAAATTTATTTACGCAAAATTTAATAAAATGGGGACTTGTTATACAAATCAACTAGATGGCGCTCTCAAAAATCGTCGAAACAGCTTTTCACAATGCGACAAGCTCGCAGCTCATCAAACACGCATGATCTAATTATAAGTTCTAAATGTGAAAACTGAGGGCGCCTCTGTATGCAATTTGTACCTTTTTTGTATTGGATAATGCTACGGAAATAAAAATAGACGGTATATATACCTATTGTATGTAAAAAATAAAATATGCTCTGATTTTTTTTTGTGAATTTTTAAATATTTAAAAATTCACAAAAAAAAAACAAAAAATCTGTTATTTCTTTATTTGATATACACTGTTATGGAATTTTCTCTCCACAGTAGGTACACAAAAACAGTCTTAGGGGGGGACTGTATCTGTTATTTCTTAATTTGATGTGCACTGTCATGGAATCTCCCTCCACAGCAGGTACCTACACAAAAAAGCAGTCTGGGGGGGGCACGTGCCCCGGTGCCCCCCCCCCTAAATCCGCTACTGTTCGTGCTTACTGTTGTAATAAATTTAGAAAATTGAAATTTTGTCTGTTTCCGGCCAAGTGCGAGTCATACGATTCATACTCGCGCATCGAGGCAAGGGTTCCGTACACGTAAAACATCTTACATTATAGCTCTAACTAAAAGACCAACTAGTTTCAAAAACAAACTTAACTTTGCAGTTCGATCCCTAGGATTCATACTGGATCGAGCGCAAAAATAAGTTTGTAACACTTTTTTTAGACTTCCAACAACATATTTACAATTTTC
Source organism: Ephestia elutella (assembly GCA_018467065.1). NCBI lineage: Eukaryota > Metazoa > Arthropoda > Insecta > Lepidoptera > Pyralidae > Ephestia > Ephestia elutella. The sequence goes on from CM031569.1 coordinate 9,079,275, forward strand.
GGATTTATTTCTGTACAAGTACTGTTAGACCTCGCTTGCTAAATTTCATAATTTTAGGTCAACGGGAAGTTCCCCATAGGTTTTGATTCCCGTCTGAAATCGGAAAATATGTATGCGAAAACTCGCAACATTTACGATAATATTATCAGATCGCGATGACATATAATTTTGTTTATTTTACTGCTGAAAGATAATAATGTTTGAAAAAAAAAAAAAAACAAATTCCTAAAGTACAACAAGGAATTGAACCCTGCACTGACCTTATAATTCATTTCGTCAAATTACCGCTCGGCCATCCACCGGCGAATCGTTGCTGCCGAAATTTTACATTACATGTTTCTACTTAGTATACTATATATCACTTACTACGTAAGTGGCTTTGCTGACTAAAACACATTTTTTGTTTACTTTCCTTTGATTATGCACACATTAATTTGAGTTTTCTTGATTTTCATTTTTAAATAAGTATTTCAAGAACAATTTGTTGAACAAGGTTGAAATAAATAATAGTTTGTTAGATGATTTGCAGATTATGAGATAGATGGAGCTGATTTTACTATTTAGTTCCTCTGAAGGGGCGCCCTTGTAGTTTACAGGGGGGTCGGGGGTGAAATCTGACTTTCTTATTCAAGCTTTCTGCCCCTTCATATCCAGATCTAGATTGTGGTTAGTTGAAGGCACGTTAGGCCGTTGGTCCCGGCTGTATTATCCGCATTCGGGCCGCGTGATGGTCATACATAGCCTACCCTCCATCCATACCCATTAGGGTGGGCCGATTTTTGAAAATATCATAGTATTCTAACTCAAGGGCTCTCAAAAGTTGCGTAAAAATATACACTTTTAAACAGTTTTTTTTTATTTTTTTTTATTTAGGTACTTTTAGATCTCTACCATAGCTCAACATTTTAAAAATAATAAAAAAAGACATGTTGGTTTAAAAATATTTCTAAACTGATTTGAAATAAATTAAAAGTTTATGTGTGACCAGAAAATACCAAAATAACATAAAAATGTTATTTTTAATTATAATAGTACAAAAACACAATGAAAAATAAAATCTCAATTGCTGTTATGATTTCGCTTATTTTTAGCATTTATCCGTATATATTATTTTTTTCCAATTATATTTCAGAAAAAAAAATTGTGTCAAAAACGCAAAAAATATTTTTCCATACATGTCATGGATTGATTGTAGTAGGTACGGAGAATATAACACAAATTAAAATAGTTCAAATTAATCTATTTGGATATTATAAATCGTATTTCCGAGTGAATTACGTTATTTGAAGTTGAAAATAACAATTTTCGTAAATTTCAAAATTCGGTAGATATATCGAATATTTTTAAAATTATTAAACATCATCATTAAGTATATAACAAATACAGAATAGTCAATAACTAACATAAATCAATTGCCCCTTAAGGTATCTGGTGCAAAGGTGCCCAGTACACTAGCGGCATTGCCACGCTGGATGGCGATGGCCATCCTTTGCACCAGATACGACCCGGTTTTTAAAATTATTTTTATTATGATTGTGTGTGTAACCCTATGGCATATTTTAAAACATTTTTTTCCATCCATAGGCTCCATGATGATGAAGTTTAGAAGATGATTAAAATCAAGTACATTCTGTCTTTCCAGAGTAACATGTTGATGAAGTCCGCATATGCAACAGATTGGTTGGCCTTCCCCGTGAAACATCGCCGCTTACTCATCATGTTCATGGAACGAGTCAAAAACCCAATTCAGCCTATGGCAGGCTCGTTAATACCCCTGTCTAATAGCAGTTTTGTTTCTGTTAGTAAATTATATTATGTTTTTTTAGCTATTTTAAGCGTTTTGAGATTTTTCAGAAATGCTCTTTCCGAAATACTTCCAGTACAATGTTATTGATTTTTATTTAAATTTATCTGTGAACGCAAAAATCTCTATAAAGTTAATCGTCTTCAAATATATACATGGTCCAAGATTTTTCAGGTTGTTCAGTAATTACTTAACTAATTGTATCTCGTTCTTCGTTATCGATTTTTTTTATTTACAGATTATTCGAAGCTCATACACATTTTATGCATTCTTGAAAAATTCTCATAAGGGCAGCGTCAACAAAATATAGGCTTCAAATAACTGCTTTATGAAAATGTGTAAATGGAAGAGATCAATATGCTTTCTTCACGTCATCAGCGATAAGACACATGAAAAAATGAGAAAATATCACGAGGAATTTTAATGTCAAATCAATAATGTGTCAATAATAGTACCGCTCCGGATGGTACCTGGTTCAAAGGCTTATACTCAGAGAAGAAACGCGGCAAGCGTTATGGGTACCTTTGAACCTGGTACTTACAGTCCGGGGTGGCATTTTTGACTAACTTTCTTTTACTTTTAAAATATTTATGATTATTTTCATATTAAAAAAATAAAAGTAGGTACTAGTTATTATAATTTATACTTTACGGAAAATTAATGTATATTTTAATATGGATATTTCCTATAGGTGGATAATATTTAAACAATATTATACACATATTGGAAATCTTTGATATTTCTGATATGCAAGCTCTGCACTTTCTCACAATGTTTACAATGATTATAAATACTTTGTAATAATTGTATTTTAATTTTCTATCTAGCCTGTTTCAGTAACACCCACAAATTTAGTTATAATTTTTTTTATGGATTTAGAAGTTACATATATACCATAGAGTTGCGAAAAAAATCATATTTCTATGTTATGTTCTGACGTCATTGTATCATTCTATACCAAATATGCCAAATACTATATAAACTCTAGCGAGGTTCATAGTATTGGCTAATTACATACGGAAGAGATAATGGGTGGGGTGAGTATCCTATCGCGCCACGCACCGGAAGCATTTATGCTGGATATCGTGGGTATGGGACACATTTTACCCACAAAATTTTATAGTGTAGATTCGTCAGGTCTGCGAGCGATAGAGATAGTAGAAGAGATAAGGGGGAGGCTTTTTCTCAGCAGTGCATGGGACCTAGGTATTGGCTAAATAAAAGAAAAAAAAGTAGGTAGATATTCTTTAATACGTTAATACGCAAACAAAGAAATAAACTCATTTATAATGTATCCTATCCTACATAATTTCTGTTGTCAGAACGTTGTGAAAATTGTCGTTTGTTTTATAAACAGAGGGCGGGACGGCGAGACTCATTCATTTGTAACAACTGAAGACGGCAGTAATAGAAGTAGTAGTTACAGAAGTGACAGTGGTTTCTTCGTGAATTCTAACAAATGTTGTAAAAGCGAAAGTAGTCAACTTTAAGCTTTTTGTTACACGCATAACTACTGACGCAAAAGACTCGCAAAAGCTATGTATTTCTTTGCCTACGTACCTAGGAACGAGTACGTACGATAGTAAGGGCTGCTCTGCATCTGACTGAGCATTTTCCTGGTTGTATCCTCAATCTTCAGCGTGCGCGTCGATACCCAGGGTCCTCTTTCTTACTTTTTCTTCTCCACTTCGCACGAGCTTCCGCATCCTTGGTTGTGAGGCTATTGGTACGCCATATGGCAGTTATAGGTAGGTATATGTCGCAGTCGGATTGTATAATCCGCCGTATTACATTACGGCTAGCCGTTTTACAAAACAGCGCCGTTTTGTAATACAGCGGTTCAACGATTAGCCGGATTGTCACTGCGATACGTTCTTCAATATGGCGGCCCATGTTAAGCCGCATCGTACTACTAAGTATTTAGAATTTAGGGTGACCATACTTACAAAATAAAACTATGTTTAAATGAAAATCTATTTTAATAAGAAAATGCTAACAGATTTTCTTTTTACGATATTCTTTAGCAATCAAAAATTATTATATATCACGACAATATCATTGTATTAATACAATATAGATCGTTTCTATTGTTATTTGAAGATGATGTTGATGTGACTGTATATTTTTAGAACTAATTTCTTAATAACACTACCCTATAAAGCTTTTCATGTACCTACCTCGTTGTTCCTGACTGATGTTCTTCACAAATAAAAATGCTTCCTTGCTGTAGAGTTCTATTCTGTATTATAAAATATTTTTCAATAAAATGTAATCTGTATATATAAAATCGTTAATGACTGATTTTTACGATCACCACAGAGACGAAACTACTGAACGTATTGACTTGAAATTTTGCATATAGGTTTATTGTACAGCGTAGGTGAGCACTAAGGAAGGAATTTTGGAAATTCAACCCCTAAGGGGTTAAAAATGGGGTTCAAAGTTCGTATGAAACTTCGCCATTTTTACGTTCTTGTTTCCTAACGGGGTAAAGGGGGCCTTCCTTCAAAGTCAATGTCAAATATTTTTATTTATATTGGCTTAAAAATAGCACTTATAAATCGTCACTTTCTTATTTTTTAGTTAGTTGACGTCATAAAATTACTTAAAGCTAAGTTTACCACCGCCTCCAAAGCGCAAGTGGAGAAGAGGCGGTGCAACAAACTCCACTGCTGCATTTTCTCCAAAGACGTCACTTTACAACATATGTCTTACAATTAAATGACTGTATATGTGGACGAATATACATTGAAGGGGACTCCTAAAGGGGAAACAAGATAAAAGTGGTCGACTATACCATACGAATTACTTCCCTTGGGACACGGAATAGACAAATGGCTGAAATTTTGAGTACAGGAGTTAGGTAACTACAGTTTGGTTGGAACACATTTTTTTTACCTAAGTGAAATCCACGCGGGCGAAGCCGCGGGTAACTGCTAGTAAGTTATAATTTCTAAACTACCTACATTAAGTAGTACCTCATGAATAATTTTAAGCCTCGTTGTGAAGGTGTAAAAGTGACGATATAATGATAGTGTCAATGAAAACAAAATTATAGTCAATCTACAGACATAGGTATAGGTTTTATAAAGGGAGGAGTTGCTTTTTATTTCTTCATTCCACTCGCTCCATGCAAACTTACCAATAATTTAGCACCACGGTATCAAAGATTTACCTATTCATATACATTTGAGAAAATCCTCATAGTTCGCATTATGGAATCACAGTTGTCCTATCTAAGCCTACACAGAAATGTAACGTTTTTGAAAACGCTTGGGATTTATCCCATAAATCGAAAATCATCAAAAATTAAGAGATTTCTCCATGGAATTTACAGATGCATCATGTTCTCCTTTATTTTCCTGTATACTTTCCAAGAAATTTTGAAAATATATCAAGTAAAGTGTCTAAGTCTTATATTTATCACATCTAATAATATTCAGTTTTAAAACTTTTGCATGGGGTTAATGAAATAAAACAATTTTATTAATCCTGCCTATTTTTATCTCGATGAACCTGCCGTGTTCGAATCTAATATCCTTACGTGACGAAATAAGACACTTTTTAAATTTATAATAAGTGCACTGTCTGTTTTGTACACTTTAATAGGGATGCGGCCCACCTGATGGAAACGGTCACCGCAGCCTTTGGGCCCTTGCAACACCAGGGGTGTCGCGCCCGCGTTGCCGGCCCTGAATAAATCTTTAACAACCTTTTATAATAATTTATTTATTTATTTGTCTTATAAAAATACACAAATAAAGACATAAAATACAATGCTTTCGTTAAAAAAGATCTTTAAGTGCAACTCCAAATTATTTCTAGGCAAAACCATGTCATATCGAATATATCATAGATATCTAGGTACTTGTTACTGGTTTTATTGAACATTTCAAAAATAGCACTCCAGATTCGCTTTTAGGTAGAGTCCAATTGCGAACAGATTCAATTAGATACCTAATTAGAAATCACACTGAACGTTCCCTCTTTTTCATATTTCTCTCAATTACAATAAGTAAACAAGGCTTGTATTTCTTCAGGAACGACATAACGGAATGAAGATGATGGAAACCATATTTCTTTGTCTAACTTACACTGATTTCATTTTTAAAATTATCGTTTTATGGATGAAATCTGATCAAATTGAAGAAATGCTAAAAATTACGAAAGGTAATAATTAGTAAGTAAGGTAATAATTTATTTCTTTAAAATTTATGCAAATTTGTGATATTTTTGCGTCATTAATAATTAAAACAATAATACCTTCTTGTGATAAGTATGTCCTGTACAAAAATATAAAAGATTACCTATCACCACATAGTTACCAGAAGAACTTACACAGTTTAAGCAAGTTGGCAAAAAAAATGCCTCTAAATATAGGTACAGTCAAAAGACAAAAGTGCAGTCATTCCTCGTAGACCCTATTGCCTTAACAATTATATCGCCTTGTGACTGCACTTTTATCTTTTGACTGTACGCACCTTCTACTTTACTTGACAGTATTTGTTTTTTCCTAAGGTCCTATCTTCAACCAAGGAGAGGAAGAACATCGTGCTCCGTTGCTGAAGACAATTCGCGCAGGCTTATTATTTGTCCGCTCGTTCAACCTTATGACGGTTTTCACCTGTTTTCTTTGGGGTTTGCAACCAACAATCCAGCATTTGCAAGGGAAAGCAATTGAATTAGCAATATGGCTGCCGTTTGATGTTAATATTAATCCATAGTAAGTTTTTATCTCACTCTCAAGGGTCTAAACGGACTCTTACCTGGTGCATCAGCACTGGTTTCGGCTAAATACCTATCTACTACATCGATTCCTTTACTAAACACAGACATCCTAAATTTTCTAGAAATAAAATGATTGAATGAATCTGTTACTATTACACGCAAAATCGACTAAACTGCTATTTTGCACAAATATAGAGCACTAGCTGTCGCCCGCGGCTTCGCCCGCGTGAGTTTCGCTTAGATGAAAAATCTCTCTTGGAGCTTTTCATCAGATGTTCCAGATCTTCAATTTTTATACGTCAGCAGACAATGCTCATCAGGTTGAACGATTTTTGCTAAGGCGCCATTTCCATATATGTTATAGTGTAGCTGGTCTCTTGGAGCTTTTCATAAGATGTTCCAGATCTTCAATTTTTATACGTCGGCAGAAAATGCTCATCAGGTTGAACGATTTTTGTTAAGGCACCATTTCCATATTACTTATAGTTTAGCTGTTCCGTTATGGTTCTTCATCAGGTGTTCCAGTTTTCAAAATGAATTATAGCCTATATGTTGCCCAGGCTTAATAGCTATACAACAAAGAAAGTTTCATTCAAATCCGTCCAGTAGTTTTTGCGTGAAACGCGTACATACATACAGACAGACAGACAGACAGACAGACAAGAAATTCCAAAAATTTTTTTGCTTTCTATTGTTTTTTAGGTCTCCCTCTATCCATTTCAGTCAAAAATATTAAATGTACAGACAAAATATTTTTACTGTTTTATTATATGTATAGATAACGGAATAACAGGTAGGCTTGTGTTTATAATGACGAAGATAAAGTAGTACAGCACGACAAGGATATAGCCATCCTTATCTTTCCGCATGTAGGTACTTAAGTAAGATGATCTTCTTCTTCTTTTCGAGTCGTAATGGCTATGTCAGATCAGTTGAGACCAGTATGTGGCCACGGCAATAGCATTGTCCTTGGCCTCGTTGAGGTCCTCCAAGGTGCATGAAATAGGGCAGTTGGGACATGCCAGGAGGTGATCCATTGTCTGAATAGCACCACAGTCGCACAGGTTATTGTTTGAAAAGCCCCACTTTTTACGGTTTTCTTGGCATCTCCCAACACCAGCCCGGAGTCTGTTTAAGGACTTCCAGACTGCCCAGGGAGATCGCCACCCGGTGGGAGCTTTTCAGCAGGAGGAGTGTTGGGGTGGTAGGAGGGATATTTTTGTTTCCACAGCTCCAGCCTAGCGTTCCTTGCGTCCTGGTCTTGGACGCTAGACTGTCTGAGGAAGCTGTTTTGACTCGAGTCGACTCGACTCGAGTAAGATGATGAAGAACACTAACGTGAAGGCCAACCGAAAAACCGATGCGATTACTTCAGAGTAGTTTAGGCTCGTACCTTTTTTACAAATATTTATTTAAATGTTACAGCTTCTATTTTGCCGTTTTCTACATGTTTGCTCAGACATCTTTGCTTGGTTTGGGTAACTCAACGGTTGACAGTTTCGTTGCCTATCTCTTGCAGCAGTGTAAAACTCAGATGACAATTCTGAGGTCAGCCTTTGCATCATTTTTGTTTACCTACCTACTTAATATATCAATGGATGAACAAGCTAATTATTAAAAAATAAAAAACACGACTGACAACTAACATAGCCTATGTCACTCGGAGGAATGTGGGAGGAATGCAAGGAATCTAAAAATACCTCTCACATCAAAATCTGTTAGCCGTTCTGGACTTATGGTGGAATAAAGAAACTTACATACATACATGAACCCTGAACACATAACCTCCTTTTTTGGTCAGTTGTGTAATAAACGTTGATGGCAAATTAACTATAACTCTTATCTACCCGTGGCAAAATATTCGTATAAGAGTAGTTTTTTATAGTGATGGCAAATTTACTTTCAATTTATGGAGATTTCAAATTGAAAGCAAATCTTCGCTATGGCAAACTTACAGTAACCCATTTTTTAAATTAGGTTTTTTTCGTCATGCTGATAACCAATTGTTTTAGATACGACCTGGAAAATATCATCGAAAAATGCAAAGAACAGTCAAAAACGTCTATGACTTTTTCTGAAAATCTGGAGACTCGACTGATAAAAATAATTATTCATCACAGAGAAATTTTAAGGTAAGTTTCATTTAAAATATCATTATTTATACTGTTATATGGATAAATTAATCTACCTACCAATTTGAATAAAATAAAATTTTGAACTCGTGAATCGATTTTTATGCTTGTTGATTTTATTTTATACTAGCTGTTACCCGCGGCTTCGCCCGCGGCAAAAGGATTAATCATTATCCCGCCCCTGTGAAACTGTTGCTTGAGCGCGAGTTTACACTTTATTCACGATGGAGCGAGTTGAAAAATAGGTAAAATTGAAATTGAAATTGAGGTTTGACTGTCAGACAATGCTTTTAGCATTAAGTCCACCTTTTGTACTGTACTTTTGTATGTGTGTACAATAAAGTTTAAATAAATAAATAAATAAAATTACAATTCATAGGCAAATAACGTTTATACACTCGCATATATATGTGTGCATGAAATTTCGTAAGGCTGCTTGCGTGCGTGTCGTGATTTAATTAACGATCAAAATGGCGCGAAATTTCATCGTTACCATACAGCGTATATAAGGATATATTGATAAAGATATAAAATAATAAAAAAACGTGCCAACAGGTCATAAAATGTAACCTGAACATAACTTATTTTCTGCCTTCAAGTCTTTCCGGGCAGTAATAAAAAAAATAACCTGAACCTAACTTCGTTTCCAGGTAAGGTCTTAAAAAAATAACTTAACCTACTACTATATGATCTTAGCTTCTCAATATACAAAGTTTAACACTCAAAAAATTCGGAAACATTGTTTATTTTTAGACCAACCGCGAATTGGACCAACTGCGAATTAAACCAACTGCGAATTTAACCAACCGCGAATTGGCCCTTTTTTGGAACAATCGCGCCTAAACCGTGTCAGTGATGTCTACAGCGAAGTGCTGGGCGGGGTGGGGTGCGGTATTTGAAATGAGTGCGGGGTGGTGAGTGACCGATATGTACGTTAGTATTACTTACTAATCTGTGGCGCTACTGTTTCCGCTACACTATATGGTATACATAAACATTTATAAAAATATTACTCGAAAGAACATTCTTCGCGAAAAAATATTGAAAGAACTTGTAAAGTGCCATCTCGTGGCAGGCCGTGAGAACTAAAGCCAAAAATATTTAATTAAAGCGCCATCTGATGACAAATTAGATGTAATGGAAAAAATGTAGTGTACCTCATACTGCTATGTTGCGCGTCCAGCCTCTGCACGCAATGTTCATCACAACCAACTCACTGATATTCCTTCACACACATAATATATAGAAATTTGAGCAGAGTGCCATGAGTCCGTGTACTCAGCAGCGGTCCGCACACCTCGACGTATCCGGGCATACTGCCGGCAGGTGCAACGGCCCGATATATATGGAAGTAGTGGGGAGGCTGTCGTAAAGCCACTTTGACGTAACGTCACTTTGACGTAACGTTACTTTGACGTAACGTCATTTTGACATGACGTCTATTTTGTCAAATAATAGATGGCGTTACTATAATTGGTATCCCATGCCCACAGGAACCATTTTTCCGGGATAAAAAGTAGCCTATGTGCTATTCCAGGACATTATCTACCTCTGTACCAAATTTCATCGAAATCCGTCCAGTAGATTTTGCGTGATTGAGTAACAAACATCCTCACAAACTCACAAATTCACAAACTCACATCCAAACTTTCACATTTATAATATTAGTATGGATAGTATGGATTCCGATTTCTTTTATTAGTTAACTAATTAAGTAAATTTACTCCCATTTATTGTGCTCTCAGTAATTTCGTGACTCGTGGATGTTATTCATACTTATATGTAAGTAGGTACCTAATTTATAGTGTCACTGACACTGAAAATTTGCAAGCGTCTTGGCCTTACTTCCACCATGCGTGACATGCTGAGTGATACCATTTTTTTGTACTAATGTACAAAATTATGCTATACTGTTTGTACTAATTCAAACTAATTCCGTATCTATTTATGCTACGAATCAATATTTTCTATTTCTAATTCTAAAACCGTCATAGTTCTCATAGCGAAACCACTGGAAAAAGTTACTAAAAAAGTTATAAAACTTATTTTTAGGTTGGTGGATAAAGTACAAGACATATTCGGAAATGCAATTTTTTACCAGTTTGTTGTTGGTGGATGGATATTGTGCACTTCTGCCTACAGTATGGTCACTGTGAGTATTTAGGTAATTAGAAGCATCAATTCGAATCATCCATCACCATCAACCTTTTTATACCCTACGTATAAAAATAAATTAAAGAACTCCGATTCAGGGTACCGATACTGCTAACGGTTATAATAGGTACTTAACTAAACTAACTACCTAGTAATCATGTCACAATAGTATTTCTGTAGTGTATTTTAAGGGTTCCGTACCTCAAAAGGCAAAAACGGAACCCTTATAAGATCACTTTGTTGTCACTGTCCGTTTGTCTGTCAAACTTTTTTTTCTCAGGAACGCTTAAAGGTATCAAGTCGAAATTAATATCGAATACTCGGATCCACGGTCTCTTTCTGCAAAAAAATAATCAAAATTATACGTCAACGCGATTCGGAGATATTACCATAAATGTTGCGAATTTTCGCATATTTTGCGATTTCATTCAGCAATCAAAACCTATGGGGTACTTCCCGTTGACCTAAAATTATGAATTTACACACATAGTCCTTAAGACAACTGATAAGGCTTAAAATTGTATGTACATATCAATGCTGCTCGTGCATATAAGCGCTACCATTGGATAACCATACGATATACGATTATAGTAGAGTATGAAGACTATGTGCTCTCTCGTTTCTGAGGCTAAGTACCTCTATAGAGTGAGTAGGATTTAAATTTCGAAAAAAAAAAATATAATTAATTAGCTCCTTTCTTCAAATTTAGATTAATCCAGCGTCTGTGGAGTTTATCTCGATGCTGCTTTACATAAGCTGCATCCTAATCGAACTGTTCCTTTACTGTTATTTCGGGAACGAAGTTACCTACGAAGTAAGTAATTACAAATTTTTATATTGTTTACTAGCTGTCGCCCGCGGCTTCGCCCGCGTGAGTTTCGCTTAGATGAAAAATCTCTCTTGGAGCTTTTCATCAGATGTTCCAGATCTTCAATTTTTATACGTCAGCAGAAAATGCTCATCAGGTTGAACGACTTTTAATAAAGCGCCATTTCCATATTTCTTATAGTTTAGCTGTTCTGTTAAGGTTCTTCATCAGGTGTTCCAGTTTTCAAAATCAATTATAGCCTATATGTTGCCCAGGCTTAATAGCTATACAACAAAAAATGTTTCATTCAAATCCGTCCAGTAGTTTTTGCGTGAAACGCGTACATACATACAGACAGACAGACAAGAAATTCCAAAAAAATTTTTTTGCTTTCTATTATTCTTTTTAAGCGTCCCTCTATCCATTTCAGTCAAAAATACTAAATGTACAGACAAATTATTTTTACTGTTTCATTATAAGTATAGATTTCTAGGTTTTCCTGCGTGTATTTCCCACGGGAACAGTGCTTTTTCCCTAACCTATGTCCTCACATATACATACCTAGTTAGAAGTTAGGTAGGTACCTAATACACATAGGTACCTATGTGTATGTGAAATTTCAGGAAGATTGGTTCAGTACCTAGTTAAAGCGTGAAGAGTAACAAACAAAGAAATAAATAAACAAACAAACTCACTTTCGTATTTAATACTGCTTTATTAGTTAGTTTTAAGTACTTTAGGATTATTAGTTATAAAAATCATAACAGTTACTTTGTCGTAGGTACCTAATCGGCTTGTCTTAACTAAATATTATCCATATCTTAACATTTTTTTTAACTTATTGTTTGTTTATGTACTTAATCAGCTGAAATTTATACCTTCATTTATCCGTTTAAATATTTGGCAATATGGCAACACTGACGCTATACGCGGCGAGCGATGCAGGGATTTTAGTTTTACTGTTGCTAAAGGCTGATTGTCAATTGGTAATACACTTAGGTAACTTATATTTTTTAGAGTGAAATGATAATGAAATCTGCTTATGCAACAAATTGGCTGGCCTTTCCTGTGAAACATCGCCGCATACTTATCATCTTCATGGAGCGAATCAAGAGACCTATACTGCCGCTAGCCGGTTCTTTGATACCATTGGCAAATAGTACTTTTGTTTCGGTAGGTACCTCTACCCCCTACCCCCAGGTAGGTATATTATGTATGTTGTATTTTGATGCCTACCTACAATATTCGTCGCCTCCATCTTCTTTACTTATCTAAGGTCGCGTCGCTACGCTCGTCCGCTTAGATATACTCATATATCTAGTCAGTCACAGTCAGGCGGCGTCACCCATCTCTTGCGGATATGAGTTGTATGTGTTGTATTCATCGAAATACAACTACTATGGTTGTATTGTATATTGTATGTATCGAAGTTTAAAATACCCAAGGGCCTAAGTGAAATAATCACTTGCTTAATAATTGAACATTGAACTTATGGCAACTTATATTAATTCTGTGCTTAAGGTTCCAAGTCGCAAATATCGTAGGTACTTAGTACCTAAACGTGCGTCGTCTCGTCAGTGGATGCTACCACATTCAAAACGGCGTTTTTCATAATTTTACACAACCAACTCCTCCATAACATCTATCGTACACACGTACGGTTTAAATAGATCAATACACAGCGCGCGGAAGTCCATGTTGATCGTAGGTACGGTACGAATCGTAATATTCGATGGATGATGAGGGAGATACGGGGAGGGGATACGGTAAGTACATAGGGTAGACCGGGGACAATTGTACCATTTTGCCTTTGGCGCTGAATTGCTAGTTGTTTTTTAATATTTATTAAATAGTGTTAATACTCAACGATACCTATGTTAGTTAGCTAGAGGGTAGAACCATTCTTATGGCTATAGAAACAGTATAAACATATTATTTTTTTATTTGAATAGAATTGGGAAATTGGTACAATTGTACCCCATTACGGGGTAAATTGTACCAAAGTTTTGAGGAAATAAAACACTGTTTTTAAGCAAAGAAATGTATTTCTGAATATGATCTTAACTCAGCGGTACAAACTTTAATGTAACTAAAATTAAAAGACAAAAAATTTCACACAACTAACTGAAATAACTTTCGTTAACTTGAAAAACATAAAACATAAATTTTTTCATCTCTAGCAACAAATTCTATAAAAATGACTTTAAAACATGGTTAATTAAGTCATAGAAGCTACTATATTGCTGTTATAATTGTGATAAACAACAAAAAAACACGCAAATAATCAATTATCATATTGTATGGAAAGGCACATGTAACAATTGTCCCCTTGGTACAACTATCCCCTGGTACAATAGTCAGAAACTGGCTAATATTTTTCCTTATATAATATTATAATCAAAATATAAATATTCCTACAGAATACAAGACAGGCGATATGACGAATCGGTGCAAATTATATTTAGTAAACTATAATCTCATACCTTTTAAAATTTTTGACCCGAATAAATAAATAGGAAGATTTACATAATTAAACGGTCTTATGGGGTCAATTGTATCACGGGGACAGTTGTACCGGTACAACCATACCCAAGAAATTGTAACAATTGTCCCCACAAGGTCATTTTGACAACAAAGGTAAATTACTTGTGAATACGAGCACTATATGACACAAAAACTATTAAAATGCATTGTCGTTAAGTATACTAAGCGTTTAAACTATCACCAAGTAAAAAATACAGCTTAGATTTTCTGATATAACTAAAAAATATTACATCAAAAAACTTACTTTTGATGTGCAGAAATTTCTTCTCGCCGCGACACTCACCCGCTTCGTGCCACGTCGTTCGCGCGAGATTGGCGGTTGAGAGGTCCGCGTTCGAAGGCGTGCTTGATTCAGTCACACAACAGTACGACGCTTAGTTTAGAAGATATTTGCAATGGTTCAATCGTCCCCTGGTACAATTGTACCCGGTCTACCCTACCTGTACGGATCGTAGGACTACATATATTTGTATTTTTCCTATTTTATTAACTTTACATTTACTTACCAAGTTCCTTTGTTTCAGATCGTTCGAAGTTCCTATACGTTTTACGCATTTTTGAAAAATTCTGATAACGGCAATAACTAAAGCTTCTATATCTACCTATTATAAATACCTACTCTACTCCAATTTGCACTAAGCCATTTAATAATTAAATTAGTCTCAAGTTACGTATACCCACAGACCACCTACCCCACCGTATGTATACCCATGCATGGGTATGGTATTATACCTATATTATATATCTTTGCTTTGCTTCCTCCGAGGATTAAAACATCACGCTCTCACTGACATTGACAATCACACAAGACGTCAGTCAAACTGACACTAGCTATTTACTGCTGGCTGACAAGTGAAGTCGGATCGGACGGAAGTGTCAAGTGAGTGACATTAGTAAAGCCAAAGTAAAGCAAAGCAAGCAAGAGAAATTGTTGCGATTTGTTGTTCATAAAGTGTGCTTCGTTCTCAGGATTTTTTAACTGTACCTTTTATTGATATTAATAAGCTTATTAAATATATTCTCATCCAAATAATCATGATACGTTACGCGATTGCCTTGTTTTTGATAAATACGTATTCAAGTAGTTTAGGGGCGCCCGCTGTTCCGCAGACTTCAACTCCCACAATAACCGAGCTATTAGATTCCCTGGCCAAAAACTGTGGCAACGTTTTCATAAGGACTCAAATAGGAATTTCATTACAAAATTGTTCAACTACCGATCAAAACAGGCTATTTGAGTGTTTGATATTCTATGATATAAATAGTCAACTTTGTTCTGCCATCAACAATACCAAGAAATTTAAGCTGGATGAAGAAGAATTTTCAGCTCAAGTAAAAAAAGAGTTCAATGTAAAGGATTTGTGTAATTATGCTAGTGACTGGACATTCAGCAATATGAATGTGAGTTTGTCAAAAGTTTTCCAGGACCCAGTAAAATGTGAAAAATTATGTGGAGTTTATGATGTTTTCAGTGCAGATTCTAATTTCTATTGTAAATATTTTGACTGGGGCTGGAAAAAACTTAATCCTCCAAAAAAAACAATATCTGAAACCATGTCTAAAGTCAGTTCTTCAGCAGCAATATCACAGGGAGTTATTGCTGCCAGTGTGGAGCAGGGTCAAAAGGCTTCAAGTGGATCACCTAACTTAACTAACTCACAAATACCTACATTGAATCAAAATGAAGAGCAAGAGAAAAATGATTTAAATGATATTGAAGTACCTTTACCTGTAACTCAAAGACCCTCTTCAGAAGCAAGTGCTGCACAGAGTTCATTACCAACTGTTACTATGGTGAGCACCAATCCTGGCCAGGGAGTAAAATTAACTGATAATGCAAAGCCAAGTTCTGATTCTAATGCGGGTACTTTGCCAAACACTAACACTTCAAAAAATAAATTATCATCACCACTTAAACCACATTCAGATCAGGTTCCTAAGAATGAAGATGATAATGGAGATGAAAATTTAAGTTTTGCTAATGGTGAGTATTTGCACTTCATCTTTAAAAATAAGGAAGGTGAAAAAATAAATAGCAAATCTCGTTTTTAATTGTTATAGGTTAATATTAATGTTTGACTCTGTTTGAGGGTTCCATACCTAAAGGGTCCAAATAGAACGCTACCCTTTTAATATGCCTCTGCTGTCTGTATGCCTGTTAGGGCTATATCTCTGAAATAATAAAAGGGATACATTTTAAAACACAGTATTCTAATGTGTTATCAATGTGTGTTATTATGGCCTCTATTACTGCGTAAAATGGTCCCAAAATAAGCAAACTGATCACCCATCTGGTACTTGCGCTGGTATCCCAAACTAGTAATAATAAATGGTCTCTATAACAAAAACATTAAAAATTATGGGAGATGCCACCTTCTTTGTTATTTTTCTTGCATTTTATTGTTTTATTTCTGTTTTATTTGATAGGTACTCTTTGTATAAGTATATGAATATTAGAAATCAATCTTGCTTATTTAGATTTTCCAAGGAACCAACATGCCAAATTTCAACTTCCTACATCCAGTCGTTTTGGCAGTGCATTTTCTGTCAGTAACTGAATCAGTAACGGATGAATTTTATATTATACTAGCTTTTGCCCGCGGCTTCGCCCGCGTGAATTTCCCACGGGAGCTTTTTCCCAGGATGAAAGGTACCCTATGTCCTTCTCCGTACTTCCAGCTATGTGTATGCGAAATTTCAGGAAGATTGGTTCATTAGATAAAGCGTGAAGAGGTAACAAACAAACAAACAAATTAACTTTCGCATTTATAATATTAGTTAGGATTGATGATGATATTATTGATGTTATTTTTAACCTACAGAAATGGATGCAGATGATGAAGACAACATAGATGACGGTGACTTAGCTGAAAATCCTATTGCACCTAAAGAAATACAAACTGCAGAATTTTCTCATAAAGGTATATATTTTCAAAGATAACTTCAACAGGCTGTCACGCAAAAACGACTGACAGGATTTTAAAGAAATTTAATACACAGAATAAAATCTGTAATAGCACATTGTACTTTGTATCCCAAAAATCCCACAGAATTGATATAGGAATAGAGTCATGTCATGGATGCGGGCAGCGCAGGACCGGTCGTTATGGAAATCCTTGGGGTAGGCCTTTGTCCAGCAATGGACGTCTTTTGGCTGAGAGAGAGAGAGAGAGTCATGTCCCCTGTAAACAATGGTCCCATACTTTATCCAACAATGTGTTAACCATGAAAATTCAAATGATTTTATTAATATTGTTTACTAAGTCGATAAGAATTTATGTCTAGAACTAGCCTTGAAAGTATTTACTCAGATGTAACTTTTTTGTACAGTTTGTCAATAAATTCTGTTATCACAAGTACAATACACACACATACACAAATTAATGAATAGTCGGTATTGGTTTTATAGATAGAATGCTTACAATGTTTATTTAGCTATCTACGTAAATAATTTTTAATTTCTGATTTTCAGAGTATTATACACCTGATTTGGGTCCAGAGGATGATCACTTCTTCCCATTCTTCTTGACTGCTATTGTTCTTGTGGTCCTGGTGTACATACTTTATCACAATAAAGGCAGACTTACGAAAATTGTGAGTACCAATTATTTATTGTTTTTATCTATATACTATCTGTGCCACATGGCTTCGCTCTTGTGGAGAATTTCGGATTCTTCATGTATGCGGCATTATTCATACACAGAAATAATTTTTCAAATCAGACTTAGTGCGTTTAAACAAACAGATATACAAACTCTTCAGCTTTATATTATTAATCAATATATAAAATTGGATGCTGACTAACTGATTGGTATATCAATGAAATCCCAGGTTCAACGGTATCGTCTGTTTTGATACCAAGAAACTTGAAATTTTAAAGAGGTTTTTCGGTAATACCACCCAGAGGGTAAAATACGAGATTCGGTTTATATCTTAGGTGCAGTTGGGTCGAAAATCACTATTATATCAATAGCATCCTTTCATTTAAATTAGAAATTACTCCATTTAATTTCTGCCCCACTTCAAGCGTGGATAAGTATTCACAGCATTGTACCTGAGTAAAAGCACGGGTTACATAGACGCTCGTCTCTCACTCGCCTTGAAAATTGACTTTTGACGAGTCCGAAACTATTACAGAAGTAGCGCCCGCGGCTTCGCTCGCGTTAATCCTTTAGCGGATGCCTACGTCATACATAACATCTACCTGCATGCCAAATTTCAGCCTGATCCGTCCAGTGGTTTGAGGTGTGCATTGATAGATCACTATGTCAGTCAGTCAGTCACCTTTGAGTTATAGATTTGTGTTATATTTATATATATATATATATAAATTTGAGTTATATATATATAGATTGCACGTGAGTGACCCGTTTTTATATAAATTTTGACACGTGATTATCAATTTCAGATCCTTGGTCTGATAGTGGAAGGTCGCCAAAACGGCAGACGTCGCAACAGCCGCGGCCACGCCTACCGCCGGCTGGACACCCTCGAACAAGCCATGAGCGGCAATCTGGCTGCACAGCCCAGCAAAATTATATATTAACTTTTCAACCTAGGTAACGAAAACTAGTGTTGTTACTATCGATAGTTGACCTTGAAAAATAGTCACACTATCGATAGGCCTATCGACAGTATCGATACCTTTGATGGTATCGATAGCCAATAGTTTGCAGTAGTATTACCGTAGTATTGCACTATGTATAAACTACTATATTACTAAAAACTATCGATAGTATCGATTGTTTGTTGAAATTTAAGTGTTAATACTATCGATAGTATCGATTCTATCGATAGTTTTCTTTGTCATCAATATCAGTACCTATCGCAAACTATTGATAGGCCTATCGATAATGTGACTATTTTTCAAGTTCACAAAGTATTGAAAAGCGATAGTTTTCTTTGTCATCAATATCAGTATCGCAAATTATTGGCTATCGATACTATCGATTGGCCTATCGATAGTGTGACTATTTTTCAAGGTCACAATACTATTGACAATACTATCGATAGCCAACACTACTGCTGCAACACTAACGAAAACTATGTCGGCTTTACTACATTACATTGTCTATACTTCAAACAGCTCAACTATTATCCGACCATTTTAAGACAAGTATTTCAACACTGTATTTTTAAATTTGTTCGGATATGTTTAGTGAGTGTTGAATTTAAGGCATCGTTTTGTATTAAAGCTGTAGGTAACGAAATCTCTAACTCGCTTGTGATATTGATTTGGAATTATTTTGAGGATTTATTTATTTTTTTATTACATCGAATTTAAACATACCGCTGTACATTTATCATTAATTAAAATAAAAAGTAAATCAGGAAAATGGCTAAATAGTAAGTTTGTATTTTTTTTATACAGCTATTGACACAGTTAAGATATTGTGTAGCTCAAGCAATACATGGTCAGAGTAACTACTTATGTAATAAGAACTTCGTTACTGCGAAGGAATAAGATCTTACATGTTCCCAGGGACCAGATCTTCGCCTTTATTTGATTGATTTTTACTTGTTATTAATCTTTATTTATATTATTAATGTTTGCTTTCCTTTAGCTAGTTTAATTTTTTACCCGACTGCAAAAGGGAGGGTTAAGTTTTTATGTATATATGTTCTTTCATATCCCTCGAACGACTGGGTGAATTTTCATAATTAAGGTATCGTTTGATTCCTCTCGATAGCTCAAGTGTTCTTAGGCAAGTGCCGTTAAAAATGAACCCACATAGCGGTTGCGAGGTGCTATTTATTGGAAGTGGAAGAATAAATATTTTTGTTAGTTTACGGGTATCAAATCAAAGGGCTTATCAAATTAAAGGGATTAAAAAAATGTTTATTATGTCCTTAATATTTACATGCAGTCGGGTTTTTTTTTATATTTATTACTTATTTAAGACAATAGTTTAATTAAATTATGTTCAGAACAATACAAATAACTAGTCGTATTTAGATTTAGAATAAAATAAACGAAAGTCATAAAAAAGCGACTACTATTCTGTGAAAAATAATTCTATGTTACTTGGAATAACGTGAATATTCTTAAACAATACCTGACCACACCCCGGGCACTCCATACAACGCTTGCTTACTATACTTATGCAAATGACGTTTTTACACGTGCAAATGTGTGGTGAAATTTAGTAGGGCGGGATTAATCAAAATGGTGCGAAAAGTGCGCCGATTACGCGCCAGCCCTTGTCAAGTGTCAGTGATGTCTACAACGAAGTGCGGGGTGGGGTGCGGTATTTGAAATAAGTGCGGAACGGCGAGTGGCCGTTCTGTACGTTAGTACTATTACTTATTCTGTGACTCTAACATGTTGGCATAATAATACTTAATTTATTTTTTCTTTCGTGTTAAAAATCAGCATTTCAGATATAGTTGAACGTTCAGCTTATTTTTCGCAGTATCGCTTGACCTTTTCAATATCACAAGACGGGCCTTATTGTAATGTATCAATATGTAAATTAGTAACATTGTTAAATTTCTACACAATTTTGTACTTCTGTCCTTATAGCTCTTGAATCTTTTCTTTTTTTATATAACATAGGGCTATATTATATATTTGTATCTTTATTATATACCGCTTTATCGATTCGGAGCAATCGTCTTTTTTGACAAATAGATTATGGGATTAGATTTGAGTGCTGTTTAAAAATCTTTATTGTACTGTGTTGGGGGCAGATAAAATTTATCCTAGAGTCCGTTAATCTCGTAGTTTTTTTTGCGTCATGTTGGCAGTAAAACTAATAAATATAAACTAGTTGTTTTGCAGCTTTGTACATGTTTTAGCTTAGGACATTCATTAAAGTCGCCTTTTACGATAATCTTGGCTATGAAAAGTACCTATTAGTTAATCAAGGTAAAATAAGTAATAAAATAAAAAGTTGTACTACCAACATGAAGCCAAAGGAACTATGAAATGAAACGGACTCTATTATCTTACTGTGGCCGCCTGTGCTAGCCACTCTTCAGGGATGCTCAGGTGCAGGTGAGAAGACTGGATCTTGATTTAAAGACGTGTTTTACTTGATGATGTATTTACTTTGTAATAATGGAAATAAATACAAGAAAACTGCCAGGAACTTGGCTTAACAGACGAAACTTAAATATAATTTTCAAATAAAATAATTAAATAGCAAACAGCGGATGATCGTCGTCGTTAGTAGGTTTTTAGATTATATGAATTCAAATTTCGATTATTCATCGCACTGACAGCTGTCAGTGAGCTTATGTTATCAACGCAACGTAGAAATAAATATGTGCGTGAACACTCACTGAATCCTATATCAGGAGGGTCAGGATCATCTGCCCCCGACTGTACTAGCTGCGCCCCAGGGCTCCGCATTCATGGAATTTTTGAGATAAAAATGTCATTTGTACGTTCAGTAAATTTTGCCTGATTAAAAATATCCACACATTCTACGCTTCACATTTACAATATTTGAGAGTTGTATTCGCTACTGCATCTTTATTTTTTGCAGCATCGCCATCTGTTTTAGGTAGATGATTGTAAAATCATCCTTCACTATCACGCTTTAGCGACGATCCAAGTCCAACAAGATTTTATTCATATTATCACAATGACTCAAGTGTGACTCATAGGAGTTAGTCATTTAGCCTTTTTTATTTATAGGGATTCTATAAATCTGTAAAGGTCTTAACAAAAAGGATATTTTTTTCTTTCAAGCTGTATATTTTATTACGGGAACCCATCACTTTATCGCAATTTACTTCAACGATTTTCATGTCCCATAAAACCATTCGCAGATATTTTAATACAATATGTAACAAATCCTTAAATCTGTTTACATCGAAATTTCATTTACACGATTATTCATTACGTACAAACACACTCTATCGTTATTTCTTTTCATATTTTATGTATTTCATCGAAATAATGAAACATCAAAGTTTTGTTACCCATAATTTTATTTCCACGTAAGTTTCAGTTTGCAATATATTTGAAACATCAAATATTACATTATTATGTTACCCTTTATAGATAGATTAATCTGGTAGTATTGTATTGATCAACAGTAAATTTATAGCTAGTCCACTAATTATAACTGGATCACAAATCCGACTCAGAGCACCCCGACTCCACGTGGCTCAACTTTGTCATATACTAGAGTGTTATTCCTTCGCGCGGAACCAGAAGGCTCGCGAAGGAGGTCTTGAGAAAATGAGGGCACGAGGCCGAAGCGAAGCGAGGGGGGGAGGTGGCGAGCGAAGCGAGCCGGCGACCTCTCGAGCGGAGTGAGGTTAAGTGCCCGAATGAATCGAAGGGCCGACGGAGCGAGTCTTCTGGTGAAGCCACCCAGAAATACTTGCTTGCTGCATGCTTGCTGCATGCCTGCTTGGATGCTTGCTGCATGCCTGCTTGCATGCTTGCATGTTTGCTGCATGCTTGCTGAATGCTTGCTGCATGCCTGCTGCATGCTTGCTGTATGCCTGCTGCATGCTTGTTTCATGCTTGCTGCATGCTTGCTGCATGCTTGCTGATGCTTGCTACATGTTTGTTGTGCTTGCTGCATGCATGCTTGCTGTATGCCTCAGTCTTGCTATACCTTTTTGCATGTTTTAAGCAACAACAAGCAAATGCAGCGTTCGATGAAACGTTACTGCGATTAAAAGTTATGATGCGCATCGTTAATATTGAAACATGTTATTATAAATGGTTACATCGATATCTTAAGACATGTGTGAAATATTAGTTTGATATATCGTTTTTCTTGGAATAGTAGAAATTTTATAACGTTTTTTTTTAAGAAATGTTGTTCGATATTATGAAACTGCGATAAAAAGTTTTTCGATGTTTTAAGAAAAAAATATATTAAAAAACGTGGAATAGTTTTCTGGGACATGATAATCGATGTGATAAAAATCTGTATTTTAATAGACACCCATTTTATTACCTATCTAGAATGTATTTCGACATCACTTATGACCATCCAATTCTAAAATTGAATTTTTTTATTTCAGAATCAATTCTTGTTAACAATGTTTTAATGATAAGATCACTAACAATTATTTATAACAAAGTACAAGTTATAATGAATGGAACCTGTATTATATTTATGTAACAAAATGTTTCTAAACTAGTTAATCTATTTAGTTGAACCATAAAGAAGATTTATTGTTGGCGAAACAATTTTTAACAAAACATTATTTTTTTAAATAATAAATAAGAGCCTTACTTAAAATTATGTTCCTTGGTATATGTTCTTACATTGACCATTTATGAAATTTTATTATAATATCATGCACTTCAAGTATCCTAGGTTAATGTTAGTTAAGTTTTATAAATTTCACTGAGTGACCTATGCATTAGTCTGTACTTTTTTGCACAACGTGTTGTGTTTGTGTGTTTAATCAATATATATATACTAGCCGCGCCCCGGGGCTTCGCTCCCGTGGGAATTTCGGGATAAAAAGTACCCTATGTGCTATTCCCGGTATTTTTCTACCCGTATTCCAAATTTCATCGAAATCCGTCCAGTAGATTTTGCGTGATTGAGTAACAAACATCCTCACAAACTCACAAATTCACAAACTCACAAATTCACAAACTCACATCCAAACTTTCGCGTTTATAATATTAGTAGTATAAATATAAAATCCTTCCGTTACTGACTGACCTAGTGACTGACAGACAACGCACAGCCAAAACTACTGAGCGTAGGAAGCTGAAATTAGATGCAGACCTTAAATTAGTTAAGGTTCGTTATTGAGTCTAGGGGAACAAAGAGAGGGTTTCGCGAAATCCACGGGAAAAAGTTCATACTTGTCATTTTGCTGGAAATTTCTCATTGCTATCAACTTGCAGTGATTTAGTTTAGGAACAATTTGATAATGCATAGATTTTTAATAGAAAATGTACTGCATAATTAATATTATACAGAGCGACATGAAGCATCCTACTAATATTATAAATGCGATTGCGATGCGAATGCGATTTGGATGTGAGTTTGTGAGGATGTTTGTTACTCAATCACTCAAAATCTACTGGACGGATTTCGATGAAATTTGGTATACGGGTAGAAAAATACCGGGAATAGCACATAGGGTACTTTTTATCCTGAAATTACCATCTAGTAGAAAATAAATCTCACGCTCAGGAAACAGTCTACATTACCGAACATAATTCAGATCATTTTTATAATTAATTCTTGAATTGGCTTTAGTATAGTATTTGTTGACCCTCGCTAGGCATCCTCACGTTTGACCAACATTTACATGCATAAAATTATTAGCTGTATGATAGAATGTAACATAATATTGTCATATTGTCAATAGACGCACTTTTTTTGGTTCCTCGGATAGCATCTACTGGTACCCACGAGTAGGTACCGGTCGATTAAAACTAAATTAAAAATTATTGTACGTATGAGAGGATCTCATGTTCTTAATATGAACTTTTGGATAGATATTTATTATAATTATGTAAGCAGTCAATGTTTCCTTATAGTTTTTGCAAAATTTTACTTATTTAAAATAAAATAAAAATTGTACAGCCGTTATTGTATCACGGTTGTGAGGTTAGTATAGAATTTATTTTTTAATTAGCTATAGCGACTGAGCGATGCCAGTTTTTTGTGATTATAATAATTATGTACTTTATTTCTTGTGAAAGTTGATCCTTTAAGGGTCGTTACAGTAAGTTTAGATTTAATTTATTTCACATTGTATCAAAATAAATCATCATAAATTCACAAGATAGTGTTTTATTATAAATATAAGATGATAACCATATTAGTAAGGTAATACATAGAAATGGTACCTTTATAATAATAGCCTTTATTCGAACTTTTAACATTGCAATAAATCAAAAAACTCTTTAATTTTCTTTGTTATTTTTTTTGTTCGTTTATCCATTGACAAAGGCCTCCTCCAACATTTTCCACGTCTCTCTGTCTCCTGCTTTCTTAGTCCAAGTTGCTCCAGCCACTTCCTTGATATCATCTATCCATCTTTTATAAGGTCTCCCCCTTTTCCTTGTCAAGTGCCTTGGGTACCATTTCATCAACATTCTTGACCATTTATCTTTGCCTCTAACTGTGTGACCTGCTCATCTCCACTTTAGTTTCTTAATTGCTAGTGTGACCTCTTTTGTCTTTGTACTTTCTCGTATTATGTCTAATCTTATTTTGTCAGTCAACCTCTTGCCTATCATACTCCTTTCCATTGAGTTTCTTTGTTTGTGCTTTAGTTGCAGCCCATGTTTGGCACCCGTAAGTAAGAACTGGTAAGATACATGTATTAAAAAGTTTGCCTTTGATGGTTGTGTTACTTTTTGCTTTTCATTATCTCTTTGAATGACCAGTAGCACTTCCACGCCTTCCCTATCCTTGTTTCTATTTCTTTTTGTGTTGAGTCTTCTAGTGATATGGTTTGGCCCAAATATATATACTCATTGACATAGTCTATCCTAGTGTTATCAATGATGATTGGTTCCTGGATCCCATTCGTCAAAATTTTGGTCTTTTCGGTGTTTATGTATAGTCCCACTTTACGGCTTTCTTTCACTAAGTCATTGAGCATTTGTTCCAATTCATTTTTTGTTTGTGCTAGGATTATTAGATCATCTGCAAACCTCAGATGAAATGGTACCTTTACTATTTATTAAATTACTTACTAATTCTAGGTACCTTAATCTTATCTAAACACGCGGGGTCCGAGGTCCGGAAGTACTTCAAACCTTGGGTTTTTTTGTACTTACTCCAACGCCTTATCACGTTATCATGCATCGGGAATTCTGAAAAAGGACCATAGAAAAACTAAAATAAAAAGTTCTAAATCTATATAGATTTAGAATAATGTGATCGAAGAAACCGTTTCGCAGGCAATATTCAACAATAGTTAAATTATTAATGACACAGTCTTATATTTCTATAATTATCTACTTATTTTAGGATTTATGATTTAAAAATATTCCTGGTCAGGCTATAAAGTCCTTTTTTCAGAATTGTCCAATTATGTAAACAATCTTATCATGCCTCTTTATGATTTTACAACAATATAAATTAAAATAAACTTTTTAGGAAATTACTTTGGTGGTTAATAAATGTTTTACTTTAATTACCTAATTCAAATTAACCTTAGTCACACTGGTCAAGAGTGTGTTGGGCTTTTGTTGGTGTGACTACGGATCTCTAAGCCTAAAGACGTCCACTGCTGGACAAAGGCCTCCCCCAAGGATTTTATCCATGGGGGGTTTTGCCGTAATCGCCACGCTTGGCAGGCGGGTTGGCGATCGCAGTGTGATGGCATAGTACCTACGCGGAAAGATGCTGCTGCCCATCCTCCGGTGTTTTAAATCCCTTAGTCGCCTCTTACGACACCCACGGGAAGAGATGGGTTGGTGCTATTCTAGGGCCACACCACAGGCCACAGGTGACTACGGATGAATAAAATTATCCTTTGTCACACTGGTGTGGTAAATTGGTGTGACTATTGATCGATTGGGAGAATGTTTAGGTTTGAACTAATATTTGATTTATTTTCAACAAAATTAAAAAAAGTACTGTAAGGATTGTTTACATAATAGGGCAATTATGAAAAACGGAGTTTACAACATCTATTGGGTCCAGTCAATGAATTTATTACGAAATTTTGGTCAGCGACATCTAGATTCTGCAGGAGACGATACGCAAACTTGTAATTTCTGGTGAAATCTCAGGGCTTAGGTACCTACTATATCTTTAGTCATTGCTCGTAGGATGCTGAGGGTAAGATGTATTGACTTTGGTAGATGGCGGTGGCGGCGGTTTTTTTGTGGTAGATGCAGTTTTATTTTTTCTTCGTCTTTAACCGTCATTTACCTTATTGTATATTTCCTTCCTTTTATACCTATCATGTAAAATATCACACAAAAATATTCACGCCAATCCATCTTTCCACTCGAAGGCAAAAACACATATAGGTACATTTATATATACTTTACCCAGGTAGGTACATAGGTACTTTACATATTAAGGTCCTAGCTTCGAGATTCTTTAATTATCCATGTATCCCAATTTTGTTGGTATTGCCCGCGACGATTTTGTTACAATATTTTATTGTTTTCTACAAGAACTGCCGACATACCTAACTTAAATTAGTGCTTTTCTGAATGTTTACTTACTCTATCTAACAGAAACTAAACTACTACGGTTAGGTAGCGAATCCATCAATTTATTTTAAGTGACCTAACTACGAAGGGGAGGTCACGTGACGCCCCAAGAGGTTCATAACCATAGGCTTATAGAAATTTATATCCAGCAGCTAAAGGCCGGTTATCGTGTGACCCTTATTTAAAGATAAAGTGCCGTAACCTGCAATGATTTTAGGAGAGTAAGTTTCTTTTCGTGTGTTTTTAAGCGGAACTCTAGAATTTTTTGTTTTGTACCGTGCCTACCTACGGTTTGCCTCGACCGCAGGAAAACCAGCAGGAAACCATGGCCCGGGAGTGACAACCCCGGGTCGGGCCTGGGAATGACGACCCCAGGCTGGGAGGAGGACGCTTTCAGTATCTTGGCGGGCCTCGGACCCTTCTGACCCACAGGTTTTGACCCAGTCTCTAAAAAAGTACCCGTATGACCCGCTTCTTCTTTTCATGTCCTTTTTGACCCGTTTTTCTAACAGGTACAGTCACTGACAAAATTAAAGTAATAAGAAAATAATTAGATTTAAAAAACAAGTTATGTTCGTTACAGGATGAGTTGCAATGTACATATATCTACTACTAATTGTTTCAAAAAAAGGTTGAGTGAATATACCCAAGCTCTCAAATATGATTCTTATCAATGAGTAGGTAGAGTATTGTCAAAGTGGTCAAAAGGGTAGGGTTCTGTTGGTGAAATAAAACCAGATAAGGATTATAAAATATAATATTTATATTAGTATTTTGAGTGATACTTGATGCCTGGAAAGGGGTGGGGTACGAATGCCCTTGATTCGAATGATGAACTTTAATTGTCGTCATATGAGTATAACTACCTCCCGAGTTGCGCAATACAATACAACCAAAAAAATATCAAAATTACATTAAAGAATTATTTTCTAAATAATTTAGACTCATCTAGTTTCTAAGTAGGTATTGATATAGTATTAAGTTATTTTATAGGATAGATGTAAACTTACACTAGTAACATAAAGACAAACCTTAGGGTTTTTATATGTTATTATTTACGACTTAAGTTAAGTAATGTACTTTTATTTGATAAATAAATAAAAAAAAAAAAAAAAAAAAAAAAAAACAGTAGATATTGTAACAGTATATCAATTGGTTATCTCGGGTACTTTTTTGCTACCTGGCTTCTGGTACCGATAGAAACCGGACCATTGTTACAAATCAAATGCAGGCAGGTGCAGATAACAGGCAGGCAGTCCTTTGTTTCAAATTAGTGGTACCCATACCATACCTTTATAAAAATATAAAAGTACTTTGATGTCTCAAGAACACATCACATTCCTAATGCATATAAATAATATTAATTTCAATGCCAAACACTTTTTGTTATCACTGTACATTTTATGAATTTCCTTTGTTTCGTACGAGCGGGTCGGATGGATACCAAATAAATAATTAATTTAATATTAAAAATTGTTCTGACCCGAAGTGGGTCGTATGGGCACTTGAAAACGGGTCATATGGGTACTTATATTCAGCGGGTCAAAAAATGCGGGTCAGAAGGGTCCGAGGCCTCTTGGCGGGGAGAGTTGGGGGTAAGCTCCTACTCTCACAGCCGTGGTAGAGGTTGCAGGGGAAGAGGAGTGCTGACGAGACGAAGGTCTTTCTACATGTAAAAAAGGTACCTACCTAAATACTAACCTTAATGTCAAATGTAGGTACAACTTCGCTAAATCCATTTTCAAGAATTTTTATGAAGCCATAATTTAAGGTTTACCTTTAAATTTTCTGTGTATAAAACATTGATTTGTAAAGTGGAAAAGTTAAAAGTTTGGCAACTAAATACTTACATTAATATGTAGGAACTTTACTTAATTAGTACTACTTATGTAATCATAGTAAATTTAATCACCTTAATTTGTAAATTACAGTAATATTTTTTTAATCACCTTAATTTGTAAATTACAGTCGTTATTTAGAATTTAATCAATAAAAATGAGTTGATTAATAAATAAATAGGTAAACATACAGAATTATAGCGAGTGCTCGCCCAGTGTGGGTGTATATTACGTACCATTAAAATTCGATTAAGTATCTCAAAACCAATTCACACTTTTCTACTAATTTAACTTTAAGAACTCGTTAACCTTTTCCCCTAACACAACGTAGGTATCATTATTTACATATTTTCATACCTACAGAAGAAATAGGTACCTATAAGTATTTGTACTATGAGTATAATGGCTTCCGGCTAGGGTATTACTTACATACAAATACTAACATGTGCTTCCGGTAAGCTTATTTATTTTTCGAAGGTCGTTGGTTTCATTACCCTAATTAGGCACCTAGTAATGAAAGATAATGACAGGTTGCTAGCCCAGCCCTTTCCTTTTATTGACTTTTACAATGAAGGGAAAAGGCAAAATAGGTAGGTACTTACACCAAGTTCTATTCTAGAACATTTATAGCTTTTAGTATATTCCCATTGCGTATTAAATTTGGTTGTTCACGTTCCGTCTGTGAGGGTAGAGGTTGAATCCTTTATTAAAATCTCACACAAATGTACTTGAGAATAAATTAACTTAGGTATATAATATATTTAAACTAGCTAATGCCTCGTGGGTGGAATTTCCAAAATTTCTTTCGCCCTTATTTACTTACGCTATAAAAAGTTTCGAGATAGTACGTTTAGTAGATGTGCCTACCTACCTGCTCTTAAGTATCTATGCATCAGAAATGAGGTAGGTCTACCTACTAACCATTCCAAGGCACAAAAGAAAGTAATATTGCGCAGCGCATTTTAGAGGAGGATAAATTCTCTCAGGTACTTAGTGTAAGCTACCTCTGTATGGTTAAGGTAAGGTTCAAACCTAACCTAACCACGGCAAGGTTACGTGCCCCTCCTCCGCACGTAACTATATGTCACAACCAGCTCTTCTCGACATTCTACCGTGCTAACTAACCATAATTCATATTTATCACTGTTATGACAAGGGAAACTTCATATCAAAATATTAATAACAAATAATAGAAAATTGGGCATAGTGACGTTTAACAATCAAACTAAGCGGTGGCCGGCAACGGTCCGGACATCGCGACAGACACTGAACGACTGAGCCCTGAGTGAACGTTGCGCAGCCTTATAAGGGCGAAAAGTGGGTAGAATGACAATTGAATATAACATTAATAAAAATGTTCAAAAGCTAACAGTATGCATACTTATATTAATGCTATACATTTATGCATATATATTTATGTACATGTATGCACATATATTTATTAATGTTACAGTCGGCCATCCTTTTCGAAACGAGTCCCTTCGTTTCAGAGCAGTGTATTGATTTAAATAGGTATAGAAATATCTAATATTAAAATATATTTGTATTAAAATAAACTGTAAACATGTTGTACAATTTAACATGTTGTATAGATTTTGTTAATTGACTTGGAAATATGAATTTGAACATTTATTTCATTCTAATAAAGCCTTTATAATCATTATTTATAGACAAAAAGATGAGAATTTAACTTGGTAATCCATTAATCATATCATTTACTAACAAATACTATGCAATTGCATTAACGAGGATTCGTTTTCTCGAACTTAATATTCTTTTTTTTCTAATTAGTTACAATACAATAAATATGTACAATAATATGCTTGGTTCTTTAGGCTAAGATGTTAATGGAAACCTCCTTTAACATTCCAAAAGACATGACCTTCATGTTCCATTTCCTAGTCTAAGATGTCAAATGGAAACCTCCGTTGACATTCCAATTCCCTAGTCTAAGATGTCAAATGGAAACCTCCGTTGACATTCCAGTTCACTAGTCTAAGATGTCAAGTGGAAACCTCCGTTGACATTCCAGTTCCTAATTTAAGATGTCAAATGGAAACCTCCGTTGACATTCCAGTTCCCTAGTCTAAGATGTCAAATGGAAACCTCCGTTGACATTCCAGTTCCTTAATCTAAGATGTTAAATGGAAACCTGCGTTGACATTCCAGTTGCCTAATCTAAGATGTCAATAGGAAACCTCCGTTGACATTCCAGTTCCCTAGTCTAAGATGTCAAATGGAAACCTCCGTTGACATTCCAGTTCCCCAATTTAAGATGTCAAATGGAAACCTCCGTTGACATTCCAGTTCCCTAATCTAAGATGTCAAATGGAAACCTCCGTTGACATTCCAGTTCCCTAATCTAAGATGTCAAGTGGAAACCTCCGTTGACATTCCAGTTTCCTAGACTAAGATGTCAAATGGAAACCTCCGTTGACATTCCAGTTCCCTAATCTAAGATGTCAAATGGAAACCTCCGTTGACATTCCAGTTCCCTAATCTAAGATGTCAAGTGGAAACCTCCGTTGATATTCCAGTTTCCTAGACTAAGATGTCAAATGGAAACCTCCGTTGACATTCCAGTTCCCTAATCTAAGATGTCAAATGGAAACCTCCGTTGACATTAAAGTTCCATAAGATAGATGTTAACGGATATTCCAGTCAACATTCGGGTGTCCTACGCTAGATGTTAACGGATACTCCAGTCAACATTCATGTTACCTAGGCTAGATGTTAACGGATACTTCAGTTAACATTCAGGTTCCCTACACTAGATGTTAACGGATACTCCAGTCAACATTCATGTTACCTAGGCTAGATGTTTACGGATACTCCAGGTAACATTCATTGGTACAAGTTCCAGTCATGGTTATAGCGACATAACCAGCTCCTACTCGGTTAAATCAACATCTAACCTTGTATATTCATGTACAATCTGTTTATATAATATAATAAAGATAATACAAATTTGATTGGTAGACGCATGACGGAAAAGTTAATAAATTGAAAATAATAAATAATGAACTACCTACTGCTATGAGCAATGTCAAACCTAATGATCACCGAAGTTAACAAACACTCATAGGCACTTTTCATGTAAAATTATCACATTCAGAAAGACACATGATTGTGTACAGTCAAACATAATAAAATAAATTACTTGAGATTGAGTGACTATTATAAAATAGCTACAAAAATAATATGAAAAATATTACAAAATATTTTCATAAAATAATACTCACACAACTATTTAAAAGGAAAGAGTTAAAATCAAGTTTCTAAAATAAAGAGTTATTATTCTCTCTCATGAGCAATAACAGCTCCAATAACTACAATGCTCCGTCTGTATTTTGTTTTTCAATTTTAGGTTTGCTGCATCGAGCAACTTTTTAACATAACTTATCATTTTTTTAGCAACATTATATAAAAAGTTGAGTCAGCTAACAAACTTATTTTTTTTTTGATGGAATAAATAATAAAAATCCGTATAATTTGTAATCAGGTATTATGAAATGGCTCTCTCAACTTAACTCTCTAGAATGGGTGTCTATTAAAATACAGATTTTTATCACATCGATTATCATGTCCCAGAAAACTATTCCACGTTTTTCAATATATTTTTTTCTTAAAACATCGAAAAACTTATTATCGCAGTTTCATAATATCGAACAACATTTCCTAAAAAAAACGTTATAAAATTTCTACTATTCCAAGAAAAACGATATATCAAACTAACATTTCACACATGTATTAAGATATCGATGTAACCATTTATAATAACATGTTTCAATATGTAACGATGCGCATCATAACTTTTAATCGCAGTAACGTTTCATCGAACGCTGCATTCGCTTGTTGTTGCTTAAAACATGTAGCAAGCATCAGCAAGCATGCAGCAAGCATGAAACAAGCATGCAGCAAGCATGCAGCAGGCATACAGCAAGCATGCAGCAGGCATGCAGCAAGCATGCAGCAAGTATGCAACAAGCATTCAGCAAGCATGCAGCAAACATGCAAGCAGGCATGCAGCAAGCATGCAGCAGGCATGCAGCAAGCATGCAGCAGGCATGCAGCAAGCATGCAGCAGGCATGCAGCAAGCATGCAGCAGGCATGCAGCAAGCATGCAGCAGGCATGCAGCAAGCATGCAGCAAGCAAGTATTTCTGGGTGGCTCCACCAGAAGACTCGCTCCGTCGGCCCTTCGATTCATTCGGGCACTTAACCTCATTTTCTCAGGACCTCCTTCGCGAGCCTTCTGGTTCCGCGCGAAGGAATAACACTCTAGTATATGACAAAGTTGAGCCACGTGGAGTCGGGGTGCTCTGAGTCGGATTTGTGATCCATTTATAATTAAGGGACTAGCTATAAATTTACTGTTGATCAATACAATACTATCAGATTAATCTATCTATATAGGATAACATAATAATATAATATTTGATGTTTCAAATATATAAGGTGGACTCAAATTAACTACAAATATTTTCAGGGCTGGCTCCAGGGGACTAAATAAACGTATTGGAGATACAATTTAAAAAATCGATACGCTAGTTTTTTTTTTTTTCTAACAAAAAAAATATTATTAAATGGTGACATTTAGTATCATACTGTAGTTAAATGTGTAGACTTCATACCTCTTTAAGCTCCTCCCACCAATTAATAGTTGAATGAAATTGATTTGTTGTATTCCTCTTTATTTATGAAAAGTGCGTGAAAGACAGAGATGTCAAGCGATTTATTATACGTAAACGACAGCGACCGACCGGTGGGCGGGGCGGCTTTTGTTTGTGTGTGTCATTTTAATTGTCATTTTACGCAAAGCTGTGTACAGAATGTTATAATGTTACGGTTTTCAAAAAACATAAACGTTAATTTTTCTCGAAAACTAGCGTGTAGAAAATTGAAAAAACCACTGATATACTTTCTAAATAATATCAGTAATTAGCCCTGAAAATATTTGTAGTTAATTTGTGTCCACCTTATATTGTAAACTGAAACTTACGTGGAAATAAAATTATGGGTAACAAAACTTTGATGTTTCATTATTTCGATGAAATACATAAAATATGAAAAGAAATAACGATAGAGTGTGTTTGTACGTAATGAATAATCGTGTAAATGAAATTTCGATGTAAACAGATTTAAGGATTTGTTACATATTGTATTAAAATATCTGCGAATGGTTTTATGGGACATGAAAATCGTTGAAGTAAATTGCGATAAAGTGATGGGTTCCCCTCTAGAATACATAAAAATGAAATCCAATTGAAATGATAATTGAAATTTTACTGCCGTCTAGCGATAGTCAATGACCATGTCCTCAATCTGAAACTTGAAAAAAACGACGGGACAGCAACTGATCACACAACAATTAGTACTGTTTCAGGGTGCATGTATGTATAATGCGAGTATGAGAGTTTCGTTATCTAGATATTATTGTGTATACCTCACACAATAGACTTCACACACTTATTTCTTTCTCTGAACTGCCCCGAGTGACATAGACCATGGGATGACTCCGTAAAAATAAAGTGTCGGATATACACGCTATATAGGAGATAACAAAGTTGGATCGATCCAATCGAATGGTGAACCAAAATAAAGGAAAAGGTGATCACAACTATATGTTTAACTTTAAATGTAAATTTGAGCGAGAATCAGTCTCAAACTATTTAAGTAAAAATTGTTAAGTTTTCTTATAAGTAAAGCTTACTATTCCATCAATGCATTTCTTGTAGATAAATAATTGTTAGCTCTAATTACAATATAATTAATTTTGTAACTGATTGACATCGATTTTAATTTCCATAAATTATGCATGAATTTGCAAGGCGGGAGTGCAACAAATCGACGTCCGCGCTGATACTGTTGCCGCCCGCCTGCCGGGGTCTCACTACGCCACTGCAGAAGGAGCAGATGGGCAAAAAATCAAGAAATAAACCAGTGGCGTTGTCAAAGATCTTTCGACTTCTGTGTTACGCCGCTTGCCGCTCCCGCGCGCCGCTGTCACTCGGAGCGGGAAAGTCGTGGACCGGCTGTTCTACCTTGCTTTTTGCCAAGTTTCATAATTTTGATTGCTGCCTGAAATTGCAATATATGCGAGAATTCGCAATATTTACGGTAATATCTCTTGATCGCGTTGACGTATAATTTTAATAATTTTTTTGCTGAAAGACACCGTGGATCCGATTATTCGTTTTAATAACGAATAATCGGATCCACGGTGTCTTTGAAATTAATTTTCAACTTGATACCTTTAAGCGTTCATGAGAAAAAAAAGTTTGGCAGACAGACGGACAACAAAGTGATCTTATAAGAGTTCCGTTTTTGCCTTTTGAGGTACGGAACCCTAAAAAACAAATATTGTCCAACCGAGCGAAGCCGGGGCGGGCCGCTAGTATATATAATAAAAGAAGGACAGCAACCTTTTTGAGTACGATTGCAGGGTTTAATCACAGAAGTAAAATTTTTTTTTAAATATAAGCAGAAGGAACACAAATTTCACACACACACTGATGATATTTGACAATATTTGCATCCTGTTCATGATAAGGACTGTCACATAACTCTGTCCCTTTCCTTCCTTAGCATTGCAATGTATTGCAACACGAACCACTACACTGAAAGATTTATCATCCAAGCCGGATTTTTCATGCGAAATGATCCTTAGCTGTCATATTTGTTGTGTTGTCACAGTTGTCATAAATATTTAAAAATATTTTTTACTGTTTTGTGCTTTTAAACTCAATAGAAATAATAAAATGCAACGTGTACAATGTGTGGAAGTGTTTCATAAAAAAAATATTCGTGGAATATCGTTCCTTCGGTAAGCAATACATGTTTTTTTGACGTGCCCAATGATAATATACAATTTCGTGTTATTTTTGAAACAATAACCATTATTAGACTTTTGAATGCTATTTATCAGCAATATCATTATTTATTTTATAAAGTAGTGTATTAATTATAACCATTTCATAAGAAATACTACAAGTAATTTAATAATTTCGTAAATAGCATAGATCATTTGACAGATCCAGTTTTGTTTACTATGGCTGGGCCGAATCAAGGCAAATATACGAATTTAGTACCTATTCTATAAAATACTCAGGAATTCTTTCTTGAAGATTAAAATGCACATTTTATAAAAATACTGACAGTGAATTTTATTTCAGGACAAGGAAAATATGCCAGAAAATAATACCTCAAGAAAGAGAACTGTTATGGGGAGTATTTCTCTTACGTACTACGAGTACCAGGACAGTGAATGGACGCCAGCAACCATTAACATCATTGCAATGTTTAATTGCACGTGATTTTTAATAATTTAAAATAAATTTTATTGATTTAATGACTAGTATTTTTTCCCAAAAGGGATAGAATTTCCCATCGTAAAAAGCTGATGCAGATCCGTCCGCATACCGCGCACGGCTTAAGATTCAGCGTCTCAAAATTTTTGGTTTTGCTACACTGTACCGAATATAATTAATTATCTTAGATCCGACCCTGTATTCTGTCGTTGTGTGAATAATAATCTTAGTGTGTGTTTTTGCCATGCAATTTCAAATGACATGTTCAGTCTGCTTACTATTATTATATGTCTGTGGGTTTAATGAAGGGTAAAGGTAACTGACGGACACAACTCAAACAACGAGCATTTCACGAAGAATGTTGAAACCTTAGAATAACTGAAAGTTTCTAGAGCGCGCAGTACCTGTTCATAAAATAATTCATAATACAACGCCAGCAACAAAAGAGCATGATCTTGAAACAGATGAATGAGATATTTTTTTAGAATCATAACTCGTAGCTAACAGCTTCTTCGACAGATAAGACTATCGATAAAAAATCGTTACTTCTATCGAATTTATCCTAATTTCGTTTTTTTACAGACAGACATACACATGATAAACTATAACACCCCTATTTTGTCTAAAAGGTGTTTGTCGAGTACCCATAGAAAATAGGAAACTTTGAGTTGAGTTGATATTTAAATCGCGATAGAAATTATATTAATTTATAGAGTTCAAGCTTGAGCCTTTGTGATTTGCACGCGCTCTATTGTAGACAAATAAGAGTATTGACGCAATGAAATCTAAATCCTTACTTAAAATCACAAAACTTCAGTTAACCGTTCATTATCTGACTGGGCATAATTTGATTTAAATTACTGTAGGTATGTGAATATTTTTTTACGTACCTACTTTTATTACTTAATGGCTCTGTGATCTGTAAACCTCACGAGCTTATAAAGATTGCAGATCGAAGGAACTATTCACACGATATATTTTTATGATTACACTCCGCCATTTTCAAAACATTTACAAAAAATGGCTCTACTATCGATTTTGATATGTTTATCAAACTTGCTCCCAAAATTTCACGGGAAACGATTGAGAAATGCGACCTCTAGAGGAGGACATATAGCTGTATGTGTTCTTCCAATCTTTAGAGGTCACATTTCATTTAATGGTATACCTATACCATTAATTTATTAGACCCACTTAAAGTTCTCTATTTACACCAAAAGTCGACTGTGAGATAATGCTTTTACATTAAGTTCATCTTTTGTGCCATAAATTGTATTTATGCAAAAATGTTAAATAGATACTTAATAAATAAATATACCAAAGCATTTTTGGCCAAGCTGAAACGGAGAAAAATGGTCACGATGGTAACAAATAATTATAATCTTTACAATTGACTCACAATAATCGAAAGAAGTCGATTCTATACCTACCTAGATATTTAATGATAGATATCTTATTTGTGGGATTCCCTAGGGATTGCTCATGTGGGGCGATTGCTGAATGGACTTCAGGCCCATGGTTCGTTTCTGACCTGTTGATAAATGGAACTTTGTTAAAAAGTTATTCAGTGTGTATACTTGGAACACACTACACGATCCAGATTTGTTACGGCTAGATCCTTGTATCAAAAGTTTATTGTTTACTGAACTTGGCTCATGCCAGTAAAGTTAAACATATTTTAAGATCAGATTTATGTCATCCACGTAGGCAATTAACTAGGTTTAGAAAGGTTAGCCAATCTCGTATATTTTTAATTTGTGTCTGGTCATGACAATGTCATTATAAGATAATATGAACGCGGGCCAACAAAATTAATTTATTTTCCAAAACTTCCCGTTGTTTGCTTGCAGGAATTATGTTTCCCGCCAAAACAGTTTACGTATGGAGATTTATTTATAAACTAGGTGAGCCCCTTGCCCTAAATGCATCTAGTGCGCTCCGTATATGTACTGTGGAATTTTGGGATAAAAATTATGTTAACTACCCTATTTTCTTTTCTGGCGTTTATTCTATCATTTTAGGTACCAAATTATCAAAATCCGTGCACTTTTGAGTGATTTAGTTAATACTATAAACACGCATACTTCCAAACTTAGTTACGTACGCATTTATTACTTACCTACTTATGTAAGATATCCATCATTGGTAAAAAAAAACTATGGTCCCTAACGTCAAAAAGGCTTTCCAATACCAATCTTTTATCATACCCAATATCATTTCAGCATTTTCTTTTTTTTATCTATTTTTTATTCCTAAAAATATATTGCTCTTTCATTTATTTTAACGTATAATAATTATGTCTAAGTATATAATTATGTCCGTCTATTGTGATGAAACAAAGCTGAAGTGAGTGGCAAGAGCGGCAAGTGAACCTACATCAAAAATTCGTTTTACACAGAGCATGACTCATGGCTATAATTAAAAGCCTTTTGTGCCACCGAAATGAAATGCAAGCAACTAAATTTCCTAAGTTTTAATTACTGGAAGATTGTTGACAATTGTAAGGATTTTTTACATAATTTGAAATACGTAGGTATTTCAAATTATGTAAAAATCTAATATCGACGAATCGAGAGATGCACGTTGTTGATGCTCGTTCAGCTCCACAATGTCGCCTTCTTTTCCTTATGCTGATAGCTGGTACTTACCCAAGCAGCACAGACACGAGCTACAGCAGCTGTGTAGCAAATTTTCATACCTCTAAAAGCTGTATAAGAAAGCTCTGAAGCCTGCTATGCTCAGCGATTACACCAAAAAGGGCCCCAAAACGTGGTATAATATACTCATAAAGCATTAGTATGAAACGATATAAGTTACCAATATACACAGTTGTCTAGTCAGCCATTTCATTAGTCGTATAATTCACGTATACATATACAGGTTAGAGAGTATACAAAACCATTTATTAGGTACCCTTTTATGCCACTTTAAGCTCTACATAAAGCTGTATAATTGCTTCTGTGTTTGTTGGGTATCAGTACCTTTTCGAAGATTAAAAAAGGTTATAATGTCATCTTGTGAGTAGTTCCCATATCTTACAAACGCGGACTGCAAGGCTTGCCAGCTCGCTTTAGTCCAAATGGGTTTAGTTCTATTAATTTTCGGACAAACATTGTTGGCTTCCCGCCATTACTCCACGAGAAATTTCGAACAGTGCATTGTAAAACTGGACTTGGAACATTTATCTTTCACTGTGTTTTTGCCCTTTTGGCAGTGGATATTGTTCTCATAATATGTAAATTAAGATGAGCGGAAAACCTTTGGACAGTGATATATGACCTGCATTCAAGTTTTAAGGTTTTTTTTGTAGGTACTTATTTGTATATAAGCAGTGAGTAAGTATTTCTGTGGTCGAAGTATTAGATACTTGAACCATCCATACTAATATTATAAATGCGAATGTTTGGATGTGAGTTTGTGAGTTTGTGAGGATGTTTGTTACTCAATCACGCAAAATCTACTGGACGGATTTCGATGAAATTTGGTAGAGAGGTAGATAATGACCTGGAATAGCACATAGGCTACTTTTGATCCCGGATAAAATGGTTCCTGTGGGCATGGGATACCAATTATAGTAACGCCATCTATTATTTGACAAAATAGACGTCATGTCACATCAAAGTGACGTTAAGTCAAAGTGACGTTACGTCAAAGTGACGTTACGACAGCCTCCCCACTACTTCCATATAAAATGGGCCGTTGCATCAGGCGGCCGGCAGTATGCCCGGATACGTCGAGGTGTGCGGACCGCTGCTGAGTGCACGGACTAATGGCACTCAGCTCAAACTTCTATATATTATGTGTGTGAAGGAACATCAGTGAGTTTGTTGTGATATACATTGCGTGCGGAGGCAGGGCGCGCAACATAACCGTATGAGGTACACTACATTTTTTCCATTACATCTAATTTGTCATTAAATAGCGCTTTAATTAAATACTTGCCTTTAGTTCTCACGGCCTGTCACGAGATGGCACTTTACCGCGGGCAAGTTCTTTCAATATTTTTTCGCGAAGAATGTTCATTCGAGTAATATTTTTATAAATGTTTATGTATACCATATAGTGTAGCGAAAACAGAATCACCACAGAATAGTAAGTAGTACTAATGTACATATAGGTCACTCACTCATTTCAAATACCGCACCCCACCCCGCCCAGCACTTAGCTGTAGACATCACTGACACGGTTTAGGTGCGATTGGTCCAAAGTTCCAAAAAATGTCCAATTCGCGGTTGGTCTAAAAATAAATAATGTTTTCGAAATTGTGAATTTTTTGAGTGTTAAACTTTGTATATTAAGAAGCTAAGATTATATAGTAGTTAGGTTTAGGTTTTTTAGACCGCCCGGAAAGACTTTGAGGGCGGAAACGAAGTTAGGTTCAGGTTATTTTTTTATTACTGCCCGGAGAGACTTGAAGGCAGAAAATAAGTTAGGTTCAGGTTATTTTTTTATTACCGCCCGGAAAGACTTGAAGGCAGAAAAAGGCAGAAAATAAGTTAGGTTCAGGTTACTTTTTATGACACGCACGGCACGTTTTTTTATTATTTTATATCTTTATCAATATATCTATCTATACGCTGTACGGTAACGATGAAATTTTCGCGCCATTTTGATTGAAAATCACGACACGCACGCAAGCAGCCTTACTAAATTTCATGCACATATATATGCGAGGGTATAAACGGTATTTGCCTATTTGCTATTTTACCTATTTTTCAACTCGCTCCATTTGAATAAAGTGCTCAAGCAACAGTTTCACAACTCGCGCTCAAGCAACAGTTTCATAGGATCGGGATAATGATTAATCCTTTTTGCCGCGGGCGAAGCCGCGGGTAACAGCTAGTATGAATATAAAATAGAAATACACAGTACCTACCCATAGATAGATTAAGCCTATTCACAATGATAAAAATCTTGTTAAAATATATGTTACCATTAATTTGCGTAAATCAGTTAGAAAGCAGATTAACGAGGTATTCTGCAGATTATATGGCTGAGTCAGTTAAAGTGGAAAAAAATAATTGAATCTGCAGACTTCCTAGGTAATCTGTAGACTAACAACTATGCATGCGGTAAATTCCATAACACAATTTTTCATAGCACAAACGTTCAATACATTTAGTAAGTTTGTATTTATTTCGAATTTAAGTTACTTATATCAGCACCTTAAGACTCCACGAAAGCGGAACATCTGTATCTGTCGTGAGGATATCGCTGCTATTTCAGGTGTAATTTATTGGATATGAAATGTTTGTCATTTCTCAACACACAATTTTAAAAGATTATTTTCAATTGCCAAGTTGTCTGGTCTGGCGGGTCTACTATTTCTGACATTATATAAAAATACTAGCATATAACCGCAGGGCAATTAGGTACATTATCTTTCTGAATTGGATTTGGATTTCCAAAAAACGATAATCCATTTTCTCATGAGTTTGTTGTAGCGCATCCGAAGTCCAACTCAAGATCAAACTAATCACCTGAAATTTTCTAATGGAATACTTTGTCATTTAAAAACATGCCTTATTTTGTAGGAATAAAACCTCAAGGAAACGATTTGGAGTCTTAAGGTGAAAACAAGGTCAAGCTAAAACGTCGGAATTTTCCTCCAGAGGCACATTCGAGGTACATTTGGAGCAATTACTAGGGACAATAGAATGCGCGTAAACCACATTAAAGCGATGAAGTGAACCTATCCGGAACCCGATCGAGCCTCGCCTGATCGCACCCTGACACTATTTGTGATTAGATTAAATCGTATTAAGAACATAGGTAATCAGTTCGTGTTCTTCCATTCCTTAGACGACCAAGAGCGTTCTCTTTGATTTTCAAAATAAGTTTTACGAAATAAGTTATTATGAATTTGCAAAAACATGTAATATTTCGCAAATTTGTAGAATAATTTCTATTTAGGATAGCTATTACTTGCAATTTCCAGACATTTATCAAAGCCACGGTAACC
This sequence comes from Ephestia elutella, assembly GCA_018467065.1. Taxonomy (NCBI): domain Eukaryota; kingdom Metazoa; phylum Arthropoda; class Insecta; order Lepidoptera; family Pyralidae; genus Ephestia; species Ephestia elutella. Next base: position 9,121,675 of record CM031569.1, read on the forward strand.
TAACATCTGTTAATAATTTACTTACTCTGAGAACATGTGTACACAAATTAATCAACGTTGTTAATTTAACCTGTTGTTTGTACATCCTATGTTACTCGTAGCTTTTCTATAATCTCGGGGTCAATGCTCGTATAAAATATTCTGAATTAAATGTTTGCAGGAAAATTTAATGCTTATGGTTTAAGATTTTCTTGGAGCATTTGCGTTTATAGATTTTTTAATTTCTGAATAGGCGTCAGTTAACTAAAGATTTTTGATTGGTTATTACAACAAAGTAAAAACAAACACAGGAAACAGTTAAGGGAAATAGTTGCCTTAATTCAAAAGGTTGAATCATAGCCGGATAGCCTTAAAATTTGAAGATTTAAAAATAGAAATGAATCCTTATGAATAAGCACTTACCAGAAATGTTGTATTGCGTTCAGATGTTTTTGAATAAGCTTCCAAATTGCAGGCTCAATACACGTCAGCCAGAACAATTCATGATTTATTACAAATACAGAGTTCACCAAGACCTCGCGATAGGACGCACGAGGCAACCCTGTGATTTATGTGTAAAATTATAAGCAACGTGTTCCTAGAATATAATCTATAAATTTATTGCCCTTTGCTCGTAGCTTCGTCGCTTGTTCGCTTCATTGGCGAATATTGGAAAATAAGTTTGGAGTTTAGGTACTGCATTTAACAGACAGAAGCAACGATATATTTATGTTGTGATATTTAGAAAATGTTGCTTCTCTATCTCAAAAAGTAACTTATGAGAATTAAAGTATACCTATACCTACGCAGAAGTTAACGTATCCGTTCTTGGGAACATTTATTTCGCTGGTTTTATCGGAATCTAATAAATCTGTCGGGTGAGCTTCTAACAACATTTTTGAGGCCTCTATTTATTGAAGGTATAAAATAGAATCAATATAGGTACTATTATCTTGTTACGAAATTCCACAATGTAAAAAAACCCTTTGAAATCCGAGATTTTCATGATGTTAATCCAGCCGTTAAAAAAATTAAACTCAAAGTTACAGATAATTACGTAGCACAATAATTAGGGACCAAAAATTCCTATTAGATAACTCACCTTTATTTGTAAAATTATAATACATGTAGACATACCTAGAATTAGAAGGCCATTTAAAACTTGTGAAGCTTCCATGCTGGTCTGGGAGCGAAGAAAAAACATAGAATGTGCCAGCTGCTTCTCTTCCCGCGCAGATTGTAAAAGTCAATCGAGGGAAAGGACTTTAAACTGGGGATTCCTCCACTCATAGGCGATGGGCTAGCAACCTGTCACTATACCTGAATCTCCATTCCATCAGGGAGCCCACTATTCAGTTAAGCGAGGCTCTCGAGTCTCACGACTCTTGGCTTTGTCTACCCCGTATGGGATAAAGACGTGATTCTATGTATGTAAAACTTAGAAGAAGGACTCAGATTTATTCTTTACTGGTTGCGCCCTGGGGCCTCGCTCCCGTAGAAATTTCGGGGTAAAAAGTACCCTATGTGCTATTCCCAGTATTTTTCTACCCATATATCAAAATTTCATCAAAATCCGTCCAGTAGATTTTGCGTGATTGACCTACACACATCCAGAAAAACTCACAAACTCACATCCAAACATTTGCATTTATAATATTTAGTAGGAAGTAGGATAAAATAAAACGCATACTTTAACAACAACAGATTAATGTTGGAAAATTACATAAGAATTTTTATTAAGTATATAAATTTATTTCTTTGGATGAATTCACAATACAAAATGTACAAACATTTTGTATATTGTCTGTTTACAAAAATAAATAAATCTTACTACATATTTACAAGATAAAAGCTTTGTTTGACTAATGAATGTAATGAATTATACTAAAAATATATAATATTTTAAAAATTAGCCTAGAATCAGAACGATGATAAATTTGAAATAAATAAGATCATTTTTAGGACAATAAATGAAATAGGAGAGTAATCGCAGACTAAATATGTTACATTATAGGTATAGCAGCCATATGAATAAATAAAGTGGAGATTCTTCATGATCATGTTGACTATCATTTTCATGAATTGAAATGTTAAATATTATTTTAATAAAATTATCTAGTTTCAATATTATAATATTTTGTAAAACAACGATAAAATATTTTTCCTTGTCTAGAATGTGAAAATAAATTGAGAGTTTTGAAAGAAAAATCATATAATTTTTTAACACTTTCCCAATCGGTCTTCATTTGCAACAAAACAAAAATATACATTAAATAAAAATATACATTATTTTCTCACATTTATTGAGAAAAGAATACATACACGGCTTTAATGGAACTTGTAATAACAAGTAAAAAAAAAAAATTAAAAAAAAAAAAAGATTCTTAGAAGCTTAGCACACTTCTTGATCACTCAATCAAAATTACAATACCGACTAATTCATTAAAAAATCTACTTAAAACTAGCACTCACAGTTTTCACGTTGTACTTAAACACAGCATCGTTTAAGGTCTCAAAACCCAGATCTATTCGAGAGGTCCTACTGTCTCGCTTATAATCTATCGTCACACACATGGAAATGACTATCGCAGTCTCGATCTCCCCTGGGGTTCATCCTCACGACGTTACCATTAGTCAGCATCTCCGTGGCGTTCGAATGATCTGAAAAAAAAGAAAAAATGAATACGTTTGGAAGGCCGTAAAGGAGAAATATTTTGGACCCAGGGGCAATCAGACGTGATTTGGTTATGTTATGAACGTAAATGGCGTAGCTTTGTCTCACTTCCTACTTGAAAATAAAAGCCTTGTTAGAATTTAGGGTATAATTTCTACTTATACGGTGTGTTTGAAACTCAATTTCAAAAAGGTTTACAGGGAACAAAGAATTGCCTACAGGGATTATATCCTATTTTATAAAAAGTTATGTAGACAGACGGTATTGTCTTGCTTGAAATAGAAAAAAATGGTGGTGATGGAAATAAATTTCACGGATTACCTGAGCTAGACAAAACAAAAGATTAATCTTGTGAATATGAGATAAGATTTAAGAAATGTTTGAAGATTAGCTTATGCATAATTTTAGCATTCGTAGAAATTATTAAAAAGCGAAAAAATAGTATATACCTGCATTTCAAGGATATGCCTTTCAAGATTATGCCATACATTTGTGTATGTGTGTATTATATCTAACATATCTTTTTTTTTGTACGTATCTTTGGATTAAACACACATCAAAAAACAAAATGTTTCTCTATAAATGTCGACTCTGCTATAATGAATGTCTAAATATGAAATGTCGATGTACGTTAGTTATAAAGTACGCAAGTACGATGCACGTTAGTTCTAAATTATCCTTATACTACGTATATATGATATAAAATACTTCTTATACCCTTTCTAAATGAATGGTTAGGTATTTGTAATGGACAAAGAAAAATAAAATCAGGATTTTAATATAATCTAACCAATTTCGTATATTTGAAGCTTACAATTTCCACAAACGAAGGAGACAGGCATTTATTTCCCATTGACAATTTGGAGAACAATTTCCTTGCTTCATTGATATTACAGACTTGCAAATATGAATTTAGACCCCGTTGGTTAATAGCTTAATATTGAATGACCCGAATCCAGTTTGATGATAATAGTGTCATGTCTTCAGAAATTGGTTTAACCATTATTTGAAGAACCGACAAATAAAATGTCGATATAATGTATATTGTATATATCGAAACACAGAATTTGGTAAATTAATGAGTGGGGAAGACTGAGAATAGAAAGCATACAAAAATGATAACACTTGGTGGGAATTTCGGGATAAAATGTACCCTATGTGCTATTCCCGGTATTTTTCTACCCGTATACCAAATTTCATCGAAATCCGTCCAGTAGATTTTGTGTGATTGAATAACAAACATCATCACAAACTCACAAAGGGCATGTTGTATAGCAAGCTATATCATGAGCAGTTCCCCAAAAATCAGAAATAATATCAAAAACCTATTGAGACTATCATATATATTTGTGTGCAGAACAACTACGCTCTGCTACCAGAAAATGTGCGCAGAGAATCCGGACAAACGAAGTGGCGGGAAGAATTTTGTACCGGAACTTTACCGGGAAAAAACCACCGGTAAAAATAAGTACCGGGAAAAAATCTCCACGCGGCACTACGTCTGTCCGACTAACCTAACCTAACCTATACGCAGTCTGCTACCACTATAGCTTATAAAGGGAGCTATAGGGCCCTATATAATAACCTAACTTAATAACTACAACCACCCACAAACCCAAGGGTCACTTACCAAACTTAATCTTCTGCTCTTCGGATCCAATCTTGAGTGTCTTCGGAAAGGGGGAATGCGGTCCCTAAACACCAAACCTACCCCGAGATCTCAATTCCCCAGAACAAACAAATAGATTTCTTCCCGAAGTTGGCTCGGCAACAGATGTCGGCGTCCCCAGGCAGCCACGTTTCGCATCTCACAAGAAACAGTCACAATAACAGGGTTTTTCACCAACACGAACGTTCAATAGTTATTTAACAAAAGGAAGCTCACAATTATAACTCAAATCAGTTATTACAAACAAAATTAACGCCACGCCGCGCGACTTCAAAAAATGCAACAACCCAAGATGGTGGCTATATCACCGCGATATTTCCTGCGACACGGCCTCGTGTGCGCGCGTTCAAAGGACCACTGAATGTCGACGGCCGGAAGCCGTCCGCGCAATGTTGCCAGCAGGCAAAACAAAGGCCTGCTATTCACGGCACAGCACACGCTCCATGCAATGCTTAGATTTAATAAACATCAACAAGTTTATTACAAACATCCCCCCGTCCCGGTCTGAGAAGCAGACCGCTAGCTTACTCTACGGGAAGGCGGGCGAGAGAGGTCACAGCTCTCCTTAAAATCGAACCGTCGACTAACACCTCAGCCACACGCGGAGTGCCATCTCCGCCAAGAATCAAACGTAATATGCGAGCTCGTCGCCAAAGCAATGAGGGCAAATTTGCCTCTTTTAACAATACTAAATCACCCTCCCTGGGAGGCTCAGTCCTGTCTGTCCACTTCACTCTTTGCTGCAGCAAATGCAAATATTCAAGCGACCAGCGACGCCAAAAGTCCTGGCTCATTTGCTGCAACATTTGAAAACGCGACAACCGATATACGCGTTCGTCCTTCCACGGGTATTCGGGCAGGGCATTCAAAGGCCCTCCCACCAAAAAATGACCAGGGGTGAGAGCTTCCAAGTCATTTGGATCTGGAGATAGCGGACAGAGAGGACGAGAGTTGAGGACCGCCTCAACTTTACAAAACACTGTGGCCAGCTCTTCAAAAGTTAGAGCCGTTTCTCCGATAATGCGGCGGAGGTGGGTCTTTGCGGATTTCACAGCCGCTTCAAAAATCCCTCCCCAATGGGGGCAACTTGGGGGACTAAACTTCCAGGTTATTCCCCTTTGGGCAGCAATTTGACTTAAACTAGTACAATTTTTATCAATAAACACAGAAACATCCTTAAGATAATTTACAGTTCCTTTATAGTTTGTGCCATTATCCGACCTAATAAGGGAAGGTAGACCTCGACGCGAAACAAAGCGATCCAACGCGGCGACGAAGGCCTCCGTAGTCAGAGCCGATACCACCTCCAAATGGACAGCCTTGGTGGCCAAACAAACAAATACACACAAATAGCCCTTTACAATACGGGCATTACGAAAGGGAGAAGCCTTGATCGAAAAGGGACCGGCAAAATCGGTTCCAACGCCGTCAAACGGCCTCGAAGGTCGGATTCGATCAGCGGGCAAATCACCCATCTGTGGTTGCATCGTGGATGCCTTCAACCTATAACATGCAATACATCGAAACAGGACACTACGGATTGCTCTTCGGGCAGACAAAATCCAAAATTCGCGTTGCAAAATAGCCAACAAAGCATTGCACCCAGCATGGGCGTTACGAATGTGTCGATCAGACACCAAAAGCTGCACCAAGGGTCCGCCCTTGGGCAACAACAGAGGATGGCGAGTCTCATATGGAAGATCCGCCTTCCGGAGCCTGCCTCCAACCCGAAGAAGCCCATCCGAGTCGATGTACGGGTTCAAACGAGCGACCGCGCCCTTCAACTTAGCGCGTCCGTCGCGCAAAATACGAAGCTCTGACTCAAACCGTCCGGTCTGCACGACACGGACCCAATGCAACAATGCGCTCCGGCGCTCTTCTGCACCTGCAATCGGCTCCAACCGCTTTGCCTGTGGGTTTCTACAATTATGTATGAAACAGCTTAATCCAACTGGTAACACCCAGAAGCTTATCCAAGCTGCTATACCGAGCAAGTAGCCAATCCGGCTCCGACGTCGTCTCAGCGACTACAGCATGTACACGGAGCCCGGTCAAACTCAAAGAAGTAACATCTGTCTGACAGACAGGCCAAGAAGTTTCTGATCCCATCAGCCACTCTGGACCCCACCAGAGCGGGTGTGACACCAATTCTGGTGCCGTACAACCTCGGGAAGCACAGTCCGCTGGGTTAAGCTCTCCCGGCACATGTCTCCATGTTATATCAATTCCGATATTCTGGATTTGGGAAACCCGATTTCCCACAAAAACCTCCAAGGTATGTGGGGCCGCGCGCAACCATGCAAGCGCGACCTGGCTATCCGACCAGGCGAAGATATCTCGTATCTCGACCGTGGCCGCCAGCTCACATGCAACGTGATGCAACAATTTAGAGAGAAGGTGAGCTCCACTCAACTCAAGCTTGGGAATAGTCAGCCTAGTCCTGATGGGGGCGACCTTGCTCTTCCCTAACAAAAGCGAGACATTGACCCGGCCATCGGCGTCAACTGTCCGCATATAGACTGACGCGGCGTAGCCTCGCTCCGACGCGTCACAAAAGCCATGCAGGCTGGCTCGATATTTCCCGGGGGCAATATTCGACGAGGCAAGGCAATCCGATTGACTTCCTTAATCGATGAAAACAACTCGAGCCAATCATCCAATGGAGAGCCAAACAGCGGCTCGTCCCACGAGACGCCCAAAGTCCAAAGTCTCTGAAGAAGACACTTTGCAGAGAATATCACTGGACTGATCCAACCGCTTGGATCAAACATACGGGCTATTACGGACAACACCGTTCTCTTAGTCCAGACCTTTGGTATTTCCAAGTCCACTTGGAATGTAAAAATATCGGTTAGCGGCTGGTACTGCATGCCCAGCACCGCTATCCTGTTGGGATCATCCACATCCTCAAATAGGTGAGGGTTCTGTTGGTGATCCTCCGGGATCCCTTCTAGAACTCTAGGCTCATTGGACAACCACTTACGTAGCTCGTAGCCACCCGTTTTCAATATTTCAATCAATTCATCCCGCAGTAGGAGGGCCTCCTCAATACTTTGGGCTCCGGTGCACACGTCATCGACATACAAGTCACGTGACAGCACGGAAGCCCCACGGGGAAAGCGGATCCGTTCCCGCTCTGCCAATTCAAGCAATGATCTGATGGCGATATAGGGACTAGATTTCAAACCATACGTGTTTGTGTTGAGTTCATACACCGTCACAGGATCCTCAGGGCGCTCACGCCAGAGTATCAACTGGAATCGCCTGTCCTCAGGATGTATGACTGTCTGGCGGAACATCATCCGGATGTCCGCGCCAAAAACCACTTGATGTCTTCTAAAGTTCAAGATGATGTCAATTATGTCCCTATGCAATTTGGGACCCGAATGCAAACACAGATTCAACGAAACTCCGTTCGAAGTGGGTGCGGACCCATCAAAGACAGTCCGCAACTTGCCCGTTGAGGCCTTCACCACCGCGTGGTGGGGCAAAAAATAATGCTCAGTTGAGCTCCAATCAACTCGAGCCGGAGACATGTGACCCAAATCCTCGTACTCGCGCATAAATTCAATATATTTATCGCGAAGTACGTGGTCACGCTGCATACGTCGCTCCATGGACAGCAGTCGTTTCTCCGCAAGCGCCCTACTTTGCCCTAGGCTAGGACGAGAGGCAACAAAAGGTAACCTAGTTACAAACCGACCGGAGGGCAACCTCTCCGTGGTCGATCGAAAAAGGGCTTCGCACTCAGCGTGTTCCGGATCCATCCTGGAACTCATAGGTGGCTCCTCCACCTCCCAAAACCTTTGCATGGTCTTGGCCAAGGACGCAGATGCGACAACCGGTGGCTCCTCCGCGGTGCCATTATCAAACACAGGGCCCATCAGGGCAAAACCAAAAATCGTAGACACTGCCATCAGTGAAGACGAACCCAGAGCTTTCTGGGTACCCAACAAAATCCAACCCAATACGTCCGAGCCCAGGAGCAAGTCCACTGGGCCGGGATGAAAGACAAAGGGGTCGGCCAAATCCAGACCCGAAACCAAAGACAACACACCCGGCGGTATGTCTGTCGAGGGGTGCCAACCCGCAATGGTATCCATTACCATAGCCGAAGTCGTGATCCTCATTGTGGAGGACTTCAGCGAAGAAAAGGTGACAAGTGTCTGGCCCGTCAGACACTTCACTTGTATGCCACCAACTCCAAGAAGTGGCACAGGCGAGTCTTCCACGACTAAACCTAACTGGCGTGCCACTCGAGTGGTAACCAAACTGCTTTGAGCCCCTGAGTCCAACAGAGCTCTCAAATTAATGGCTTCCCCCACGACCCCATACGCGGACCACCGCGGTAGGGAGCAGAACCGTCCGCGGCTCTGTCCCAGCAAGGGAGCAAGCTAGTTACGGGCTCCCCACTCTCTCCAAACCAGGGGGCGCCACTGACCCGGATAATATGTCGGGCGAGTGCACATCCCCATCTGAGGGGGCATAACCCGCGGCCCGGCCATACCTATGGTACGGCGGGTGGTACTCCAGCCGTGGGTACTCGTGCAGCGGCGGAGAAAACCGCTGCGGCTGCATGTGTTGGGTATTGGTAACCCGCGTGGAGGGGGTGTCCCCACTCTCACGTCCGATCTAGGGCCCCCGCCCATGGGGGCCCTATCCGGGGCCTGGCCAGCCACATACTGGCCACGACCTTGCCCAACTAGCACACAAGCGCTATAAGAAGCGGTACAGTAGCCAGATAGAGGATTTCAGTTACGGCATGGGCTTCTTAGTAAGAAATATAGTACATCTATAAGCTGCTAAAGATCTCTTGTAGCGCGAAATAGGCCACAAATTATACAACTATAAGCTCTGCAATTGATCTAAAGTGGCCGCTTATGTAAGTTAGAATAGAGCTACAAAGGCTGCTTAAAGGCCGTAATGTGCCCTCAAAGCATCCAAAGTTTCTCGTGCAGCGCTTTTCTGCTACCTTCACCTTATTTCGGAGCTCCTGTATTTTAAAATTAACTTCCATCGCTTTAAAGTAAGTTTATTGTTGATTTACAATTTTACGTGTACAAGATATATTATAATTTTTATTAAATGAATGCGTGCTATGTGTAGTGAAAGGATCCATAACTAATACGAAGGATTTATCAAAACGGTAAGTATATGGTGTTTTATTTCTATATGTACGTGAAATTGCAGTGCGATTACCAGTTCATTGTGAATGTTTATATGAATTATCGTCAAAATTTTCACGCGCCCTCTGAATGTTAAGATTTTAATGCAAAAATACAATAAATGATTATGGTGAGGAATTAGGTTTCAACTTAAATAATAGTTTTTAGTACTTTTTAGTTTACAAAAAAGTTTACTTAGGGCTATACGTAAAAAAATAGACTTAATTTCCATTTTAAATTACGAGTTTATGTCTTCAAAACGTAGTAATAACCTTAAAAACATCCATTTTTTAAAACAGTATAATGGCGTCTCCATAAGAGCAGCTCCCAGTGTTGGTTATATCTATTTTATCTGCTTGAACCGTAAAAAGGCTCTAGTATTTGCTGCTGTAGATGTTTAGGTTTCACGGTTGTAGTACTAGTGCGCTATCCAACTGTTTCGCATGTACATCAGCGTTTTACAGTTACTATTTAGAGCCTCAGGTGGTCTTAACACAGGTTCTTCTATTTGAGATATGCAGTAAAAATACTACTTAGGGATCCGTCATTAAATTTTAAAGTTTTATTTTCCTTTTATTCAATACCTACCAATAAATTACTATTATCTTTACATATACAGATTAACTAATATAGATAGATAATACTTTTATTTGTATAGACAATTTCAAGTACATAGGTACCCATATTTTTAATGTGTAAAACTATCAGCAGTGTGACCAAGGGTAGGCTTTAGGTATTTATTCGAGGTATTCCATTTTTTGTTTCTAATTATCATACTTTATGTTTTTCAGTTACTGCCTGTGACAAATACCTACTCTGAAGCAGAGCTAAACCAGGAATCATCATCTCAAGAAATATACCTCGTAGTTCAGATTAATCCTGAGAATCAAACGCCAGAACAAATCTCTAATATTCAACAGTTTATATTACAGACATTGCCGAAAGTAATAAAAGAATTATAAATAATTATGTGTTTCATTTATGGCTTCTTCTCTTGCTGTAAGACTGTCGTCCTCACAAATATCATTTTTAGTAGTACTACAAGATGCAATATCGTTGTGCATTAAATTGGAAACTACGGAACCCTACCCGTACCGAAATCGCACTCCGTCATAGGCTGAATAAAAAAATTATAATATTATCATACAGCTTTAGGTTACATTTTTAGCACATCAGTTGCGAATATGGCGCTGTTAGCTCTAGTATGAAGTCATGTCCCTTCCCTGTAGATGTAAAGCTATGAGAAATCTAGTGAACACCATTAAAATACTAAAAATGTTACAGCACCGTTTTGTAACTCTCACGGCTATATAAAATATTTCATGTGATTTCTTAGACAACTATTAACCGTTTAATTTCTATATAATTCTCATATATAGCGCTCAAGGCGCTATTTCAAAGTTACACAACTTTGCAATAGATATAGTGTTACAACATAAGTAATAAAATATGCTAAAGAGCGTAAGGCTTTACAAAATGTCTCTATTCGGTCTTGAGTGCTATAGAGGTAAGTTAAAACTCTTTGCAAACTGCCCTGCCTACTAAAGTATTCTTTTACATCTTACAGTGGTATAAAAGTCTCCATTAACTCCATTTTATGTCCAATAGTAGTTTAGTGAAGCCAGTACTTGTTTTTGTATTACCATAAGATATTTTTTTGCTACAAAACATGTCCTGTAGCACCTAGCTGTTCAAGGGTATGAAAGTACTCTACTGTTCAACTTTAGGAAAAATTTACAGCACTTTAACAGCTGCTATACAACACTTAGGCTGTATAAAGCCTGTATTAGCAGCTTGTGTGCTAGTTGGGTGGGGCGCGTGGTCCCGGTCCGCCAAGACCCGCGCCGGTACGCGACCCCCCTCCCGAGGGGGGGTGCGACGAGCGAAGCCGCGTCCTCCGTCCGATGGTGGAGGGCTTCGCGCAGGAGCGCCCCCGCCCATAGGGGACCCCTGCCTCAACAACCGGGGGCCATCCCCGTTCCGGTTCATGCAGAGCATCACGTGGTGCAGCCCACGGCATGCACTGCATGGTATGGCTCTGGGACAGTCACGTGCATAGTGACTGCCCAAACAGTAAAAGCAAAGTTCATGCCGCCTTGCCATGCGGCGCCGATCTTGTACTGGCAGTCTCTGCCAGTCCCTGCATTGCAGCAGGCTGTGGCCCATCCGGCCACATTGCAGGCAGTCCGCGTCCCCCGCGACTGCTGCCGTGTGTGCAACCCGCACACCAGCTCCACGCGGTGGCGGTTGCCGTCCCTGTTGGGGCCTACGTTCAGGCGCTCTGGATGGCGCTGAGTCCGTCATGGTATTCTCAGCCGCCCGTGCCTCAAACTCCAAAAACTTCACCAAGTCAGTGAATGTTGGTAGGGTGGTGCTATCCCGTTCCGCATTCTCGCGCTCAAATCGCGAGCGGATGTCATTGGGTAATTTGCCCAATACAATGTGCACCAGCAAAAAGGACCATTGGTCCACCGGCAGCCCCAGTGTGCGGAGCGCGTTACAGGCCACTGTAACGGGCGTGAGCAACTGCAGGCGCAACTGTGCCCTGTTGGCCACCTTGGGCAGGGCCATCAACTGTGCGGCGTGCGCATCCGCTAACAAACGTAAGTTTTGGTAGCGGGAGTTCAATAACTCCCAAGCCGTGTCGTACTGGTCGTCCTCCACCCGGAGGTGCTGGATGAGCGACCGCGCTTCACCCTCAAGAGTGGAGAGGAGGTAGGCCATCTTCTGGGCCTTCGACAAATCCTGTCGTGCTACGACCAGGGACTCAAACATATTTTTATATGCCACCCACTCCTCCATCCTACCCCCAAAGTGGGACAGCTGAAGGGTGGGGAGCCGACCAGTAACCGCTGGTCCTTCCTGTCTAACAGGTGTGCGAGGGGCTGGTCCGCCAGCCTGTCTCGCCCTTATTGCGGCCGCCGCCTCCACGATGTCATCGTGCAGACTCAGGATCTGGTCCAGGTCCGCCACGTGACCTGCGTAGACCTCCGGGGTAAGGTCGGCTTCGGTAAGCGCCGCCATGGCCGCTTCCGCGTTGTTCAATCGTGAGCGGAGCTGATCCGCTCTTTCCAGTATAGCGGCCTCCCTGTCCTTCCGGGACAGGAGTCCACCGGCCGTCACAAACCATCTCAATTCGTTGGCGAGTGTCGCCTTAGCATTGGGGACCTTCGCCATCGCGTCAAGTCACAAACAAAAAATAACAAAAGGTAAATAAAAAACAACAAAATCAAACAACTACACGAAGAACCGCGGTAGGTATGAGAATGGCACAAACCCGGAACGCACGGTACAAACCGCAAACAAATACAAAAAAGGTTACAAATATTCTTATACAAACAAACTAAGAAAAATCTAATAATTTTTACAAACAATTAATTATTTTTTACAAACGAACAAATAGAGGGTAGATAAACTACGCTCTGCTACCAGAAAATGTGCAGAACAACTACGCTCTGCTACCAGAAAATGTGCGCAGAGAATCCGGGACAAACGAAGTGGCGGGAAGAATTTTGTACCGGAACTTTACCGGGAAAAAACCACCGGTAAAAATAAGTACCGGGAAAAAATCTCCACGCGGCACCACGTCTGTCCGACTAACCTAACCTAACCTATACGCAGTCTGCTACCACTATAGCTTATAAAGGGAGCTATAGGGCCCTATATAATAACCTAACTTAATAACTACAACCACCCACAAACCCAAGGGTCACTTACCAAACTTAATCTTCTGCTCTTCGGATCCAATCTTGAGTGTCTTCGGAAAGGGGGAATGCGGTCCCTAAACACCAAACCTACCCCGAGATCTCAATTCCCCAGAACAAACAAATAGATTTCTTCCCGATGTTGGCTCGGCAACAGATGTCGGCGTCCCCAGGCAGCCACGTTGCGCATCTCACAAGCAACAGTCACAAGAACAGGGTTTTTCACCAACACGAACGTTCAATAGTTATTTAACAAAAGGAAGCTCACAATTATAACTCAAATCAGTTATTACAAACAAAATTAACGCCACGCCGCGCGACTTCAAAAATGCAACAACCCAAGATGGTGGCTATATCACCGCGATATTTCCTGCGACACGGCCTCGTGTGCGCGCGTTCAAAGGACCACTGAATGTCGACGGCCGGAAGCCGTCCGCGCAATGTTGCCAGCAGGCAAAACAAGAGGCCTGCTATTCACGGCACAGCACACGCTCCATGCAATGCTTAGATTTAATAAACATCAACAAGTTTATTACAAACAATTTGTTTTTTCGTGATCTTGTTATGGTATAAAAATACATTTAATATCGCTTAATATCGTATAATGGCGATACTGACATGGCGCCCGTACGTATGTTCAGAAATTATGATACAGAAAATCAGATACATGCTCGATATTTTCATTATATTTTAGAAAATTAATTAAAGTAAATGTTCCAAACACATGTTACATGCAATATCACAAAAACATATGTGTATTTCACATAAATAGATGAATAATATATAAAATAAATAATTCTTTCGCGCGGGCAGGTATGTATTAAAAGTACATTTTTGAACGTACCGGAAATCGGAACTGTCTAATGAAGCGCGTCAACGTCAAATCATAATAGATGTCGGCCATTTTGGCGGAACTCGCCTAACCTTCATTACGATTTTGTTAACTAAATATACCATAGAAAGGCTACGAATTTATCAGATTTACTTATAAGGCATTGATACTGACCCAAAAATGAAAAGTTCAGACAGGTGCTTATGATATAGCCGACTCACCATACATTTTGTGCAACAACCCCTTTACATCCAAACTTTCGAATTTATAATATTATAAGTATGATTGCACTTTTAAAAAATATAACAAACTGAAATTTTAAATTGGTTTGTTTGTAATTTTGTGAGTCTTTATTTTGTAATAATTACTATTTGTTATCTATGGCCCATTGGTGAGTGACTTCCAACGGCCCCGGCGGGCCTGCCCCCGGTGACGGGGCCGTTGGAAAAAATTTCCAACGGGCCCGTCGGGCCCGAATATTGCGTTGACGGGGCCGTTGGAAAAAAAAATTACCAACGGCCCCGGCGTGTATTTTAAATGGGACGGATAGCATACAAAAAAATTAAAGCATACGCTCCGGTAGAGTTTAAAGGGGGGAAATTGTGTATTATTTTGTAGACCTTAAATATGAAATGAAAATAAAAAAAACAGTTTGTATATAACAATCAGTTTTTATTGTTGATAAAAAATAAATATCAACTAGGTATCAACAATCATATATATAAGAAAATAAAATACATGATGTTTGTTTTATATCATGACACCATCATGACACAGAATACATAATAGTACAAGTATTAAGATAACAATAATATTTATTTTATTTATTTATTTCTTTAACCTCTATTGTACAAACAGAATGTATGGCACAATATATTGTGGACTTAATGCAGAAGCATTATCTAACAGTCGACCTTAATAATACATACAAACTCTTTTTTTAATTTCATTTCATATTTAAAGTCTACAAAATAATACACAATTTCCCCCCTTTAAACATTACCGGAGCGTATGCTATAAATTTTTAATATTATCGGTCCCATTAAAAAAACACACCGGGGCCGTTGGTTTTTCTTTTTCCAACGGCCCCGTCAACGCAATATTCGGCCCGCCGGGCCCGTTGGAAATTTTTTCCAACGGCCCCGTCACCGGGGCAAAGCCCGCCGGGGCCGTTGGAAGTCACTCCCATTGGTGAACTAGCTCGTACTTTATAGCCAAAAGAAATAAAAAACTAGTCAATATTCAAACTTTAAAAATATTTCTAGGGTCTTCTTATGACTTCGGTTTATAGTCAAGAGAATTTGTTTTCTAATCAATCTAATGGAATTCAAAATGACGGAACAGGGAAATGAAAGTAGAATGATTTATATATTATAAGATTGAACCACCCTGTTTCATTCATACTCGATGTGGGTTGGAAAAAATGCTTAAATCTGTTTTATATCTATACGTATATGTAACTAAAGATAATATAAAACTATAGGTATAATGCATTGCTGAAAGATAAACAAACATACAATGACATTCTTGGTAATGTTAGGAGAAAATAGTTGATCGTTTTAGTCTCTATTTCATTATTGAACGTGAGGTATAATTAAATTAACTTGTATGAAAGTTTACTCACGACATTCCTGAAGCAAGTGGTGGTCTCACTAAACTATCGCGACAATGTTTGACATGATTCAAATTAGTGTACAAATTCTGCATGTACAGCTACATCCAATTCTGCAGTCAGAATTTCTCATACTAATTGATTAAAGCAGTAATTGCACTTAAGACCTTATGATTATGTGTTGTTTCTTAAATTCTAATGTGTGTCTAATGTCGACTGACTACGATGTTTCCGTATAGTTCCAAAGAGACGGGACTCCCATATAAAAAGTGTCCGACACTAATGTCAAAACGGAGGTACTACTGATAGTGATGCACTTATGCGAGGAACAGCAGGTATGAATAAGATGGAAATAATCGGCCATCAAAACGCTACCCCGTTTCATAAATAAGTTTTTTCCTTTGAAGTTGCGACCACATTCGTATGGAGCAGCAATAAAAATGAATATTTGACGGTGAATGAAAAAAAGACAGATATTTATTACCGTTTTAGTTGCAAACTGTGATGAAGACAAATTCACTTATTTTCTAGTGATACCTATTTATCTATTTGTGGAGTATACCTTACCAACACTTGACAATTCAGACCAATAAAAATATTATGGAAACAAAGCGAAATTCATATAGTATTGCTTTGCATAATAGTGGCAGCAAAATAACCTCAATTCCTAATGAAAGTAACTGGATAGAGTAAGTATTTTTAAATTAATAAATAGCTTTGATAATTACTATGTGTAGGTATGTAATGTTTTGTGGTCGAACATAAAGTCATAATATATAATGTTTAATGTATTGACATATAATAAATGATTTTGCTTTGCAAAAGTGATAGCCTTAAAATTAAATAAAAAATATTAAGTAATTAAATATTATAATATTGTTTTAGTGGAGGACACGTTGGGCTTAGCGATTTGCTGACGCAGCCTTGCAGCAAAGCAGAAGACCGACTATTATCTCTGAGCAGCAGCAACGATAATGTTGGAAGAATATGAAGGCTATGGTTTTACCTACCAGGCGTTTTGCTGATCTATTTGATGTTTATCTACTGTTCGTCGTGCACTTCAAGCTTCAAAAACTGGATAATTTATTTCGTTTCCCGAAATAAATATCATCCTTGGCCAGCGCAGTCTCCTGACCTCAACACCATAGAAAATCTATGGGGCCTGATGGTGTATAGGAGGCAAGCAAGGAAGAATCAGTTTCTCACTGTATGAAAGTTTAGAACAGCTTTATTGTGATTGAAATGTGTGTAGAAAAACAATAATGGGACCTATACAAAATAGTGAGTTAGTGATTGGTGTTCAAAATGAATTAGTGAGTTCATTAATTAAGTAGGTATATTCCAATTATCTTCTTTCTATTATTAGGTAATATCAAATCAGGTTTTATTAACGTATATTACTCGTATAACATTATTTAAATTATTTTTATACTTATTACTTGTTTTTGTATAAAGAATACGAGGTTATGTTTCGTATAAAAAACATATTCTATATAAATTGTTAAATGTTGAGGTATAGTTTCAATCTTCTTTTCGTAATGAAAACGAATACTTAAGCTATAACCTCAATATTTACTAACAAAGAGCGAAGGTAAAATTTCGTAATAAGTAAAATAAATAAACAGATACTTAGCTTACTGCAGATGCTTATTTTTTAAGTTCATTTTAGGGTTTTTATTTTGTAATTAGGTAGGGAATAGATTAAAATATAAATTTTAATTTGCACAGAAGTTTATATAATAATAAATTATACATAAGTATAATAAACCTATATATTTACACGAATAAATAGCTGTTATGATTATTGTGCATTTTTATTTTATAACAAATATATATAAACCACATTACTTGCATTATATAAAATTACTCTAAACTTAAGAATTGGGTATAATATGAAAATTAAGTTTCGGACTGTGACTCGAACTTGGACCTATATTAACTGCAGTCTATCCGACTACCAATTAGACTAGCAGATGCATTAACTTGTGGTGAAATTAACAATTGGTTGCGTGTCGCTATACTCACCATTATTAGTTTGCTTTACAATAAACTATACGTATTGTATATTATACTTCTGTCTCAGACTCGATGGTGTCATAATTCTTAATACTTAGTATACCGTGAATTTGATAGATGGCAGCACGTAGGCAGCATGAGCAGTGAGCACGCAGCAGAGTTGTGTCTAGGTGTGGGTGGGTAATATGATAATTAGCTTAGTGTGAGTAATGTTCTTATTGTAATTATACGTCCGTAATATGCACGTTACGCACACAATGAAGGACTGCGCGCCTGCAAGGCAATACGATCTTTAAGGTATGACTCCACTTTTGACGTTTGACTGTACGAGGTATTTGAACTCTACATTCTCGCAATTCAAGCTTTTTGAAAAATACTTTTAAACATTTAAACCTTGGCGTTTTGATTGACAAAAAGCTCTCCTTACATCAGTTATACAGTTTAATTGGAAAGTAGACGCGAAGCTTGCGGTCGTGGTGTTACTTCAAAGGAAAGCCTACAGAGTTAAGAAACTTTTGAGAGTTTTTTGTTGGAATGATTTTGAAGCTTTAGCTGTCGGAAAATCCTGTTGGCACCTTTTAAGTACGGAACCCTACAAGTAAAGGTATTTTATTTGGTATAACTTGCGTGTTTATAGTCCTGCCAATTTATTTTAGTAATTGTACTTGACAACTGTTAGGTTTAATGGACCATTTAATGGAAGGTACGCAGGTGTCATCTAAGTATAAAGCCTCCTAAATGGTGCAGCACAGCTATGGAAGAAAATTAAATTAATTGGGACTAACATCTTCTGAGAAGTTTCAATGAGAAAGGTTCGTACTTCGAGGAACAGTTTATTAAATAATAATAATATAGAGTTGCCTGGAACTCGGCACCCTTGGAAATTTTTTATTTATTTATTCAAACATTCCTTAACTATTATTACAGGTACACCCAATGCAATAGTATAGGTCTTAATTTACAAGTTATTTCTACTATAACACAGTACATACAATGTAACTCTTACGAATTCCGTCAAAGGACAACAAAATACGTCTACTCTCGTCGCTACCTCATTTAGTACTCTAATTGTTCGAGTCAGGGGGGTGTGCTTTAGCATCTTCGTTCGCGCTTGTGGTATTGCGAATAGAGGAGGCTGTCGCCGCCGCCATACGTACCGATTGGGCACGCAAAGCGCAATCCACTGCAATACAGCTTGGTTGCTAAGGCGCCCCCTTAATATTTTTTAAATAAATATTTAGCCAATGTTAGCTCTCGTCGAACTTCCAGCGAATTGTATCCGACCATCCCGAGAACGAATAGTGTTGGGTACATCAATGGGTAGAACGGATACACCCCATACAATTTGAGATACAGGTACCTTGTAAATTTGTTTTGTATCCGTTCCACCATCAACTTGTATTTAGTTTCCTGGGGCGCCCACACACACGCGCTCCCTTCCAAATGGCTCTTCACAAGTGCTTCGTATAACGCTCGCACCGCATTCAGATTTGAAAATTCTCTGCAATGGCGCAGTACGATTTAAATAACTATGTCTAGTCGCATGACGCATGTACAGTTGGTTCAACGTTGCGGTTGGGTCCAATGAGGGTAATGAGGCTCTTTACTGTAATGTTCCTATATCTGTGATAATATTGTTATTTGAATTTGGCTCATTGACATTGACAGCGTGTACCATCTGACAGATGTCGGCCCTTACTTGTAGGTGCTGACATCTAGTGGAATATAGGTATCAAAGCGATAGCCCCCATAGCCATACATTGCTAATACATAGTTTATGTTGGCCGCGACGTTGAATCAACGTGTAGATAGATCCTATCTAATGAGAAAGTGAGTTTGTTTGTTTGTTACCTCTTCACGCTTTACCTATTGAACCAATCTTTCTGAAATTTAACATACACATAGAAGTACTGAAAAATACCTTTCATCCCAGGAAAAAGCACTGTTCCCGTGGGAAATTCACGCGGGCGAATCTCGTAGTATGACATAAAACTAGGTAGGTTAGAAAAGGTTGATATTAGGACTTTTCTTGTAGTATGGTTATATTGTTACTCTCTTATTTGTAATTATGATTGGTCTGTATGAAGAGAGTGATGAGTGTAGAGGAAGCAAGAGAGATCTGTAAGAATCGTAGCAAGTGGAAATCGCTAGTCTCTGCCTACCCCCACGGGAAAAAGGCGTGATAATATGTATGTATGTATGATTGGTCTGGCTCTTTTAATATTGATTAGTGAGAGATCATATCATCTTAAATAGCTGTAGCAACTATTTGCTATATTTAATGAATAGGAAAGTATACTTATGTCTTTGCTTTGAGATTCCGTAACTTTGGTCAAGAAATATGAATACATTAATGACCTTGATACAATCTGCTGGAAGAAACATAAAGCTACCCCCAGGATACCTTTTATTTGGGCACCCAAGCCCAAACGATTTGCTCGTAATTGAATTATCGAGGAAGGTCGTAAAAACGACGGAGGCCGAGATATAAACACCGTCTTGTATGTGACATTAAAGATTAATAGCGTTAATCATAAACCGCGTAGAACGAGCAAGATAGTAAAGAACATAACAAAAGTGGATATAATAAATACCTAAGGAACAAAAGGAACAGATGACCAGAAAATCAATAAACCTAATTTCGTCGGGTTTCAAAACTCTCTCTGGAACACAGCCCTGGAGAAAAAGCTGATAAATTATTATTTTAGTATGTCTTCCTACGTTTGGTATTATAACGATTTATTTATTTATAAATATATAATCATCAGAGAGCTAAAATCTTCCTTTAACTTGTGGTATCTAGATGATGGCACTCTGGGCGGTGATCCAGAAACTATCCGACAAGACCTGGAAGTTTTGATCCCACGATTCAGGGAATTAGGGCTGGACGTGAATCCCTCAAAATGTGAGTTCTTCCCATGTAGCACTGTAGCACGCTCCCACTTTTCCCTTTTTTCTGCTCTTTTACCTGGCATCAGGGAAATAACTCGGTCAACTTTTAACCTTTTGGGGTCACCAATGTTTCTGGAGGCGGTCCCTGATGCCATCGCTTCCCGCCGACACCTTCTCCTTGCCGCTCACGAACGTCTTCAGGATCTCCCGGCTCACGTAGCTTTAGTGTTGTTGAGGACATGTTTCGCGTTACCATGGATCAACTTCCTGCTCCGCACCACTCCTACTTGGCTGTGTCCAGAGGAGATCTCCGCTTTTGATGGAGTCCTGAAGTCTGCGGCGGAGTCTATTTTAAACGTCTCACTCGACGAGTCCCAGTGGAGTCAAGCATCTCTTCCAATAAGGCTTGGGGGGCTAGGGTTGCGGCGCGCTCAGGATGTCGGCTTGCCGGCTTTCTTAGCGTCGGCGCATGGGGTTGCTGACCTTGTTGCTGTCATCCTTTCCTCCAATGGTGACAGGGTGAGCATACCGCATGTGTCGGGCGCGGAGTCAGCTTGGTCGGCCGTCAGCGCGGGTTTGCCGTTCCCGGTGGCCCTTTCGAATCAGCGCGCGTGGGATGAAGTAGGTGCTAGGAGAATACATGGAGTGCTTTTGGGTGAAGCCACAGGAGGAGACTGTGCAAGACTTAGGGCCGTGTCGACGCCGGAATCGGGTGCTGGTTACACGCTCTTCCATCACCACACCTGGGCACTTTGTTGGATGACGACTCCTTGCGGGTGGCCGTGGCGCTCCGCCTGGGCTGCAGAGTGTGTGAACCTCATAGATGCATCTGCGGGTCCATGGTGGAAGCCGATGGTTACCATGCGCTGAGTTGTCGTCGCTGCGCAGGACGGTTTCCACGTCACCACGCGCTCAACGACATAGTCCGTCGAGCGTTTGTCTCTGCTGGGGTCCCCTCTGTGTTGGAACCGCCAGGCCTCTGCAGATCAGACGGCAAAAGGCCGGATGGTCTTACACTGGTGCCCTGGAAGTGTGGCAAGTGCCTGGTTTGGGATGCTACGTGCGTTAACACTGTGGCCGCAAGCCATCTGGGCCGTACGATCGGGGCAGCGTCGGCAGCGGCTGAGGATGCAGCTGAGAAAAAGCGAATGAAATACGCAATTTTGGAGCCACACTACTCTTTCGTGCCCATAGCCGTCGAGACCTTGGGATGTTGGGGCATGGACGCTAAGCGCCTATTTAGGGAACTCGGGCGCAGAATATCGGACAAATCTAGCGACTCCCGCTCCTGCTCTTTTCTGGTGCAAAGGGTCGCTATTGCCATTCAACGCGGCAACGCGGCCAGCGTTTTGGGCAGCTTTGCACCGGAAACTTTAAGGGGCGGGTTATAATTCTCTTTGACCATTGATGTAATATGTGACATATACATTTTGTAATTTATACATATATTATATTTATATAATAATCATTAAAATGCATTGACGATAAAACCTATTTTTTGTAACATTGCGTAAAGTTTAGTACATAGGAAGTTCAACTCATGTAAATACTTAACATTCACATATGTCTCTGCCTAAAGTAGGTATATTTATTGCCATAATAACGCAATATCAGTTTGCGGCTGAAATTCTAGCCCAAATCCAACGTAATGATGATAAAATGCTAGTTCTCAATTTCAATCACATGTGCTGTGGAGTTATGTCTTTAGACTTTTATTTATTATTCCTATTTATGCCAGATGTTCATGTAAGTTGTAAGTATTTTACAAATATTTTATTATTTATCACTTAAAAACTCATCTCGAATATTACACTCACTTGGCTTAACTTTCAGTAAAACAACACAATTACAAAGTAAGAATTTTTGCTGACAATCCTACTCATGTAACAATAAATTTTGGTTACAGAAATATTTCAC
The DNA here is from genome assembly GCA_018467065.1 of Ephestia elutella. Lineage (NCBI taxonomy): Eukaryota > Metazoa > Arthropoda > Insecta > Lepidoptera > Pyralidae > Ephestia > Ephestia elutella. Next base: position 9,144,135 of record CM031569.1, read on the forward strand.
AGTAATTTACAGAAATTTTGCTTTTTAGTACAGCTCTGGTTTATGTCATCTTAATTTTGGAGAGATTAATTTTCAAAAAAGTGGTAATTAATGGCGTCTTTTCGTCTTCCGTTAGCGAACAACAGAAGGAAAAAAATTACAATTTAAAATACTTTAGATACGGTTAGAGTTGAATCCTGGTTAACGGGACACATCACATCATCATCTAACATTCTTAGGGGTTCGAAATAAGTACTGATTTATTTGCTACTTTATTTTGGAAAAAAAGTAAGAAATAATGAGCAGCTCATCTCTAATTTCACTGCAAATATAAAATGAAAGTAAATAGTCCAGTCCCTACATCGCCATCAGGTCATTGCTTGAGTTGGCGGAGCGGAAAAGACACCCGTGACGGAATGGAATATAGTTTGCGGTAAGTTACAAGCCCCAATATTTTACGTTAGGGGCCCAGCGCGTGAATGGGAGTTTGTAGCCTAGATTGAAAAACAGTTTGTGACAAAAGAAAGTAGCAGAGCCTAATTGTTCCAAACAAAATGGTAAACAATTTTTATTACATTTTATGTGGGCAACTTATAATTTTCATCACAGTGGTAATCGATTAGAGTGGTACCTATATAGTAATGAAAAAGATAACATTCACTTAAAAACTAAATTGTATCTAGTAGACAAATGAGTAAGTATTGAGTATCTATAGAGAAAACAATGGGATTTGAAAAAAGTCATTTACGATGTTTCCGAAATTTAGGCAAACGATTGAGACGAATAAAATAACACTCCAATAGGTTACCTATTTATTCTCTCGATAGTATTACAAATAACTTCTACATATTAATTTACATTACAAGTCTATATGAAGACTACAAAGTTCCGTGTTGCGAGTTTATTAATGTTCGTCAATATTTTAATATATAATTAAACTTTAATTGTAAGCACGCAGAAAATTTGGCAACACATGCTAATTAAGTGAGGATTCCTGTCCTGAAAATTAATGTCTATAATTAAACGTGCTATCAAAATAAATTTGAACTGGTCTTTGTCTAAATATGATTCATATTAGTATTCTCATCATAACACCTCATAGAGCTAATGATAAAGGATCAGAGGTAACCTGTAAAATATGTTCAATAGAAAAAGACAGAAACATACCGTTAGCAGGGAGGGAGCGAGACAGATGGCTTCGTCTCCTCGAATGTCATGCCCGGCTGAAGGAAGAAGGGTCGCGGTAATGCCTTTGGCTTACTGTAACAGAATTCAATACGAAATATGCCTTATTACAAACCATTCTGACTATCGTTAGAAAAATATAAATTCTGAAAAAAAACAATTGCTGTAGCAATTAAGCGAAATTTATAAAAGACAAAAAATTAACAATCATTATTAAAAACAAGTAGGTATTAAATAAACAATATATGTATAAGATATATGTACATATTTTAGTATAGATATCAATTTCATTAAGTCTCAGTTATAACCAAGATTTAATGAAATAGAGGTACATATATCATTTATTTATTTAACCATTTAACCTTTATTGGACAAACACAATGTATGGCACAATAGGTGGACTTATGCAGAAACATTATCTAACAGTGGACCTTTGGGGTCATCATAATCATCTTGAGTCGAAATGGCAAAATTAGATTTTTTTAGAATACAGGTATATCATAAATATTATATCTAATCATTCCTAGCACAAGACCTCAATTCCTAGAGGGAAAGATTCCCTTTCAGTTTTACTTATATTCAGTAAGTGTATGAAAATGAAATGTTTATTATTCATAAAAGTATGATATCACGAGGCAATCTACTTTTCTAGGAATCATTTGATTGTAGATAACTATTTTTCTTTGGGAATGAATTTAATACTTTAGCTCACTGCACGCCTTGGGCAACTGTCAGTGCAATGAGTTCCCAATTTTAAAGAAATAAAGAAATAGTACCTAATCATTTTGACCTATTTTAATAATGTCTTAAAATGCTTTTTAAATTTGCACGATAAATTGACCATGAAGAGATCTAGGGAGACTGAAAAAGGTTAGCCAACTGAAAGAGAAACCAGGCGAGGTGTCGTATCAAGACATTTAATGTAAAACGGAAAATAGAGAGGTGTGGTGTATTCTCCACCGTCATGAGCACAGCTCTTAAATAAAAAAAGAATTGACTATGAAAATCTTTACCTAAGTACTCCAATATCCTCAAAATTACATACATAATAGTTCACTTATATAACAAAATGGCAAAAGTTAGAAATGAGAATTTCCTAATTTCGGCACAGATGTAGCGCTTAGCGAAAAACTTGGGTGAATTATTGTTCGTACATGGTGTTATATTACGCAGGTCCAAGACGAATTAGTCGAAGACCCGCCTTCTGTTTCTATGCAGCGTTCGTGAGTTGCCTAATATTTAATATTCTGTGTGATATGCCGTATATTGAGAGTATTTATTCATTTTAGCGACACAAAACGAAATGAAGTTTCCAAAACCTTATTGCCTTACCTAATAATCTTGCTTTAGTAAATATAAACCTTACCAGCTTCCGTCTGGAACAAGTATCTAATAACCTTATTAGGGAAAATCTCATAAATCAATTGCTTTGTATAGAAAAAATAAATAAGCCGAATAATGAGAGCTACTTGTTTTTTATGAGTTTATTGAAAAATAAGATTATTTTATTATCATCGTAACACACAAACAATAATACAATCATCATAACAGATTAGATCATAGAGAAAAATTAACTCTGATATAACACAAAACTTTGATTTTGCAAGGTTTAAATTACAGCTTTTTTTGTCTAAATAAAATTATCAGGGTTTGAGAATATTGTACACCACTCTTGAAATTTACCTGTTTTTATTTAAGGAAGTTTTATAAGGTTACAACTTTTTGTGTTTGAGACAAGGAACATGTCGTAGGTATGTAGTAAGAGAAGCGTAGTATACCTGAGACCAAAAAAGTTCCAGGACCCCCTTACTAGTCAGTAAGGGCGTCCTGGAACTTTTTTTTAATGGTCAACTGATGGCCTAAGGTGAAGCTGAGGAGGAGCTAGATCTTTTATATACTAACTGATAAAAAAAACTTACGCACCTTTAATTAAATGTTCTTAGAGAATGAACATTATAAAATCGTAGGTACCTAATTTTTTAAAAAAGTACAGCGATAAAGGTAGGTAGTTCGATTAAGCTGTCTATATTATTGAGCAGACGCGATAATTTAAATATTTAATGTATATTTTGTGTATTGACTCGGTGTTCCGCTTTGACCTTGACATAAATCCGATTTATTTATTAGAGTTGAAATTGGCGGTATTCAGAACATCTGAACATTTATATTCAAATCAGAGATTTAGCAGCGAGTTTAATTTGGATTTTAGCATTGACGCGAATGGCAAATTGATTTTAAGAAGAATGCGGCGAGGCGATAAATTCAATTTATTTCATGGATTAGTCTTCTTCTTCTTAGCATGTCGATACCACTCCAAGAAAACAAAGGATTTCATAAACGTTGTATTTAGATATAATTTGTTTCTTGTAATGAATATATAGTAAAGATGTCTCCCCCATCTGACTCTCTCTGATTAAAAATAAAGAATGACAGCAACAGTAATTTAAAGTGCGACAAGGATCTTTTTGCACGTGTGTGAGGGCGCCACCTACGTTTTAAATAAGAAATTTTAATATTTTAGACATCAGTTCCGTTTTCTACCACGTGCAAAAAGATCATTGTCGCACTGTACAAAATAAAGACAAGCCCATACAAATGTGTCAACTTGCAATAAGTTCATATAATCATGTGGAAAGTCTATGAGCGCTTCTTCTGTTTCACCATTAGTTTTCTGTTTCACCGGCCTCAATTTGATAAATTATGAATTCCTGATTCCTGCGGATTCCTTTGTTAGTAATCTCGACAGCCATTTTGATATTATTGCCGTCGGCAGTGTGGGAAAGTGTAATGTAAACATTTTTCAAATGCTTTGAAACACATTGTATATAGACATTTTTAGTTAGGAAAGTGACTTTAATTTAAGACGTTTAATGGTTTAAACTAACTTTTTAGTTCAATCTGTATTATATGACTTACTAAAATTTATTTGACTTTTAGAACTTGGAAAACCTAATTAAAAAATGTCAGAGTAGGTATAAGAAGATTTTTTTTATTTATGTATAGATCTTATCGGAATATACATACATACGTACATACTAAATACTTAACTTTCCATCTGCGAAAACGTAGAATGAAAAAAAGTAGATGTGAAGAACTTAATAAGAATTTTATATTTATTAGTACCTATGTAGCATTTTAATCGAAGTATTGAAATCTAAAACTAAAAAGAATTAATGTAATATTCCATTATACCTACATACTATTATTATATATTATTGGTAAGTAATAGTAATATATATTTTTTTATAACATAGGGCGGCAAACGAGCAAGCGGTTCACCTAATGGTAAGTAATCACCGCTGCCCATGGACAACCACAACACCAGGGGTATCGCAGAAGTGTTGCCGGCTTTTTAAAAAGACGTATAGGCTCGTTTTTTGAAGGTTCCAATGTCGTATCGGTTCGGGAACACCGCCGCAGGAAGCTGATTCCACAATTTGGTCGTACGTGGCAAGAAGTGTCTTTTAAAACGCACGGTGGTTGACAGCCAGTCATCCAGGTGGTTTGGGTGAAATTTCAGTTTATGGCGGGTGGTATGGTGGTGAAATTTTGCGGCGGGTATTAGGTCAAACAATTCCTCAGAGCACTCCCCATGAAAAATGCGGTAGAGAATGCACAAGGATCCAACATCCCTGCGCAGAGCCAGATGATCGTGGCGGCCGACAAGAATCTCGTCGTCGACAATGCGAATCGCACGACGTTGAACGCGGTCAAAAGGGAGAAAGTTGGTATTGAGGAGCCCCGGCCCAGAAGTAAGAGCAATATTCCATGTGCGGCCTGACTTGTGCCTATACAGCTGAAGGCGATGCGCCGAAGTGAAATATCGCCTCGCTCTGCCGAGGAGACCCAATTTTTAGAAGCCAACTTAGCCTTATCTTCAAGGTGACCGCGAAATTGAACTTCGCCAGAAATCACAACGCCTAAAATTTCGATTTTTGGCTGTGTATGTAGGGAAGAAGGAGATAGGACAAAGGGGCTTTTTTTCGCGGTGAACGCACAGACTTGTGTTTTCTTGGGGTTAAATTGAACTAAGTTGGAATTACCCCAGTTTGAAACTTGATTTAAGGAAGTTTCAACCTCAGATACAAGTTTAGTTCGACACTCAGAGACGCGCACCCGAGAAATATTACCTTGAGGAGTCCATCGTGCTATCATCTGCATAGCAATGGATGCTGCTGGGTTGCAACATATCATTGATATGCAAAAGAAAAAGCGTTGGGGACAGAACACAGCCCTGTGGGACACCAGCATTCACGGGCTTATATGCAGAGCAAGAACTGTCAACAACGACTTTAATGCTGCGCCCTGTGAGGAAACTGGTGACCCATTGGCATAATTTCTCGGGCAACCCGTAGGAAGGAAGCTTCGATAGAAGAGCTTTGTGGCAGACCTGATCGAAGGCTTTTGCCATATCTAAACGGGCCGCCAGGCCCTCCCCCTGACTCTCAACCGCTTCTGCCCATTTATGGGTGAGGTATACCAGAAGATCGCCAGCAGACCGCCCATGACGAAATCCGTACTGGCGATCGCTTATGAGTTGGTGCTCCTCAAGGTAAGATAGAAGCTGGCGATTTATAATGGATTCCATTATTTTGGAGAGCAGGGAGGTAATGGCAATAGGCCTGTAATTTCCAGGATCAGAGCGATCACCTTTCTTGGGTATTGGGTGAACTAAAGCAGTCTTCCAAGCCGACGGGACAACGCGTCAACTGAGGAGCGCAGGTTTTGAGTACAATGGCAGGGATTCCGTCAGGCCCATTGGACTTATGGACTTCGAGGAGAAGAGTGTCTTCCGGACAGATTTTTGAGTAAACCGGATATCCGGCATAGTACTCGCACAACGTGAAATATTCGGGATATCTCCGGAATAACACGCGGAAATAACATTCAACATTTTATGGCCACATTTAGCAAATAATACAAGAACTGTAAATCGTGCCGTGTGAAAAGAGCAAATAAAATAAAGGCAGATTTATCAAAAAGAAAGAAAAATGTATTGGCATGCCACCTACTGAACGAGGTGAAGTCGGTGCCAAGTGCAGGAGTTAGGATATTATGTAATTGTTTAGTTAGGCATTTTATTTAGACTACCTACACGATTCTAATGTTAATTTAGATTATTTATTTTTTAATTTGGCACCGACTTCACCTCGTTCAATAGGTGGCATATCAATACATTTTTCTTTCTTTTTGATAAATCTGCCTTTATTTTATTTCATGATTTTAAGTTTCATGATGGAAGTCGGTTCTTTTTTTTTTTGGAAAAAAAAAATATTTAATCAATTTTAGTGCACCTATAATACCTATTTTCATTAATTTTGTTGTCATGAAAACTAAAACTTATTTTATCACTGGCCGAAAATTAAGAAATTGAAACTTTTTATGTCAGTTTAATTTGAAATGTCAATACATGTCAGTATTCCATTATTTTGGCACATAAATAGACCAAGAGCCCGCGACGACCAAACCTTTCTTATTTTAAAAAATGCTGAATGTTTATGATAATGTCTGTGTGGGTAAAATAAATTAGCGACTAGGCATGAAGTTTAGATCTTAGTTGCTTATGCAGGTAATATGGATAGCAAAAGTGATTTTTATAGGTAACAGCACCCTTGGGGACCTCTCAAAGTAACATTAAATTCAGCTTTTATAATAAAACAAATATAACTATAATTTAGGTTTTAACTGGCAGGGGTTTATATCTGCACCAATTGCTTGGCAATTGATGGCATGATTTCTAATATTATTCGGAACTAAATCTAAAAAAAATTACTCTGAGGAAATTGAGCTACCACTTTAAATACGATTGCTACATATTATCTGCCTAAGTAATCATGATGCAACTATTAAATCGATAATCGCTATTTCTATATTGGGACATGCAAAGAGAATCTTGAGTTTTCATAAAATAACGAAGGGTATGCTGTCGCGGGCTTTTGCTCTATAATCCAATGTTAGTATTTTAATATTTTGTTAGGTATCTTTAAAATTACCGAACAGATTCTGACGTGGTTAAAATGGGACCAACTTGGGAATAGTCTATGTCGGGTAAAAACAAAATTTCGGAAATCAGTTCACCATAGGCGGAGAAATCGGCGAACATACATAAAAAAACATACATACATCGAAACATATAACCTCCTAAGTCGGTTAAAAATAGGCCCGCTTCCGACACAGCCAGTATGTGTTTTTGTTATAAAGTTCAGGAAAAAAGAAAAATATTACACCCTACACAATCCAATGTAACAGCAGGATATAGTAAAAAGTTTTTGTTATCTTGAATGACAGACTTCGACAAAAATAACAACGCCAATACCGGGATTGACGACTTCTGACGAGAAGATTCGAACTTTTGTGTGTGAGTGTGACGTGTGACAAATGGTGGAAGTAAGTGGAAACCTCACCGGAATCAAAGAAAAAAATACACTATTCGGAATTCAAATTGGGTTAATAATTGAAGAGTTTTAGATAACCTACCTCCTATTGTCTGCAGCAAAGTCAGATTTAGATTTCATTAAAACTTACCTTAGGTTTTTTAAATCTGCCCGGTTCACAAAAAATGATCGAGTCTCTAATGAGAACATTATTTTTCCAAAAAGATTTTAGACTTCTCAGATAGGATAGAGAGGGTAAAATCAAGTAATAAAACTTATTTTGTTTTCCTGCTTTGTTATTATGCCTGTAATCTTTTTTTAAATAAATCAAACTACTAACAATCAGTCGGAATGATCTGAAAATTCTAATTGTAAATAGAAGAGTCGGAGTAGTAAATAACTTTGGATAAAATTAATGGCTGATTCAGCTAGTATTTTAGTTAAAAATTATTATGTACGATATTTTTATTTTATTTTATACTAGCTTTTGCCCGCGGCTTCGCCCGCGTGAATTTCCCACGGGAACAGTGCTTTTTCCCGGGATAAAAAGTAGCCTATGTGCTATTCCAGGTCATTATCTACCTCTGTACCAAATTTCATCGAAATCCGTCCAGTAGATTTTGCGTGATTGAGTAACAAACATCCTCACAAACTCACAAACTCACATCCAAACTTTCACATTTATAATATTAGTATGGATAGGTATTTTTGTTAAGGTTTATAAGAATGAAGTATATATTACTAGTAAGTATATATTACTTAGCACAGGACCCTAGCACTTATAAATACTATATATTATAATAAAATAATTGGTCAAGGGCGTGTCGGGCCACGCGCAATGTAGGGTTTCGAAGGTACCCATCCTGTAGAAATGTGGACACATGAACTAATTTACTTCCAGTTTTGTATAACTAATGAAAATAACCTAAGTTTTTACCATCATATAGATCGCCTATTACTCACTACGTGTAATGTCTAAATAGCCGTGATAATTTTCCTCTTAAATTTATTATATTTGCTAGTTACTACAATGTTTTTCATGTATCCACCCTCCACCATTTACCTGTTCGAGGGGGGGGACACTTGACTGAAAATTTAGCACTTTAAAGTTAAATATTTCGCAAACGGATCCCTTACTCAAAAATATTCTTCAGACACACATAATATTTTTAAAAGACCAATCAAATGATACCCCACACGATGGTATAATCGAGAGAAAAAAATCATCCCCTCTTTAGGGGTAAAAAAATTTCTTTCGTAATTTTATTCTACAGTTCGCTCCGCGCGTAAATATGTATATCTGTACCAAATTACAGTGTTCTAGTACTAGTAGTCTCTGAGCTAAACCGCAGCCAGACGGACGGACGGACGGACAGACAAGTCATGACGAAACTATAAGGGTTCCTTGTTTACTTCGGAACCCTAAAAAAAGATTCGATTTTGATTTTAAATTTGTATTACGACATAATATTTGTAATAAAACTTTATACAAAAAAAATTAAATTTATTTAAAAAAAAAAAAAAATTATAACTACATAGCGACGTGGGTCATGGCCCAATTGGCCCATCCATCTTATCCATCCATAAGAATACCCCAATAGTGGGGACATAAAAATAGCTATGATGATAATGATGATATCTACCTACCATTCACTATATCTGAATCTCCATTCCATCAGAAAGCCCACTATTCAACTAAGCGTGGCCTTCGAGTCTCACGAGTCTTGGCTCTGTCTACCCCGTAAGGGATAAAAACGTGATTCTATGCATTTATGTATTCTGTGTACTCCTTTATAATGTGTCATGCCGTTTAACTAATCATATTTCATTATAAAGATTACACTAGTTTACAATTTTTTAATTTTTTTTGTACCCTCCAAGTTACTTGGTTTTTTTGATAGATCTATATGTGTGGAATATCGGGCTAATTATAAATTTCCGCCATCACGTAAGATTTGAGAAAAAAATTGTCAAAAATTCAAAAATTTATTTTTCGCTAATATTTTGAGACAGTATTAAAATAAGTAGTTTTAAAAATTTTAACATGTTTTATAGCTGTAAACATTATAACACTCTTCAATAATATATTCAATTCAATTTTAAATTTTACAATTTTTATTTACCGCAAAAACATTTTTTGAAAGTTTTATTAATTTCTTTGGACTATAACCATAAAATGTATGGAGAAATTAACACAACTTTCAAAAAATGTTTTTGCGGGAAATAAAAATTGTAAAACTTAAACATCGTTAAAATTGAATTTGCTTTATAATATTGAAGAGTGTTAAATGTTTACAGCTATAAAACATGTTAAAATTTTTAGAACTACTTATTTTAATACTGTCTCAAAATATTAGTGAAATATATATTTTTTAATTTTTGACACATTTTTTTCGCAAATCTTACGTGATGGGGGAAATTTATAATCAGACCTATATTCCACATATATAGATCTATCAAAAAAACCTAGTAGCTTTGAGTGTACAAAAATTGTGTAAACTAGTGTTATTTTTTGTTATAAAGAGAAAGTGTTTGTAGGCTTATGTGCTTATGAGTTTGTTTGTACCTATTCAATTCGATTTCAAAAATTCTTTCACTGAGTGACATAGGCTACAATTTATGTATGTACCTCCCGAGCGAAGCCGGGAAAGGCCACTACTGTATAATAAATACAAAACATGTTAAGTTAAAAAATATATCTCACCTGAAAAATGATTTATTCATATCTAATTTCTTCAAATCATTGGGAGTTTCAGTCTTCGATGAGCGGCACCAACATAACACCACTCGAAAATATATTCGGAACCTAAAAAAGACATTTAGATTAGCGCATATTTTAGTTAAAAAGTTATTCAAAATGACAGCATTACAATACATATTTATACCCTTTTAAACAGACAATAATTTTGCTATCTAAACATTTTTATCTCATTTTTAGGGTTTCGTACCCAAATGGTTCAAACGGAACCCTATTAATATGCCTCCATTGTTTAATAATATTCTCTAATATTCGGTAACTTTTTACATACGACCTAATCATCACCAAACGGAACTGAATAGATTAGATCCCTCCTTATTAGTTTTTTTTTTATAAAAATTGATCAGTTTTACCAGGATGTACAGTCAAGAGTCAAAAGTGCAGTCAGAATCTATAAGGCAATATGATCTTCAATACTAGGCAATAAGGTCTTCGAGGTATGACTGCACTTATAACGCTTGACTGTACCTAACTCTATGGTTTTATCTCTTTTCTCAAAATTGTTTCAGTTAATCTTGTTAAATCTCACTTCAATGGTACTAAAACCCAGACGGTACATGAACCTTTTAACTAAATGTACCATTTCTAGACTCCGCAGTGTACCTGAATAGTGCGCTCCTCTTTTGTTTGCAAATGTCTCCGTTTAAAACTATCTATTACTGAGAAGGATTTATTTGCAAATTGAATGTACCGATTGAATTAAATATACTAGAAAAATAATACCAAATCCAATTTCATTGATGGAGTAATTTTTTAGGTAGGTACCTACCTAATTTTTGTATGATGCGACCATCATTAGTAATTTATTGAACATATATTTTTAAACACACACGTTTTTTAAAAATAGGTACACTACGCCTACGGGCAACTATCACTCATAATTTCATCGCGAAAGTTAGCGGTATCATAACACCCTGAAGTATGTCAATCATAGATGTCAATACAATGTAGAGATCCACAAATAACTTAGATTTTCGTTCTAAGAAAAGATTGTTAGAATTGTTAGAATTCATGCTCCTGAGGTTTTAATACTTTAAGCGATAATGTACTCGCTATATTCCGATGGGAAATCTCTGTGGCACATGTTTATTGTCTATCAACAAAAAAATATTCCATGTACTACATAGCTTACATTGCGACGCTGGAAGCAATAAAAAGTCATCGCATATTCCAGATGTTTCTACTAAAGTTTCTACCTACTCGATTGTCGCGGGAATATAAGCACTAGGTACGTTGAGAATTATTTCTAAGACGTGGTTATTTTGAGTATTGATGCGCTATCACAGAATTTGCGAAAGCTGCCTTTACATAACGGGCCTAATGTTGCGGCCAATTGACATATGTTCTGAATATAAGCTATGTGTTGACAAAAGACGAAACTAAGCATTTTACGAATGTAGGCCAACGTGTATGCGGCACAATCTGAGTTTCCGTCTACCTCGTAAAGGATAACATTACGCAGAGTTTATAAAAGTATAAATTAATTTTTAATTTTCTATCTTTCCGATAAAACACACGTATTTCTCTAAGATCAATAATTTTGACAATAAACTAGGAAGGAAATATAGAATTCATATTACGGTGCCAGATGGCCCAGTGTTATCAACTATATTGAAAATTCTATTTCAATTACATTGAACATACAAGTTTGTGGTCCGGAACTCCGGCTTCGGAACTTAACGTATCAGGTGGCAATATACCTATCTAGTTTCTAACAATACCTATACATATCTGTAGTTTCTCTCGAAAATGTTCAATATCTGATTCCAGAGAACCACCGTGTTGAGACCACAGCTATATTTTTGGACAAACTTCTGGAAATCTTACTTATTACTCATCCAGTAGTAGATGAGCGGGTTGAACATTGAGTTGGCCATGGCGCGCCAGTAGAAACCCAGATAGATGTGCTGGGAGTAGGGTGCCGAGGCCTGCGCCTTGTGGTATACTAGCACGAAGTATGAGTAGTACCGCAACCAGCATAGCCGGGACTCGAACCCGGGGCCCCGTAGTTCTGAGGCAAAGTTTTTACCACAGAAATAAATCAAGATAGAATGGCCAAGTGGGCGTGCTCAGGGAGTAACTTATGCAAAACTTGACACGGGAGATTGCTTAGCAACGCACTCGCGTCGCCTTCTTTAAACAAACTTCTGGAAATCTTACTTATTACTCATCCAGTAGTAGATGAGCGGGTTGAACATTGAGTTGGCCATGGCGCGCCAGTAGAAACCCAGATAGATGTGCTGGGAGAAGGAAACCGAGGCCTGCGCCTTGTGGTATACTAGCACGAAGTATGAGTAGTACCGCAACCAGCACAGCGCGAACACCATTACCACCAGCACGAACATGCGGACTACCTGTAACAAACGAAATTATAAAACATTGTCCTGATTAAATATAGAAATAAGATATAATGAAAAAATTATATATTCCATCTTGAGTGCACAAAAATCCTTAAAAAGTATTGCCCTGATCTTGGACCTCCAAATACCAACCAGTTTGTTGACCAAACTCTTGGAGAATTAGTACTCTCGCTTTTCGTAGACGTGCTACACTACATCGTAGAGGGTCTACGAAGTCGGTAGATACGATAAAGACATTTTATTTATTACTAAAATTTATAAGAAATTTCTAACAGATACTTTATAGATAACTTAACACTAAATAAGAGTATAAACATATATTTCTAAGGAATCTTTTTGATACAGTTGAAATGCTATTGTTTCTAAAATTCCTCGCTTTATTCCGATCTAAACGAAATTGGATTGGATTAGGTATGCGCATATGAAATCTTTTCGTTTACACCAAATGAAATCTTATTGTAAAATATTTTTATTCAGCAAGTAAAGCATATTCATATGATTATTATTATGGGAATTTTGTTACAGGCCCTGCCATCGGCCAATCTCGGAACGCTGCTACATAATAATGCTTTCTATTTGGCAACAGCTCTACGTTTAGGAGCAAGTTGTGTAGTCCCTCATCGGTGTGCCTACCATACCGTTGACAGCTATGGTCACCACGGACTTTCTTGTTGTAAAAGCGCAGGTCATTTAGGGCGTCATGCTCCCCTAAACAATATAATCCACCGCGCTCTTGCCACCATTAACGTAAATTAGCTTGTATCTTACTTTTCTAAAAATATATAATACTAGCTTTCGCCCGCGGCTTCGCCCGCGTGAGTTTCGCTTAGATGAAAAATCTCTCTTGGAGCTTTTCATCAAATGTTCCAGATCTTTAATTTTTATACGTCAGCAGAAAATGCTCATCAGGTTGAACGACTTTTAATAAGGCGCCATTTCCATATATGTTATGGTGTAGCTGGTCTCTTGCAGTTCTTCATCAGATGTTCCAGATCTTCAATTTTTATACGTCATCAGAAAATGCTCATCAGGTTGAACGACTTTTGTTAAGGAACCATTTCCATAATTCTTATAGTTTAGCTGTTCTGTTAAGGTTCTTCATCAGGTGTACCAGTTTTCAAAATAAATTATAGCCTAAATGTTGCCCAGGCTTAATAGCTATACAACAAAAAAAGTTTCATTCAAATCGGTTCAGTACTTTCGGAGATTAGCGTGATCATACATACAGACAGACAGACAGACAGACAGACAAGAAATTCCAAAAAAATTTTTTTGCTTTCTATTATTCATTTTAAGTGTCCCTCTATCCATTTCAGTCAAAAATACTAAATGTACAGACAAAATATTTTTACTGTTTTATTATATGTATAGATGAGTATCTACCTATAGATAAATCCTATAGATATTATTAGATATGTAAGAAAAACTTATGATAATAGAGATAGGACGTTATTAAATTAGTAGAAAATAAAACAATAATAGTTGTTATTTAGAAAATATTTCATACCAAACAATCCAATTTGTCAGGATCCATTCTCATAGTAATTTATATCTAATAATAATCCATGAATATATATAGTCAGGCAATTCGATACCTTATTTCATTAGTATCGTAGGCAATCTCTACGATTAATTATACTATGTTTATTAAGGTATTCTACCCAAGAAATAACTTGATACAGCTTTTATTTATAGGTAGATACTATTTCAGTGAAGCGAGAGAGCCACGCCGAGTAGACAGAGCCAAGAGTCGTGAGACTCGAATGCCATGGTTAGCTGAATAGTAGGCTCTCTGATGGAATGGAGATTTTGGTGTAGTGACAGGTTGCTAGCCCATCGCCTATGTGTAGAGGAATCCCCAGTTTAAAGCCCTTTCCCTCGATTGACTTTTACAATCTTAGCGAAAAGAGAAGCAGCTGGCACATTCTATGTTTTTTCTTCGCTCCCAGACCAGTATGGAAGCAATATGAAATGTAACATGAATGCTCGTAACTGTATAGTGTATGTATGTACATAATATGAGCAAAGTTTGCATATAAGTCATTTTCGTAAACCACCTGCTTCCGATAAATAAAAAATATCGTGAGGAAACCTGTACTGATTGACATTCAATTAACTAGTGTATAAAATAGCTGCCACTAGATGGCGGTATCTTTTAGGTGACTTGAGGATAATCTGACAAGAGTGTTATTTATAACACACTCGAAGAAAAGAAAAGCTTTTGTTTTATAGATAATCTTTCAGTAAAGCGAAAAAAGAGTATTATGAATTCTGTCAGCAACATTCGTACTCGAGAAGGTATAAAACAGCTTAGGAAGAGCTTACGGAGAGTCCTTTGGAATGACTGATATCTTGAAATGTTTATGGAGCCTATGTACAAATAGACTTCGCTGCTGTATGTCGAAGTATGAAACGTCGATGTACGTTAGTTCTAAATTACACTCGTTCTACGTATTCCAGTGCTAAAGTACCCAATGTCGAAGTATGCGAGTACGTTGCATGTTAGTTCTAAAATATTCCAGAGCTAAAGTATACGACAGCTAAGTATGAAATGCATGTATAGTATTCTAAAGTATTCGACTACTATGCATTTCAGTACGAAAGTATACGAGAGCGAAGTATTAAATTTTGATGAATATTGTGACCATTGGGTCACAATATTCATCTTGCTGATTGAAATCAAAGAACTGTAATTAAAACTAATTAGTGAATAGATAAATTATTTGATTTCATATTTTTTAATAGGTATAGAAATAAATTCACAGTTATTTGATTAAAACTAACGTGAGAAATAGACATTATGATTTTACAGGAAGACGGTCCTAAGGCGCATCGTCGAAACTAGTCGACGTGTCGCGGCGTCGACGACGTGTGTATCCTAACTAATATTATAAATTCGAAAGTGAGTTTGTTTGTTTGTTGGTTTGTTTGTTTGTTACCTCTTCACGCTTTATCTACTGAACCAATCTTCCTGAAATTTCGCATACACATAGCTGGACGTACGGAGAAGTTCATAGGCTACTTTTTATCCCGGGAAAAAACACTGTTCCCGTGGGAAATTCACGCGGGCGAAGCCGCGGGCAAAAGCTAATACGTAATAAAATCGTAAATGACAAGTTATATAGATTTTTCAGTAATTTAACGGTTTTTGAAACTTCACCGTTGTTTATTCCTGTGTTAGTCTTAATTTACGAGCATAATTTAATAAATTCTTACAGATTCTCTACATTTGGTTCCTCGAGTTTTCAAGTTAAAAGTTTCCGAACAAATCTGAAGTTAAACTATGTAACCTACTCAACTTAATTAATTTTGTGATATAGGTACCTATTTATCCAAAGACTAATTAAGTTTAATTTTTTAAGATTTATATTACTTTTAAATACATATTTAAAAAAAAAAAAGACATTACAATACGGCTAAATATTTTACGGCAGTAGTAAATATAAAGAAACTTGCTATCGTTGCCTAGAGTGGTTTATTTAAGTGTTAGCCTTAGCTTTATGATCTAAAGATCGTGGGTTGGAGGAGTCCCATGGACCTTTTCGTGTATGGCTAGTTCCTTGTAGGCTTTAATCAATTGATGGTATTCCGATAAGACAGATGAATCCCTAGCTACGGAAGGACAATGGATCCTTTCTGCCGAATAGCGGTCACTAAATTAAGTACGTACCTATAAGATTGTAAGGCGGTTTAAAGCTGGCATTAGGATTATGCTGATCTATTAACCATTAAATCATCTTACATCTAATATAAATAGTCATCTTCTATATCTTTTATCATAATTATATATTTGTCATATCCCATTATTTGGGTACATAAACAACTAAAAACTGAAGTCTTTCAAATACAATGTGGATCAATTTACATTTTAATACATCATTACAAACCTTAATAACTTAATCGAGGTAAACAAATTCTCCACAACCACAGCAATTGATTGCCTATCTAGTCTATAGAATTTAACTGCGGATATAAAGTAAATTGTTACGACTACGATATTACAATTGCTCTAGAAAATTACGCTAGTGTTTTCTATCGATAAAGTTTATAAGTATTACTGTTTAGACATACAGTATTATAGGCAACGTCAATTACAGAGGTTACATTGCATGTAATGCTGCATGTACACTGTACAGTCAGGAGCAGATAAAACTGATACCCTACCTCACCAAATCTAGTGACTATAGACGCGACTTCGCTGCAATGTCGTAGCGACTAGCAGTGATCAGTGAGACAGTAATACTGCCATACTTTTTAATCGCACCGCTCACACACTGCTAGTCGCCACGATATATCGCAGCGACTTTTAATACGAGAATAAGGCCACTGAGAGTGGTCAGGTTTTTCTTCGACTGTACGTACGTACAAGTTGGCTCAACGCGTTCCGGCCAATCGTCATAAATTGTTTGAGCTATGCCACTTAGCGCTTAAGATCCTAGGACCCCAGGTGGAATAGATGATCCATAATGCTCGCCATTATGATCTGTCTTGGGCTGGGCCCTTCGCTTCAGACTAGATAAGCCCGACTGACTTCAACTCGTGAGCTTATGTGTTGACACAAAACTAAGCAATGTTTGACGATTGGTTTAGTTGCAACGTTTAGTTGCACATGTTTGAAAATTACACAAGCAATTTCCTATTCAGTTAGTAATATTGTGTCCACAATATCATACAGTTTTATAGACAAAGTCAATTACCTACGTTGCATTGCATGTCTGAAAAGAGTCAGTAAATTATTTAGGTACAATGGTACATATTCACTTTTATTATAAGTTTACCATTTAGTATGTTCTATCTTTCTACCGCATCGTTGCACCAACATTGTTAAAGTTATATTCATTCGAAATTTTTTATTTTAAAATATTCTATATATTATATTATTTATGATTTTAGGCTTATTTTTTTTTAGTTTAGACAACTATAAACTAATTTTTCTTTGCTTAAATCGGGTGAATTATGATCTGTCTTTTGAGTATCTTAAAAATGTTCCTATCTCCTGTATTTTTTTTTTGTCTGATAGCATAGTTGTAAAATATCACGTAAAATTCAATTAAAACGTAAAAATATAGGGAAAAACAATAACGGCAAGACTATAATCAAGACTACATCGAATCATCATATTTACATATATACAATTATGCACAGAAGTTGTGATAAATGAGAACTCTCTTTTTCTACTAGGGCTTCCTGCTTTGCATTCAGTCCACTTCCGTCCTTTACCCATACGTCCAATTTGAGCTTAAACTTTCATAAATTGATAACTATAACTTAGTGAGGCTCAGTGTTATCCCTTACATGTCACGTATCATTGTCAGGAGCACGTGTTACGAGGATCTTATCGGATTTATGAGGCTGGGACATCTAAGAATTTATAAAATACTGACGACATTATTACATATTTACGATCAGCTTAATTTTCCGATTCATCTATTTCTAAATAAAGATTATAAGCCGAAAAACTTGTAATAAACTTTGTGTTATATCGTTAATCTCCAAAATAAATCTAAAATTTTGCACCATTATGTAGTATAGACCTAGGTAACCAAGGTAGGTAGGACCATTCTATAGATAATCTAAGAAAGATTATCCAGCCTAATCCAAATAAATTAGACTTTTAGAACATTCAACATTGCAAAAACAATACTAACTTATTTCATTAAGGTTGTCGTAACGATTTTAAGCTCGTAATTAAGAGGATTAGCAATAAGCTTTGTACTAAACAAATACATTCAGTTTCAATAGAAACCGAACGAATATGAGTTATCATTATTATTGGCAATATAACAATCACTTCCTTATGTATTTGTATCACGTTAGATATCCATCGGATGTCATATTACTATATTAATTAGGGTAATGAAGATTAAGAAGAAGGTCTTAATATGTTATCCTCTCAATGGTGGAATCTATAAGTAGGTAAAAAAGCCTAGTTAGTTCATGAACAGAAAAAGGCTTTAAAATTTTTATGATCTTAAAGTGCGCTAGTACAGAGGGCCACATAGAAAAGTATACTACCTAAATACGATCCACTATAAAAAGTAGTCGAGATATTATGAACAGTGGGCCACATGGAAAAGTATTCCATGTGGCCCACTGTTCATAATATCTCGATGATCTTAAATTTGTAATTTTAAAAATGTATGTATTGATTCTATGATCAACAGGTACATTTTTAGGTACTGAATATTGTGGTTAAAATTATTATAAAGTTAATTTAGAAAAACACTACTATATTCCACTTCACAAACAAGACCCAGGGTAATGGAAATAGCCAAACCAAAACCCATGCTAATTGAAAGGACAATACAGAACAATCTGTATAGACCGCATTTAAAATTAAAACTTTCCCGGACAAAGACCCGGAAATAAGGGGAGTACTCGGCGTTGTTTACCTCTCGACGGAAAAGGAAATTAGGGACAAATGGAAAGTTTTGTGATACAGTAATGTCGAATTATACCGAAATATTGTTTACTAAATACTTATTGCTATAAATTGCTATAAATATGGTTTGCTTTTGAAAATGATATAACAATTTTAGTTCTAGATAACTTTTTTATTTGGAATTTTTCAAAAGAATGTTTATACAAGAAACACATTTACATCTATAAAATTATAATGGAGTTTAATTTCATTTACAGCACAAAGTTTCAAGGAACATAAGTTATTTGGTCCAGAGTAAATTGCAGCATTACAAGAATTCAGAGAGAAACCTGATCCCCCTGAGATATCTGGAGGCTATCGACAGACGTGCCAAAAGACTCGTGGATGATGTGATGAGTCGCTTACGGCAGGACGGCTTCAGAGCCTCAATCACCGCTGACTAGTAACAAGTCTATATGTATTTTACAGGCTAGACTTCGTAGAGTGCGCTCAGGAATCACACGACTTAATTCCCTATGTGTACCATTCCACAATCGGACGACACGACCCGGACAGGGATTCCATCCGTAGCTACCTACAGACGTGCCAGAAGACTCGTTGATGATGAGTCGCTTACGACAGGACGTCTTAAGAGCCTCAATCACCGCTGACTAGTAACAAGTCTATGTGTATTTTACAGGCTACACTTCGGAGAATGCGCTTTGCACGACCTAATTCCCTGTGCACCATCCCACAATCGGACGACGGACAGGGATTCCATCCTATATGATATGTTGTTAATGTTCCAGCTCATCGCACCTCTCGGTTTGCCTCCTGCTTTATCATGCGAACCGCCAAGGTATGAAATTCTCTCCTCACGTCGCTGTTTCCTGTAACTTATAATTTAGGGGTTTTCAAGGCAACAGTGAATAGGCATATTTTGAGTTTGCGTGTACCACCCTAGATCTCATCTTTGCTTCCCATCAGGCAATATAGAGGTCAAACGCACTCAGATTTTTAATAAAAAAATAAAAATAAATATTTTCTTCATCTGACTGTACCTTATAATCTATTTTTTAATATTAGATTTTTTAAACAGGTCGTCTTTTATATGTATAAACAATTTGACGTAGAGTTGGTATTTTCCGTTTATGGTATTAAATGTCGAAAGGAAGTTTTCAGCTAGTTTGTAATATAACTTTATAACATACTAGCTTTTGCCCGCGGCTTCGCCCGCGTGAATTTCTCTTCCCACGGGATCAGTGCTTTTTCCCGGGATGAAAGGTACCCTATGTCCTTCTCCGTACTTCTAACTATGTGTATGCAAAATTTCAGGAAGATTGGTTCAGTACATGAAGCGTGAAGAGGTAACAAACAAACCAACAAACAAACAAACTCACTTTCGCTTTTATAATATTAGTTAGGATTTGCTCGTAAAGTGTCACTTATTTCACCAATTTCAATAATGTATTGTATCTCATTACGCACTTGTGCGTTATTGTAAAGTAAAACGCACGCTCCGTCTAAAAACGAACGATACTTTTTTAAATCTTAGCATAGAGTTTTTATGTCAGAAAAGTGGTCAACTTTTTATGAATAAAATTAACTTTAGGAGATAAAATAAATAAAAATTTAATTCTTTAAATTAATTTTGACAATAAATTACAACCATTTATCTGTAACAAAACACAAAAATATTAATTTACTTTATTAGTAATACTGGCTGTTTTTTTGTGCATTTGCCTTAAAAAAAAGCGCTGATGCGCGCGCATCGCTAATTTGTGAACAAGTAAAATTATACCGCGCGCTTTTTCTTTGGTATTGTCGTTTTCCGAGTTTTATTTAAATATTTCCTCGCAAATATGTCATAAAACGTCGTATGACATACGTGCGCTTTGAAAATTACAGCCTCTGCCTTTCTTGTAGCCCTCGCCTACGGCTCGGGCTAGCAATATCGCCTCGGCTGTAATTTTCAACTTA
The DNA here is from genome assembly GCA_018467065.1 of Ephestia elutella. NCBI lineage: Eukaryota > Metazoa > Arthropoda > Insecta > Lepidoptera > Pyralidae > Ephestia > Ephestia elutella. Next base: position 9,165,132 of record CM031569.1, read on the forward strand.
CCGCACTTATATCACAATGTACTATTAAACTGCGGATTCCTCCACTCAAAGGCGATGGGCTAGCAACCTGTCACTTTATCTCAATCTTCATTCCATCAGAAAGCCCACTATTCAGTTATGCGTCGCCTCCGAGTCTCACGACTCTTAGCTCTGTCTACGTGATTGTATATGTATGTATGTAGTATAAAAAAATAATAATATACGAACACTGTTTGTTAAGATCTTGGTTCATTTCCTGTATTGTTCTCTAAAGTAAATAAGTTTGAAACTCTTTGTTAGCAGTTGCGAACCCGGTTCAGTTATAGAGCAAGTGGGTTAAAGTTGAATTACAGAACCAACACTGATGCGCTAGTCTGAGGTATTTAAATAAGTACTAAGGTAATTCAGGCTGTGCCGTATTCATCCTATGACATCTCATCCTATTTCTTTACTCATCCAAAACTAGAATATGAGCGAAAGAATGAACGAAAATTTGTAAAAAAGTTGTTGTGGTTCGGACAACACTAGGTACTACACTTTTTATAAAGAAGAAGGTATTTATTATTAACTAGGATTTTCGCGTGACTATACCACGAGAACAGTGCTTTTTCTCTGGATAAAAGGTACTCTGTGTTCTTCTCAGTACTTCTATGTGTACGCAAAATTTCAGGTAGATTGGTTCAGTAGATTTCTATCTACTGAACCAATCTACTTGAAATTTTTCTCGAAAGAGGTAACAAACAAACTCACTTTCGCATTCATAACATTAGTTAGGATTTATTAATAGATATAATATGTTATCGCTTCATAAAAAATCTATTCTTATTCAATGAGTAAACAAATCGTAAAAGAAAATATATATTTTCAATAGAAACGGTAGATTTATAAACATAATGAACCCTCTATTTTGTACAAAGCTACGGAATTTCAAACCTCGTTATTTTACCGACAAGAATAGACAAATAATGAGTCTGGGTCAAATGGATTTTATTTCTATTTTGATATATAAATGAAATAGTTGGAAAAATATAAACAAAAAAGATAGAATATTTATAGGAGTGGGTCGTAAAATAAAATTTAAAAATCATTGCTTCTATTTTAATCGTTTCTAGCTTATAGACGTTCAATACTTGTTCTTAACAAACATTTTTTTCACGAAAAATTCTCTATCCTAGCTAGGAGCTATCGGAATCGGAAATAGGTACCTCAAATACCTATTCGCATCGGTGGTACTCTGAGTGGAATATCTGATTGGTACGAGGAACGCGAAAAAATCACAAAAGCAAGCTGAATTTTGGCTCAATAATGATTTATTGAGCGTTTTATGATGTCGTAAATGTATTGTGTTACATATTTTCACATCCACTGTGGGGGTTGTAAAAAATTGCAAATACCTAATGTAACAATACTCGACCTAATGCAAAAATTTTGTGAAAATTGTGTGTAAAAATCTTCGAGTAAAAATACTAATTTATAATCTCAAAATGTCTGAAAGTAAACTGGCAGGCAAATATTTAAATATTTTACAAAAATCTGTAAAGTTTAGTTCAATTAAATACATTATTACTACGAAAAAGATATTTTTTCTTTATAGACTTATCATTAAATTATAGAAAATATATTTGAAAAGTATAAGTTCATACATTGAGAAATGTTTCTCAGTCGAAAAAGCTAATGAAAACCTTATGTATTCATACAATTTTATTCTTACTGGAATCTTAAAAGTGCCAATTCGCACTGCTAAATTAGTTCTTTACAAAACCTACATGAAAAATTCAAGGCGCTCGCCATTTCTCTGTCGAATTTTATAGTAGCTATCTTAGCGGTAAAACTCTGATTACGTTGTTAATTTTTATTGTGTGAACGAACAGTACAGTCGACAGCAAGTCTAGTTATTCTGCATGAGCCTCTTAGTAGCGGTAATAGCGGCGAATTTGGGTCCAATCTTTATACGAAATATTGGTTCGGATCCGATAAGAAAGAGTTGTTTTTGTATGTTTGCTTTTCACGAGCTAGTAGTTTGTAGCTTTGAGATGATGCTAGTAGTTTGTAGCTTTGAGACATAATATATTATGATTAAATAATTCGTTTTTGACGTGAAAAAGAGTTTCAATAAATAATTTTTGATTTTGATTTTCGAGCTAAAATTTTTTCATTTATCATAACGCGAATAATATCAAAACCCATGAAGGGTAAACACCAAATCTCGTAATGTCGGTTAAAGGAAGCATTTGAGTAAATTCTAATACATTACTTACCTGATGGCCTGAAAACGAATATTTCGAGGTAATAAATACGTCGATGTTAATTCCCGAAGCGTCGAGATTTTACTGTCTCAATAAAGGCATTAAGTAAGTCTTACTGGCAAAATTGCCTCTTTAATTTTATGCCACTATTAAAGCTGGTTTATGTCTAAGTCGGGTTTTTGACAAAATGAAAAAAACAAACTGAGAGAGAGAGAGTCTGTATTTGAAATAACCAAACATAAAAGAAAGTGTAAGACATTTAGGTGTTGAACTTGGGCCTAACTCATTACGTATAGTATATAATAGTTACTACAACTCTCGCTGTAAGTACTACATTTATTAGAATGAAAACTAAATTCATCAAAAAGATTTTGCCGAAATGGCAATGTGAGCACTACAAATCCGAACCTTCAATTCATCTGGCAAAGAATTTATGATCGTCTTTCAGTTCAAGTTTCCAATGCAGATATGAGATGATAAACGATCTTTCTGCCAAGGTGATAATTATGAACTGCTTGTGCTGAACCAAAGAAAATAAATAGTTCGTGGTAAAAAAATATTATGTGAACATAAATTGTTATGTTAGTAATACATAAATCTACCTATATTTCACGTTAGCATTATCAGGAGCCTTTATCCATTTCAGACTCCATTTCCCGAACAAATAATTGCATGTCTATCTCAAGGGTACAACTTATTGAAATCGAATTGATACTATCTGCGCTCAACATGAAAGGCCATTTCTATACTCCTTGCTTTGAATATTTTGAATAGAGATTGTATATATTTTTATGATTTTTTAAAATATTGTATTTAATATTTAAATGATAATAGATTACATATTTAATAAATAGAAAAAATAATATCTGGATGCTGCTTTCAAGTACACACCTATCAAGACTATTTTCCCGGAAACTCATAAATTATACCTACCTACAGGGTTTAGGTGTGTGATCCCTAGGATTCGTATAAAAAATAAAGGCTAATCAACAATGTTAAAATCACATGAAATTCCAGCCGCCATTCATGTAATTGAATACAAGTACCTATATTCCACAGGTGTACCCACCCACAGTGCAAAAAGCCAAAATAATTTTCAGGGAATTATTGCAATGTCATCTCCTCCCAAATACTCGTAGGATATGCTCGTTCGTTATACGTAGCTATATAACCTAATACCACTATTTTTTATCCATCGGATGTTTTCGGCAAAGAATAAAATATGCTACGTTTTGTATATGAATGTTTGCTGAATACCTGATTTGCTGAAATAAATCGAATCTGCGCGATCTTTGGAACCTATTTATTTTCACCTGAAATGGTTATGTCATATAATATCGGATGTAATGTATCCATTCGTAAATTTTCTGAAATATTTTCTGATTAATTTCTGCGAATCATAGGTACCTACATATATTATTATCTATCCTCAAAGGTTTTCGTGCGTATCGATTCTGAATATTCCTTAAAGTTTGATAATAATGTTCTACTTAATAAAAGTTTTCTATCGTATGGTTTTAATTAAAACTTGTTTGTTTAGGCATTGAAAGGCGATGAAATAGAACTTACAAAAAGAAGCCAAGCCACGCACTATTCGTTTCATACCTACCAATGCAACTCTTAAAATTGCTATATTTGTAATACCTATCTTATCGATGTAAAGGAGTTACCGTATTCTTTGCCATTATGTAACACAAGCACAGACAAGTAAGGACGTGTGTAAGTAACGCAATATGTCACGTATCTACTAGGAAATTGTAATTTTCGCGCGATCAAAGTATTTTTCTAAGTAGGTTGATGTTTAAAAATATATCTACCTAATCCTAATATTCATCCAACAGTACATACAGTTGCACTGTTTTTAAAACAATTTTTAGTACTTATTTGGTGTCTTCATAAGCTTTCTCTTAGATGCTTGAAGCTTTACTTATATTATTACCTAATTGATAGATAAAATATTAATGCGCTATAAATTTTGGTTTTAAAATCTGAAAGCGGCTATAGGTATATTCTATTTTTAATATACCTACCTAATTTAGTTTATGAACTATGAATATCAAAACATTGATCAGGCCAGCCCATCAAAGATATTCGTCGAAATATTGAATATTTATCTGCTTAATCCAGGGTCCGTTTTAACAGTATTTTCCATTAATTTTTGTTTGATCTACAAAATATGAGAAAATAATTTATTAGATCGTTGCTAAGAAACGAATTTCGATCTCGTTGACGACAGCGTGTTCGTGTTACGTTGGAATTATCAAGTTTTATGAGAAATTCCTGCAACTTTCACGACCATTATGTGGTCGTTTAATTAGATCGATTTAAGAGCCTATTGCCAAAATATTTTAAAGAAATTTTAAGCAAATATGCAAATATACATACCTACTTACAGACGTCCACGACTCTCTTAGCGATACAGAGATATTACAACAGTTTATAACATTTTCAGTCTAATTACTTTTGAATATTCAGATTAACCACAGATCGGGTAAAGGGTCAATACATATTGCTTGCTAAACCAATTTCATAACTCACTCTTAAAAAAACAATAGCACAGTTAAATTCAGATGTATCTACCTGTTACAGATGGGATAACGGTAACGGAGCCATATTGCCGTACTCGCATACATCGACATTGGATACTGTAGAACTAATGTACATCGGATTTCATATACATGTGTGGGATCCTGCTTGGTTTCCGTACACTTAAAGATGCTATGCCGATTGTCAATTAAGATGATTGTCGGACAGACCCGGGTCGCGAAGATGCTAATTAAAACGACGTATGAATCTGCCGGTGCGTTTATTACACTAAAGTAAAACTATGCTACTGTCTATGTCGTAAAAGTAGGTTGCACGTAATGCTGTGTACGACTAAATTGGTAAACATGAAAGAATGTAGAAATTACGTAAAAATGTTCTTCTTAGCCTGAACATATAAGTACTTTAGACATTCAGTAGCGGAGCTCTACTTAAATATCAATTTTTAAAAGTACTGTTTTTTTTTATAAATAGATATCGCGGGCTTCAAGCCAGAGGGGCGTATAAAAAAATATTTATATATAGGCTTATACGCCCTTATGGCTTGAAGCCCACGATATATACGGACAAATCACATAGATTGAGTTAGCCCCAAAGTAAGTTCGGGACTTGTGTTATGGGATATCAACTCAACGATACTATATTTTATGACAAATACATATATAGATAAACATCCAAGACCCAGGCCAATCTGAAAAAGATCATTTTCCATCTTGACCTGACCGGGGATCGAACCCGGGACCTCCGGTATGGCAGTCTGGCGTGATAACCGTTAGGCCACGGAGGTCATCAGGTTTGCGCAGCAGTTTGAAATACATACCTTTCTCTTAGCCCTCACGACTTGCATCTGGTGATGAGTGCACTCGCCGATAGCCCGCCCGCGGAGCGCCGCACTCATGCGCACGTAAGCCCAGACCATTACGGACATTGGCACGACGTACGTCACCGCCAGGAACACTAGGTTGTAGCTGCAACGAATGCACAGCTGGATTTGATTGCTTGCTAGAGAAAGGGCTGGATTTAAGTATGTTCCCTTTAGTCGTCGCGATACTAAAAATAGATTAAAATCCCAATATCCCAAATATCTGCCTGCATTAAAATCCCACCAGTATCTGAGGCGTGATTACTAACAAACATTCATCTAAATTTTCGCATTTACTTATATTTGACTAAAAAATTGTTAATTTCGTATGTGTCAAAATAAAAAAAAAATATTTACGTTATCATTAATGATCTTATAACTAGATAGAGGCTCCTTTTAAGTTATCAAAGATGCCTGTGACAGGAGACTCTTCTCTATCAGAACTGTCTTTACAGTTAATATGTTTTACAAAATATCAACATTTTCTTATATAAATAAAAAATATCACACATGAAAAGTCTAGATTTTGAAAGTGTTAAATTTTCAAGGTAATCTAACTTAATTGAAAAGAAAAATATGTAAAATATTATTATTCTTTACATACAAACAGGTGTTCTAAAAGGACTCACCAATAGTCTGTTTTTGAGGTCGGGTAGCTGCCGTCTGGCCACTTGATGAAACATATTTCTCTTTCGCCGTTTATGTACCTATAATATACAAAAAATATTAGTTACTAGCTTTCGCCCGCGGCGTCGCCCGGGTAAACTTCCCACGGGAAAAAGAGTGGTTAGTATAAAATATTTGGTGGCAAGTAACTACTTATTATTATAACTCTCTGGCCGGACGACTTCGTTATTTTCTTAAACTTGACTCTTTCCTTTACACTGTGGTGTAGCCTCCAAACAAAAGAACCTTTCAACCTGTCAATAACATACGTATATAAAACTACATATTAATGCTTTGTGTGTTTACGTTATAATGAAAACCAGGGCAGAAAAAATTAAAAGAAATTTTTGTTTGTTCTATCTACATCTCTCTCTCTCTCATCTAATACATCTTATTATACTTATCTAATTATTTCCAAACGTAATTCCTTTCAAAGAAGTCAAATGTGGTCTTGTTAAGGCTTCGATAACATACCTTAATAGGTTGTTATAATTATCACTTTCGCGTGAGCATCAACTCTTCACTCAACATTATGCCGTGGCGCATATTTTCCCCATACAAATATTTTTACGTATTTAAACGTTTTGTTTTAAATTATGTCTTCGATGTAACATATAATGGCACTGACGTCAATATACGTCAACGTTTTATCACGCTTTGCTACGATTCATAATTGTTACGTGCTGCTTTATAGCAAGAACGTCTAGTTACGTCAACGTTTATACGCGTTCTGTTCTAAGTTATCTATTTTGTATGTTACTTAAGTGTAAGAACGTCTAATTACGTCAACGTTTATGCACGATCTGTCATAATTGATCGATTTAACATATTACTATAGTGTAAGAACGTCTAGACACGTCAACGTTAATAGACGTTATAACCACAGACGAACAGGAGATACAGTTTAAATTGTTAACAACGTCTTATCACGTTGACGTGTATAAACGTTCCTTTACAAAACATAGTTAATAAGTCATATTATATACATCAACGTTCTATAACGTCAACGCTAAATGACGTTGTGCGGTAAAGTGTAAGTATTTATGATGTTTCGAAATAACTACGTTTAGCCACGTCAACGTATATGCACATTCTGCCTCTTTTTATCATATTATTCATGCGCAATTTTATCAGCAACGTCTACAGTTACTGCAACTTTTTGAATAAAAAATAGTTTAAAAGCCCTAAAAATTAAAAGACCACATAAATGTATTACATTTTGTAAATAATAACACACTATAATTTAATAAACTTTTATTAGACAAATATCTTTTTTAACAAAAAATACCCGTACACTTTGTACCTATTGTTAAATCAACATTTTCTTAGGTAAAAACAAATATTTAGAAAAGAAATGAATATGATACTTTCAACGCTAGTTATCTTAAATCAGTCTCATAATCACAGACAGATGCATTTATTTATCACTATCTTCCTATCATTAAGTTTTCAATACTATAATCATAATCTCACTTGGCACTAAGTGCTCACTTGGCACCTTACACAACAATACAAACCCAACATAACTTATTGCAGGCTACTTACAACATAAAAATAAGTACACTTTTAAAGTTTTAGCAAACTTTTTTTATAAAAGTCATTTATGCAGCATAAGGGTTAAGGTTGAAGGTCATAAATTGAAACACAAAATAATAATATTTCAAAATAAACACTTACATTTTTGGGAAGAAGTAGAAGGCTCTGGAGAATCTATTGCATTACTATGCTTTTTTTTCCTGATCGTTTCTTATCCATCTATAACAAAATTATATAAATAATCCATTTATATGTCACAAATAAATGAAAAATAATGTATAATTACATCTACAGACATCATTATGTATTAATAAATACTCATAACTTACGTTAGCGATTATTCGTAAACCGCGCAGAGTCCGCTCGCGCACAGCCTCGCACGCACGGTGACGCAGCTAGACTGTTGTATTGGAACTTGTACGCAGCGCGCCGTACAGTGACGTTGTGTGTCCGTGTAGAGGTACTTTGGATGTGTGCGAAGCGCTCACATAGTCATGTTATTTTTTATATTGCGTGGCGCAAGATCTTTGGGATTTTGATATATTATGGCGCAATGACGTCACTATAAGGATTTAGTATAGCCAACTAACGTGCTTGTACGTTGTTGTAGTAATAAAGGTAAAAAGTTCGACGTAGTCACACGTTGTTCTACATCGTACAGACTGTTTTTGGACGAGATAAGACGTTGCTCGCGCGAAAGTGTTAACATGATTAGAGGTTTGCCAGGTTTGTTTCATGGAAAATTAATGTAACAAAGTGACATTTGAAAATAATTTTCATTGAAACTTATTAATAATAGTATTATGAAAACTAACTAAATAAAATTAAATGCATATTGTTTATAAACTTGTATATTGTTTTTATAAAATCTTATAGAAAGTACACATCTACGTTCTATATACATTATACATGTAATTTACGACAGCTGTACGTAGCTGTCGTATATATAAGTATAAATGTGTTAATAGTGTTCAGATTGATTTTGTTTTTCTAACAAAAAAGAAATTATTATGCATAAATCTGTATAGTTTGTAGTCATCCGTTAGAATTTCATTTTTTGTTTTCTAGCACAATGGATGTTCGAATTTTTGTGGTCCATATGAAAAGAGAGTTTGAAAACATGCGAGATATTTCTGCTCTAACAAACGAAAATGTTTATTTCTACGTTTATGGCTCTGACATTTCATTTTTAATGTGGTTGGTATTTTGCATTGAACAACACGAGACCCCGGTTCGCGCGCGGTAGTCTGTGTTGCTTGAAAATATTTTGACAGTAAAAGCTAATTTTTGTATCTGTTACCGTTAATTTGCGTAAATCAGTTAAAGTGCAGATTAACGATGTATTCTGCAGATTATCTGGCTGAGTCAGTTAAAGTGGAAAAAATTAATTGAGTTCTTACATTAACTAGATAATCTGCAGACTTCCTAGGTAATCTGCAGACTAACGACTATGCAAACGGTAAATTCCATAAAGCAGGCTGCTCTCAAGGCTCCGGGCAGTCATAAAAAAATAACCTGAACCTTTTCCGCCCTTAAAGTCTTTCTGGGCGGTCATAAAAAAATAAATTAAATCTAACTACTACAATATGATCTTAATTTTTTTGGAACTTTGGACCAATCGCGAATTGGACTAATCGTGCCTAAACCGCGCGGGAGGCGCGGGCGAGCGAAACAAAAGTATTTCATCCACTGCCTTCCGCAATATAACCATGTACCATTCGTTACTGTGCAGACTAATACTTAAAGTGCAAATAAGAGCTTTTTAATTCAAATTTTACACTTTAACGAATCGTAACAAAACATCTGCAGATTACCTAGTTAATGTACACATTAACGTATTATGCGTTCTAACGGTAACATATCTACGTTTTTACAAACAGGGTTGAATAAAACTATTGATTTGAATCTAAAATAACATGGCCCAAATTCATGTACAAAATATTTTTTTTAACTGTTATCGTCTATTTGCTTATTTATAACATAAAAGTTAGATAGGTAATCGTATTCGTAATAATAATTACGGTACAGAGCTAATGGTAGAGCAATGGCAGTGACGTTAGAATATTATATTAACGGTTGATAGGTAACCCTAATAAATCAAGTTCTATTCAAAAATAATATCAAATATTTACAACCCAAACCTATAAATAAAACAATATATATTGTTCAGGTTTCCATTGTTTGAGTGCTACTTGTCTGTTTTGATAAACATAGCGTGACGGAAAAACAATATATTTCTTTAGTACGTCCATGCTTGACACTGGTACATTAATCATAAAATGTGATTTTAGATAGATAGGTACCTATATTTGTACTTCAGAAATGGATATTCAGCCTTCGATCATAAATATTCAGCAATCAAAATAACCTACGTATGTTTTCGTTGGTCATGGTTCGGTCATACTCTTTTAACTGGCAGGTGACAGGCGCAAAGAAAGGTACATACTCGTAAATCATGGTAAACGAGAATTTCAAATAAGTACTTACATGTTTTTTAAACACTATCAAGAAATGTTATTATTGACCATCGTTCATCATTTTAAGGTGTATACCTATATTTTGTGTGTTATTGTGTACTTTCTTTCGCCCGCGGCTTCGCCCGCGTGAATTTCCCACGGGAACAGTGCTTTTTCCCAGGATGAAAGATTATGTCCTTCTCCGTACTTCCAGCTATGTGTATGAGAAATTTCAGGAAGATTGGTTCAGTAAATAAAGCGTGAAGAGATAACAAACAAACAAACTCACTTTCGCATTTATAATATTAGTTAGGATACGATTTTTTTTTATTTTGCTGATAGGCCCACTGCTAGGAAAAAGCTTCCCCCTTATCTCTCCAACTACCTCTATCGCTCGCTATCTGATAAATGTAAACTGTATTAACTACTACTTGTTAGAATTCTAAGTAGATACGACAGAAGTTAACAGTAGATTTTCTATAGCCCTGTTATTTTTTCGAGTAAACAAACGTAAGACATTTGAGGGTCATAAACTCAAAAACAACAATCCTTTACACGTAACACAAGTGGTAAATAAACATACATTTTCGAGCGTAAAGGCATATTATCTCTTACTTACTTACAGAAATAACATAAACAACATCTTTTAACAAGCCCTTCAGTTGTTAATTAACATGAAAATCCTGTAGATTTAAAAATTGCGGTGTGCAAAAGTAGAAAAGTTTGTTTTGTTTGAGATCTTTGAAAGTTATTTTAGGAAAAATATAAGAGAGAGATGCATTTACATGGATATAGTTTGTTTGTTTGTAGTATCTTTATTGTACTAAGGATACAAAATTGATAGTAACATAAATAGAAAGGTAAATACACAATGGCGGACTTATCCCATGAAGGGATCACTTCTAGTCAACCGGCGATGGATTGAGACGAATATTTACTCAATAAAAGGGTAGAAGTTGGTTCTATAATCGAATAATACTCTATAGTCGTATTACTTATGCATGAAGATCATGTCATTATGTAGAATGAAACATACGCAACGACGTTCATGTTAATGAAGTGCCTTCTCCATTTCACACACTAGCTGAATCATCAACTAGAGCGCAGGTTTCCTCACCGAAAGCAAGTGGTGCTGATGAAAACTACCAAATAAATTAGGTCTAAGTAGGAGCTTTTGGTCAAAATGCGAAAGTTTTAACGACTGGACCAACACATTCGAATAACAGCAAGTACAGTAACAGATTATAAATAAAAGCCACTTGCGCTTGAGAAAGTGGCAGTCGGGTAGTTTTCAGACCTCCTCATGCCACCCATACTAACTTATGACAATGACGAATCGATTGACACATCATTTATCAATATCAGCTTCATAATGCATTGTGGCGGAAAATAACACTGTTCATAAAAGGTTGCCTTCATTTTCAAATTATCTTTGTCTAGGTGATTCATTTAGGGAGTATTTAAAATTTATAGCCACACTTTGAAATTGAAAATAATATTATAATTTCAATTGGCATGAGTTCCTAAATGCATGTTTACTACATAATATACCCTAGAATTTAGAATAATGCTACTATAATTTATAAACATATCAAAATCGGGTAAATCTGAACAAAGCAAAAACATTTCTTTAACGTTAATTCGTAGCTTAGTAACATATAGGATGTCGTCCTGAAATTGAAATTAAAATGATACGAATGTATAGTATAGGCACAGAATTAATATAAGTACTACGTAGTATAGGTACATAGCAATAACTAAAAAAGAATGTCCACTATTCTAGAAACAGACATAACCTGAAATAAAAAATTAACTGACTGTTTTTTGTAGGTGTCGGAGTAGAGGAGGCTGGGCAGCGCTAATAAAGCGCTGGCACACCAAACTGTGAAAAGCGCTAACCGCGCTACCTTTCTGCTTAGTCTGTGCTGCAGCGGTTTCACGATAGCCACGTACCTGCATAAATATTCTTATTTAAAAATGATTTATGTAGCTAATAGCCGCGCCCCGGGGCTAAGCTCCCGTGGGAATTTTGGGATAAAAAGTACCCTATGTGCTATTCCCCATATTTTTCTACCAGTAGGTATACAAAATTCCATCGAAATCCGTTCAGTAGATTTTACGTGATTGAGTAACAAACATCCTCACAAATTCACAAACTCACATCCAAACTTTCGCATTTATAATATTAGTAAAATTAGTAGGCTTTTCCGTATAAAAATAGTAGGCTGGTCCGTAGCGTTGGTCAAAGATGCTTTGTATAAAAAATAAATCTATATTTCGGACTTTTGTCAACATGATCAAAGAAAAAATACTGGCATGGCAGCCTAAATTCTTATCACTAAAACGAAGTATAGGTACTCGTGTTTTACTTCTAAATGAACAGAGGTTAATTTATTGATAATACGAAATTTCTCAATTTCGTTCTACACAGAATAAAAAGATAAAAAGAAACATTCCGTGATCCTTGTCGCAATAAGTTGTGATCATGGAAGTAATAAGTACCTTTATTACTTCCATGGTTGTGATTCGCGATTTCCGCATTCAAATTACAAGTTGACAGCTTTATTGCTTTTAATTAACACGAAGTCGCCAAGGATTCTTAATTTAAATCCGTAGCCAATTAAAAGTTTACATTCATTTCTGCATAGAAATTAATTCAAATTCTTTGCAGACGCAGAAATAAGATTGAAATTAATTCGAATTCTTTGCAGACGTTAGATATTTTATTTGATTACATGCTCTTATTTTCAACTTATAAAATATTTTTTTTGTAAGACTGAAATGACAAAAGTTACTCTTTAAAATTTTCTACAACGAAATCACTTTCATATCTAGTAATTTAATTTTATATTTATTTACTCTACCATTTTTCATTAAACATACATCAATGCAGTATTAAATAAAGTTCCTTCCCGCGTCTAAGATCTTATAAACTACGCAATTGATTTTGAATGCGTCATTATTAAGTAATTAGAAAATGTCTTCCAAATTGTTTTAGGTACATTTACTACTCTATTCCTATGAAACAGGGGCGGGTCGGTAGAATAATAAATATTTTGAAGAAAAAAACAGTCCGGAATCTCCGGGTCGATCGTTGAAACCGTGTTAATGCTACATATTTTTCTTTCTTTCTAGAGTAGCCAGCCGGCCATGAAAAATATATTTGATTAAATCTTCGTACGTACCAAGAGTTGTTTTTTTCTTTAGTTAATTTGATTAAAAACTTTATTTTGAAACTAGACTCACGGTTATGGGTATCAACATAGGTAAGTACATAATTTATTTTAAAAAAATATCTTGTATTATTACGGCTGGCGTTTCGGCGCGTTGTGAAAGCACTTCACGTAATAGAATTTTTCTATAATTCCATTCATCAATATTATCTGAAAATCGACAGCTTAAATGTCTTCATTCTCTAAAGCGTTTTCATTCGTATTCCTGAACGCATTTCTTAGTCGCGTGAAAGTTCTAATTTAAGAATTTAGATGTACCATTTTATTTTTTAAAGTGCCATACGCATTACGCTGAGTAGAATGAAATGTTTGTAATGGTGTAGAATTGTAGATATTACGAGTACAGGCATGAAAAATAACATGTAAGTAAACAAAATAACATGGAAAAAGAATGTGACAGTGTATAGATGACTGTACTATCTTATTTATTTATTTATTAATTTTTGTACATAACAAACACATAGATAGGAAACATAAAACGTAGTCAAACTAAGTACAAAGGTACTACTTATTTCTATAGAAAATTCTTTCAATAGACCCGCGAAAGAAAAAAGGGAAAAAAAGAGGCATCGGCGTGTACTAAAAAGAAAAGAAAATAGCTAATAGAGATAAGTAACAGATAATACTACTAGATAGATAGATAACCTTACTTTTTACTGATATTACAAATGCAAAATATTCTTTGTATATCTATACCTGTTTGTTCTGTTACTAAATTAATAAAAACTCAGTTTAGTTGTTTAGACCTACACGTTTAGGAAATGTTACTATGAATACCCAGAGTGAAAAAGGCTAAAACATAACAAAAAAGTAAGTCGCAAATATAAGAATAGTAATCAAATTATGACTGACAGCAAAAACCCGAGTACCGCTTCTGAAATTAGTTATTCCGTGTTGTTGGTCGTTTTGTGAGAACCACCTGGGACCCACGGAAATGAAAATGGCTGCTGAAAAATTAAGCGTCTTCGTGTAATTATAATAAAAAATTCACAGCTGTTGCCAAATGAGATTTGACATGGGTAACTGTTCTTGCCGTGATTAAGTGAACAAGATAATTATTTAAAAATAAAAAACACGACCGACACTTATAGCCTATGTCACTCGGAGGAATGCAAGGAATCTAACAATACCTCTCTCATCAAAATCTGTTTAGCCGTTCAGGACTTATGGTGGAATAAAGAAACTGGCATACTTATAAACATGAACGCTGAAAACATAACACTCCTTTTTTGGTCAGTCGTGTAAAAAGAGAGAACTGAAAAAGTGAGGAGGTGACAAAGGAAAAAAAAATTATTTAGTAAAAACGTGATTTAACTCTTACTCAAGAATTTGAAAGAATTTTTCGAAATTATAAGATATTTCTGGTACAAAATCTAAGAAATGATGGTATTAATTAATTTATTATGACCTACTTGGTTGCATAATAAGGTACTCACTTTTTAACGTTTTACATCGGCAGTTCTAAGTTATGCTAAACCAATTAAGTAGACTTTAAACTTGGAGCTTCTTGGAAGTCGTTCACACGATAAATTACAAGATTTCTCTGAGCGTGTACTATAAGTTGATGGCTATTCCGCAATGTGTGTTGACTTCTGCCACAACATAAGTAAGAAAAGTGATGCCATATAAGATTCCCTGTAAATTTAAACCATAGACATAGAAAACTGTCTGTGCCTCTAAGTAAAATGTTTTTTTCTAGCTCTACGATTTAAACTGTTGCAGTTTTATGACTTTTCTTCATAAACGTTGATTGAATCATTATAACATTGATTCTGAAAAAGGTATATCTGTTTCATTTGAAAATCTACCTTTACACCCTCATGTACTTTGGGATAATAAAGGAGGAGGAAAAGAGAGGAGGAGGCTTTCCATACATTGAGCTCTTCGCACAAGCTATAAGTCTACTATAATGAACAGACGATTTGTATTGTGGTAGATCATAAAACTACTTGAAGTGAGCTGTAAAATGTATCAAAACACATCTTTTGCCCACACATCCTCATTTGTGCAATACCGGTATTTATGGTTACCCTAATGAAGACCTATAAAGGCATCAGTGAACGTGCCAACAAGCCTGTTTTATTTAGTGGCTTTTCTGTTTGTAATATATTGGGTAAAACTAAACGCAGGCGTTTCCTGTTATCGCCGCCAGGCGTTTTGGGGTTCTCACACTGCTAGCGTGGATGGCGTCGCGTGTGGTCCGCCATTGCATTGTCCAGGGCGATATCGGTTTGATTTTAATACGCGGAGCGGTCTCGCGTCTTTTGCTTGTTGTTTAGTTTGAGTGATAATTGTGAATTTCCTGTTTGTTAAATAACTATTGAATTTGTGTTTGTGAAAAACTCTGTTATTGTGACTTTCTCCTGTGGGATGTGACGCGTGGCTGCTTGCTCCCATCTATCTGTTGCCGAGCCGATTTCGGGAAGAAATCTATTTATTTGTCCTGGGGAATTGAGATCTCATGGGTTAGGTAGGGTGATTAGGAATTCCCCCTTCCCGAAGACACTCAAGTTTGGATCCGAAGAGAAAGAAGATTTAATTTGGTAAGTGCTTTTCCATTGTAATTAATTTATAGGTTAGGTTATTATATAGGGCCCTGTAGCTCCCTTCATAAGCTACGGTGGTAGCAGACTGCGTTAAGTTAGTTAGGTTTTAGTCGGGCAAACGTGGTGCCGCGTGGAGATTTTTTCCCGGTACTTATTTTTACCGGTGGTTTTTTCCCGGTGAAGTTCCGGTACAGAATTCTTCCCGCCGCTTCGTTTGTCCGGATTCGCTCTGCGCACATTTTCTGGCAGCAGAGCGTAGTTGCTCTGCACATTTTCTGGTAGCAGAGCGTAGTTTATCTACCCTCTATTTGTTCGTTTGTAAAAAATAATTAATTGTTTGTAAAAATTATTAGATTTTTCTTAGTTTGTTTGTATAAGAATATTTGTAACCTTTTTTGTATTTGTTTGCGGTTTGTACCGTGCGTTCCGGGTTTGTGCCATTCTCATACCTACCGCGGTTCTTCGTGTAGTTGCTTGATTTTGTTGTTTTTTATTTACCTTTTGTTATTTTTTGTTTGTGACTTGACGCGATGGCGAAGGCCTCCAATGCTAGGGCGACACTCGCCAACGAATTGAGATGGTTTGTGACGGCCGGAGGACTCCTGTCCCGGAAGGACAGGGAGGGCGCCATACTGCTAAGAGCGGATCACCTCCACTCACGATTGATTAGCGCGGAAGCGGCCATGGCGGCGCTTACCGAAGCCGATCTTACCCCGGAGGTCTACGCAGGTCACATGGCGGACATGGACCAGATCCTGAGTCTGCACGATGATATCGCGGAGGCGGTGACCGCAATAAGGGCGAGACAGGCTGGCGGACCAGCCCCTCGCACACCTGTTAGACAGGAAGGACCAGCGGTTACTGGTCGGCTCCCCACCCTTCAGCTGTCCCACTTTGGGGGTAGGATGGAGGAGTGGGTAGCATATAAAAATATGTTTGAGTCCCTGGTCGTAGCACGACAGGATTTGTCGAAGGCCCAGAAGATGGCCTACCTCCTCTCCACTCTTGAGGATGAAGCGCGGTCGCTCATCCAGCACCTCCGGGTGGAGGACGACCAGTACGATACGGCTTGGGAGTTATTGAACTCCCGCTACCAAAACTTACGTTTGTTAGCGGATGCGCACGCCGCACAGTTGATGGCCCTGCCCAAGGTGGCCAACAGGGCACAGTTGCGCCTGCAGTTGCTCACGCCCGTTACAGTGGCCTGTAACGCGCTCCGCACACTGGGGCTGCCGGTGGACCAATGGTCCTTTTTGCTGGTGCACATTGTATTGGGCAAATTGCCCAATGACATCCGCTCGCGGTTTGAGCGCGAAAATGCGGAGCGGGATAGCACCACCCTACCAACATTCACTGACTTGGTGAAGTTTTTGGAGTTTGAGGCACGGGCTGCTGAGAATACCATGACGGACTCAGCGCCATCCAGAGCGCCTGAACGTAGGCCCTTGGAACCCTCATGGCGAGGGAAGCCCCAACAGGGACGGCAACCGCCACCGCGTGGAGCTGGTGTGCGGGTTGCACACACGGCAGCAGTCGCGGGGGACGCGGACTGCCTGCAATGTGGCCGGATGGGCCACAGCCTGCTGCAATGCAGGGACTGGCAGAGACTGCCAGTACAAGATCGGCGCCGCATGGCAAGGCGGCATGAACTTTGCTTTTACTGTTTGGGCAGTCACTATGCACGTGACTGTCCCAGAGCCATACCATGCAGTGCATGCCGTGGGCTGCACCACGTGATGCTCTGCATGAACCGGAACGGGGATGGCCCCCGGTTGTTGAGGCAGGGGTCCCCTATGGGCGGGGGCGCTCCTGCGCGAAGCCCTCCACCATCGGACGGAGGACGCGGCTTCGCTCGTCGCACCCCCCCTCGGGAGTGGGGTCGCGTACCTGCGCGGGTCTTGGCGGACCGGGACCACGCGCCCCAAGGTCATGGCCAGTATGTAGCTGGCCAGGCCCCGGATAGGGCCCCCATGGGCGGGGGCCCTAGATCGGACGTGAGGGTGGGGACACCCCCCTCCACGCGGGTTACCAATACCCAACACATGCAGCCGCAGCGGTTTTCTCCGCCGCTGCACGAGTACCCACGGCTGGAGTACCACCCGCCGTACCATATGTATGGCCGGGCCGCGGGTTATGCCCCCCTCAGATGGGGATGTGCACTCGCCCGCCATATTATCCGGGTCAGTGGCGCGCCCCTGGTTTGGAGAGAGTGGGGAGCCCGTAACTAGCTTGCTCCCTTGCTGGGACAGAGCCGCGGACGGTTCTGCTCCCTACCGCGGTGGTCCGCGTATGGGGTCGTAGGGGGAAGCCATTAATTTGAGAGCTCTGTTGGACTCAGGGGCTCAAAGCAGTTTGGTTACCACTCGAGTGGCACACCAGTTAGGTTTAGTCGTGGAAGACTCGCCTGTGCCACTTCTTGGAGTTGGTGGCATACAAGTGAAGTGTCTGACGGGCCAGACACTTGTCACCTTTTCTTCGCTGAAGTCCTCCACAATGAGGATCACGACTTCGGCTATGGTAATGGATACCATTGCGGGTTGGCACCCCTCGACAGACATACCGCCGGGTGTGTTGTCTTTGGTTTCGGGTCTGGATTTGGCCGACCCCTTTGTCTTTCATCCCGGCCCAGTGGACTTGCTCCTGGGCTCGGACGTATTGGGTTGGATTTTGTTGGGTACCCAGAAAGCTCTGGGTTCGTCTTCACTGATGGCAGTGTCTACTATCTTTGGTTTCGCCCTGATGGGCCCTGTGTTTGATAATAGCACCGTGGAGGAGCCACCGGTCGTCGCATCAGCGTCCTTGGCCAAGACCATGCAAAGGTTTTGGGAGGTGGAGGAGCCACCTATGAGTTCCAGGATGGATCCGGAACACGCTGAGTGCGAAGCCTTCTTTCGATCGACCACGGAGAGGTTGCCCTCCGGTCGGTTTGTAACTAGGTTACCTTTTGTTGCCTCTCATCCTAGCCTAGGGCAAAGTAGGGCGCTTGCGGAGAAACGACTGCTGTCCATGGAGCGACGTATGCAGCGTGACCACGTACTTCGCGATAAATATATTGAATTTATGCGCGAGTACGAGGATTTGGGTCACATGTCTCCGGCTCGAGTTGATTGGAGCTCAACTGAGCATTATTTTTTGCCCCACCACGCGGTGGTGAAGGCCTCAACGGGCAAGTTGCGGACTGTCTTTGATGGGTCCGCACCCACTTCGAACGGAGTTTCGTTGAATCTATGTTTGCATTCAGGTCCCAAATTGCATAGGGACATAATTGACATCATCTTGAACTTTAGAAGACATCAAGTGGTTTTTGGCGCGGACATCCGGATGATGTTCCGCCAGACAGTCATACATCCTGAGGACAGGCGATTCCAGTTGATACTCTGGCGTGAGCGCCCTGAGGATCCTGTGACGGTGTATGAACTCAATACAAACACGTATGGTTTGAAATCTAGTCCCTATATCGCCATCAGATCATTGCTTGAATTGGCAGAGCGGGAACGGATCCGCTTTCCCCGTGGGGCTTCCGTGCTGTCACGTGACTTGTATGTCGATGACGTGTGCACCGGAGCCCAAAGTATTGAGGAGGCCCTCCTACTGCGGGATGAATTGATTGAAATATTGAAAACGGGTGGCTACGAGCTACGTAAGTGGTTGTCCAATGAGCCTAGAGTTCTAGAAGGGATCCCGGAGGATCACCAACAGAACCCTCACCTGTTTGAGGATGTGGATGATCCCAACAGGATAGCGGTGCTGGGCATGCAGTACCAGCCGCTAACCGATATTTTTACATTCCAAGTGGACTTGGAAATACCAAAGGTCTGGACTAAGAGAACGGTGTTGTCAGTAATAGCTCGTATGTTTGATCCAAGCGGTTGGATCAGTCCAGTGATATTCTCTGCGAAGTGTCTCCTTCAGAGACTTTGGACTTTGGGCGTCTCGTGGGACGAGCCGCTGTTTGGTCCTCCATTGGATGATTGGCTCGAGTTGTTTTCATCGATTAAGGAAGTCAATCGGATTGCCTTGCCTCGTCGAATATTGCCCCCGGGAAATATCGAGCCAGCTTGCATGGCTTTTGTGACGCGTCGGAGCGAGGCTACGCCGCGTCAGTCTATATGCGGACAGTTGACGCCGATGGCCGGGTCAATGTCTCGCTTTTGTTAGGGAAGAGCAAGGTCGCCCCCATCAGGACTAGGCTGACTATTCCCAAGCTTGAGTTGAGTGGAGCTCACCTTCTTTCTAAATTGTTGCATCACGTTGCCAGTGAGCTGGCGGCCACGGTCGAGATACGAGACATCTTCGCCTGGTCGGATAGCCAGGTCGCGCTTGCATGGTTGCGCGCGGCCCCACATACCTTGGAGGTTTTTGTGGGAAATCGGGTTTCCCAAATCCAGAATATCGGAATTGATATAACATGGAGACATGTGCCGGGAGAGCTTAACCCAGCGGACTGTGCTTCCCGAGGTTGTACGGCACCAGAATTGGTGTCACACCCGCTCTGGTGGGGTCCAGAGTGGCTGATGGGATCAGAAACTTCTTGGCCTGTCTGTCAGACAGATGTTACTTCTTTGAGTTTGACTGGGCTCCGTGTACATGCTGTAGTCGCTGAGACGACGTCGGAGCCGGATTGGCTACTTGCTCGGTATAGCAGCTTGGATAAGCTTCTGGGTGTTACCAGTTGGATTAAGCGTTTCATACATAATTGTAGAAACCCACAGGCAAAGCGGTTGGAGCCGATTGCAGGTGCAGAAGAGCGCCGGAGCGCATTGTTGCATTGGGTCCGTGTCGTGCAGACCGGACGGTTTGAGTCAGAGCTTCGTATTTTGCGCGACGGACGCGCTAAGTTGAAGGGCGCGGTCGCTCGTTTGAACCCGTACATCGACTCGGATGGGCTTCTTCGGGTTGGAGGCAGGCTCCGGAAGGCGGATCTTCCATATGAGACTCGCCATCCTCTGTTGTTGCCCAAGGGCGGACCCTTGGTGCAGCTTTTGGTGTCTGATCGACACATTCGTAACGCCCATGCTGGGTGCAATGCTTTGTTGGCTATTTTGCAACGCGAGTTTTGGATTTTGTCTGCCCGAAGAGCAATCCGTAGCGTTCTGTTTCGATGTATTGCATGTTATAGGTTGAAGGCATCCACGATGCAACCACAGATGGGTGATTTGCCCGCTGATCGAATCCGACCTTCGAGACCGTTTGACGGCGTTGGAACCGATTTTGCCGGCCCCTTTTCGATCAAGGCTTCTCCCTTTCGTAATGCCCGTATTGTGAAGGGCTATTTGTGTGTATTTGTTTGTTTGGCCACCAAGGCTGTCCATTTGGAGGTGGTATCGGCTCTGACTACGGAGGCCTTCGTCGCCGCGTTGGATCGCTTTGTTTCGCGTCGAGGTCTACCTTCCCTTATTAGGTCTGATAATGGCACAAACTATAAGGGAACTGTAAATTATCTTAAGGATGTTTCTGTGTTTATTGATAAAAATTGTACTAGTTTAAGTCAAATTGCTGCCCAAAGGGGAATAACCTGGAAGTTTAGTCCCCCAAGTTGCCCCCATTGGGGAGGGATTTTTGAAGCGGCTGTGAAATCCGCAAAGACCCACCTCCGCCGCATTATCGGAGAAACGGCTCTAACCTTTGAAGAGCTGGCCACGGTGTTTTGTAAAGTTGAGGCGGTCCTCAACTCTCGTCCTCTCTGTCCGCTATCTCCAGATCCAAATGACTTGGAAGCTCTCACCCCTGGTCATTTTTTGGTGGGAGGGCCGTTGAATGCCCTGCCCGAATACCCGTGGAAGGATGAACGCGTATATCGGTTGTCGCGTTTTCAAATGTTGCAGCAAATGAGCCAGGACTTTTGGCGTCGCTGGTCGCTTGAATATTTGCATTTGCTGCAGCAAAGAGTGAAGTGGACAGACAGGACTGAGCCTCCCAGGGAGGGTGATTTAGTATTGTTAAAAGAGGCAAATTTGCCCTCATTGCTTTGGCGACGAGCTCGCATATTACGTTTGATTCTTGGCGGAGATGGCACTCCGCGTGTGGCTGAGGTGTTGGTCGACGGTTCGATTTTAAGGAGAGGTGTGACCTCTCTCGCCCGCCTTCCCGTAGAGTAAGCTAGCGGTCTGCTTCTCAGACCGGGACGGGGGGATGTTTGTAATATATTGGGTAAAACTAAACGCAGGCGTTTCCTGTTATCGCCGCCAGGCGTTTTGGGGTTCTCACACTGCTAGCGTGGATGGCGTCGCGTGTGGTCCGCCATTGCATTGTCCAGGGCGATATCGGTTTGATTTTAATACGCGGAGCGGTCTCGCGTCTTTTGCTTGTTGTTTAGTTTGAGTGATAATTGTGAATTTCCTGTTTGTTAAATAACTATTGAATTTGTGTTTGTGAAAAACTCTGTTATTGTGACTTTCTCCTGTGGGATGTGACGCGTGGCTGCTTGCTCCCATCTATCTGTTGCCGAGCCGATTTCGGGAAGAAATCTATTTATTTGTCCTGGGGAATTGAGATCTCATGGGTTAGGTAGGGTGATTAGGAATTCCCCCTTCCCGAAGACACTCAAGTTTGGATCCGAAGAGAAAGAAGATTTAATTTGGTAAGTGCTTTTCCATTGTAATTAATTTATAGGTTAGGTTATTATATAGGGCCCTGTAGCTCCCTTCATAAGCTACGGTGGTAGCAGACTGCGTTAAGTTAGTTAGGTTTTAGTCGGGCAAACGTGGTGCCGCGTGGAGATTTTTTCCCGGTACTTATTTTTACCGGTGGTTTTTTCCCGGTGAAGTTCCGGTACAGAATTCTTCCCGCCGCTTCGTTTGTCCGGATTCGCTCTGCGCACATTTTCTGGTAGCAGAGCGTAGTTGCTCTGCACATTTTCTGTTCCCTGTTTGTCTTGTAAGATATATAAGCAGTTTTAGCACTGTTATCAAGTTAATGTTAATTTTGATGTAAAATACCTGCTTTTGGATTATACCAAGTAGACTCAACAATGGTTAAAGAAGTTGAATTTATTTGAAAATATTATCAATATATTTTATGGTCTCATCTGACTCTATAAGAATTGCGAAAATATTTGTTTAATACCCAGTCGACTAATATTAGTCTTGACTTAAGTATATTTGAAGGGACCCAGTTTCTGAAAGGATATTTGTTCAAATAACGGAAGAAATCTTTATATACCAGGGAGTAGATGGTGAATGGAGAAAGTAAAAAAGGCTCTATACTCAGGACGTCATGGTATTACATTTCTATCTAGACCATATCTAGACACTTCTCTATAGAGACGTCTAAACATCTCTATCACATCATCCTTTCCTATGGTGGATTCAGCAACCGTTCGCCGACAGTCGTATTCCCTTTGGACTGTTTGTCGACAAGACATTTCGTTTTTGGGAAATTAGTCTATAGAATAGTTCGCCTATGGACGTTTCGTCTACAGAACCTATTTGTTTAAAACGCTCTATCCAAATTTTAAGATTCTTATTGTTAAGCTAGCTGTCGCCCGCGGCTTCGCCCGCGTGAGTTTCGCTTAGATGAAAAATCTCTCTTGGAGCTTTTCATCAGATGTTCCAGATCTTCAATTTTTATACGTCAGCAGAAAATGCTCATCAGGTTGAACGATTTTTGCTAAGGCGCCATTTCCATATATGTTGTAGAGTAGTTGGTCTCTTGGAGCTTTTCATCAGATGTTCCAGATCTTCAATTTTTATACGTCGGCAGAAAATGCTCATCAGGTTGAACAATTTTTGTTAAGGCACCATTTCCATATTACTTATAGTTTAGCTGTTCCGTTATGGTTCTTCATCAGGTGTTCCAGTTTTCAAAATCAATTATAGCCTATATGTTGCCCAGGCTTAATAGCTATACAACAAAAAAAGTTTCATTCAAATCCGTCCAGTAGTTTTTGCGTGAAACGCGTACATACAGACAGACAGACAGACAGACAGACAAGAAATTCCAAAAAAATTTTTTTGCTTTCTATTATTCTTTTTAAGTGTCCCTTGTTGCGTGTATTATACACAACCGTGTTAAATTTCACATATACTGCACTTACGTCTGTTGATTCACACATTCATTACACATAATTGTTTGTTTAACTATTATTTTAACGCTTTTTAGTGTTAATTAATCGTCCTTACAAACACACCGGTCTGTTTGTTTATGTAAAGTCAACTTGTCATCTTGGATGTTTGACAGTGACGTTTGACAGTGACGTTTGAGATGACGTTTGGAAATGGTCCCTGTACATCGGTGGTGTGTTGTGACGGACGTGTTGCTAGAATGTTTTTTATTTACTTATATTTGTAAATAATATAGGTAATTGGTCAAAATTTATAGAATAATAATTTGAACAAGGATTTTATTAGATTAACTATATCTTTTTTCTCCGAGATGAATGAATGCCGCACTTCGACGGTTTTGTCTCTGATCGAAATCTATGTTGTCTCTGATTTCGTGGCAACGCTAGGCTGAGGTGGTAAAGGAAATAGGCCTCGACCAAGATGATCTTTCTTGGATTGCTTTTCGGATGGAACACGCTGCAGGGCTCCACGCCTCGCAATCTAGAACCTCCGTGAACGGAGGATAAGATGGAGCGGTCATGTGAGTTCATCTCTCTGGTGTTCTGCCAGTTTTCCTATGAATATTGTAGACACGATGTTAATGGCATTCTCTATTGTTTCAGAGTGCACCGCTCTTAAACTTAGGTTTTAAGTTGTTAGTTTACGCTTTATTTTTCAATATTCCACGTTCCACGTGTTATACTTTATTAGTTTACTCGTTTAAACTATTTTTCTTCGTGCTCTGGCATGTGATTCGATGTCGTGACATGACTACTTCAGAATGAGTTCCCATTTATATTTTTCTTTCTTTTCGTTGTACATACTGGTTACAATGACCCTGACCCTAAGGGTAATCACCTTCTCTGGATAAATAACCCCTATTTATCCCAGTAAAACAATAACACTTCCTGTAAGCAAAGAGGATTGCCGACCACCATGTGATACAAGACCACATGGCCAGGTGTCTCCAAATCAACAATCCAGGACCCCCAGCTGTTCCTACATTACTGGGAGTGACGAGGTGATACAGTTTATTGGAGGAAAAGGAAAGGACCTGAATGGGATTTACCAAGTAACATCCATTTTATAATTAGAACTTAAACTTTAGAATTTATTTTAAGGCAGCGACTTTGCCTAATATGATTTGTTCCTAGTTTTATCACATAGAGAGGACGCTCTCAACCTTTGTTAAGAGGTAGGTCTCGTAACCAACTTTAAGAATAAGGACATTTTTCTATGTCATGTGTTTTCATAGGTTATGATAATTAGACTTTAGTCTTAACTAGTTTGTTTTAAGAAACATGTAAGAAAAGAAAGGATTTGTTAAAACATTCCTATAGAAAGAATTAGTAATAAGGAATAAGGATATTTAACTACTAAAAAGTGAGCTTACCAAATATGTATATTTTCCTGTAATATATTTAACTTGATATATAAACAATTAACTTGTTTAATTGATTCCAACTAATAGTTGGTGGCGCCCTTGGTTAGAATCGAAACACAACATACACCTGGTCTCTTTCTTCAAATGTAACATTCCACAGAGCGACAAGAACCCACCGACCCACTCCGGAGTCTCCTACATAACGCACCACTGAGCTGGCTGTGCGGTTGTCCACCGGTGGCAGGCCGTGTTTTGCACGCCTGTCCTATAGTGGGTAATAGATTTGGCGTACCCAACGTGTGGCCGAGTGATGTGAGATCAGTTCTTCTGTCAACTTCATCGCTTGGTATTTTGAAGTTTGAGGTTAGTGTTGTTGTTGTTATCTATATTTCAGAATTGATTTAAATATAATCCTTTAGAAATGGCTTCGTTAAGGATGAACTTTTATCATCTCCTCAGCGATGAGCTGAGATATGAACTTCACATCCGAGGACACAAAAATATAAGAACAGTTGATGAGATGCGAGCCAAGCTTGCCTCGTTGACTAAATCGAATCGTCTAGCAGTGACAATTGATCCTGCTACATTAGAAATAGAATCAGAATTAGAAATTTGTGAGAATAAGATTAGTGACATCGTCCAACTTATTTCTTCAGAATCATTGACACCTACTGGTCATGATAGAATTATTTCACGATTAACCCATATCCAGCATAGGGTATGTCGTTTAGTCTCAGAAGATGAGTCTATTTTAGGAAGAATTTCCCTTTTAAAACAAGAATTTGAGAACGCATTTAAACTTTTGAATGTTGATATTACAGGTGAAGTGGGATTTTGCTTCAATGATTTGCATAGTGGTACATCCAGCGGTGTGACTCCAGTCAGTCCTCCGGTTGTTAGCAACCCCTCTACTTCTTCACCAGCGGTGATAGCGGCTGCATCGGCAATACGGTCAGGTGAGCTGCAGGTTACCATTGATCCATCTCGTAATGTCTCAAAGTGGAATGTTAAGTTCTCAGGTAGAGATAGCAAATTAAATTTGCACGCTTTCTTAGAAAAACTAGAAGAGTTAAGAATTACAAAGAACGTTTCAATTAATGAACTTTTTAGAGGTATTTCACAACTCTTGGAAGGTGAAGCCTCAGAATGGTATCGTTTCTACGGTAAAGAATGTAAAACATGGGAAGAATTTGTACAACTTCTCAAAGAAGAGTTTCTTCCTTCTTCTTATGATAGGAAGACACTCAAAGAAATTTATAATAGAACACAACACACGTCTGAAAGTGTCGTCACTTTTATATATACAATGATGAAATATTTCACACGACTTGACACTCCTTTATCAGAAACAGAAAAAGTAGGGATAATTAAGGACAACCTTGCCCCTTATTATAAATCGAAAATTTTCTGTGACACTTTTGCGACTGTAGCTGAACTTCGTACACGTTGTAAGTTATTGGAAGATATGAAATCTGAGTGTACCACACACATCAATCCAACACCAACACAGAGTTCATTACACCCAGATTTGTGTTACAAAACAAGAACATTTACACATAATATTAAGAAAGTTTCAGAAGTCAAAACTAGTGACACCTGTAAGAAGTGTAACCGTGCCGGACACATAGAAAAGAATTGTAAATTTAACAGAATTATACACTGTTATGGCTGTGGGAAGGTTGGTGTGACGCGCCCTCAGTGCGACTCCTGCGGAGTGCCACGTAATTTAAACTCAGAGGGAGCCTCGCAAAACGAGAAGACTTAACCCAGGGTCAGGACAGCGGTACCAGAACCAATACATTTAAGAATCACAATTTTAAGAAAGAAAGTTTTTACAAAAATAAAACATTTAGGAATATAAATTATAAGAAAGAAAAAATATTTAGAAATAGCAATATAAAGGTAGGGTGTGATCAGGTAACATTGATGGCGACAAATACAGCAAGCATTGATCAAGTGTATTTCAATCCGATGCCCGGTGATACCAGACCATACTTAACGGTTTCAATCCTTGGTAAGAAATGTAAGGGTCTTTTAGACTCTGGTGCGATGTGCAGTCTTCTTAATGGTGATGCTTTTCGATCCTTAGCTGCATACGGTGCCATGCTCGATAATTATGAGAAGCCACCTATTATTATCACAGCGAATGGTTCGCAAAGCACCGCCATTGGATACACACAGTTGCTGGTAGAATATAAGAACACTATTCAAAGAGTGAAATTTTTGGTGATTGAAGATGTAAGAACACCCTTAATTTTAGGTATTGAATTTTGGAAGAAATTTAACATTGGTACAGAAATATTAAAATTAATTGAAATAAACAGTTTAACCAATAAGAATTTTGTTGAAATAGGTACTCTTAACACTAGAACAGATTTAACAACAGAACAATTAGAACAACTTAATTTAAGAATAGAAAAATTCAAAGGTTTAACTTTGAAAAATACTTTAGAAAAAACTGACCTTGTGCAACATTTTATTAACACAGACGATCACCCGCCAGTTAGGCAGAAATGTCATCAGTTTTCACCTGCGATGCTACAAGTTGTTCATAAGGAAGTTGATCATATGTTAAAAATGGGAGTGATAGAACCATCTAACTCTCCATGGAATAGCCCGTTAGTGATAGTTAAGAAAGCGAACGGAGAACCTAGAGTTTGTCTAGACAGTAGAAAGTTGAACTCCATCACTAAGTTTGACAGCTATCCATTACCCAATATTGATTTTGTTCTTAATAGTTTGAGGGGAGCAAAATATATGACCTCCATTGATTTGAAATCAGCCTATTGGCAGATAGAATTAGAAAACTCGTCAAAAGAAAAGACCGCTTTCTCTGTTCCCGGAAAAGGTTTATTCCAATTTAAAAGAATGTGTTTCGGCCTCAGTACAGCGGCTCAAACATTACAAAGGTTGATGGACCGACTGTTCACTGCCGAGTTCCAGAACCCGGATTTAAGTCTATCAGTGTTTACATACCTGGATGACATAGTTTTGGTTACTCGTGGAGAATTTTCGGATCATCTACGCCTACTTGATCGCGTGTATGAAAAGTTAAGAGACGCAAAATTGACGGTTAACATAGAAAAGTCACATTTCTGTAGGGATGAGCTTGACTATCTCGGCTACAAAGTTGATCGTGAAGGTTTAAGAACTAATCCTGAGAAAACTAGAGTGATAGTTAAGTTATCGACACCTAAGTCAACCAAAGAAGTCAAGAGTTTCCTCGTTATGGTAGGTTGGTATCGCCGATTCATTCCAAACTTCTCAACTGTAGCAGCACCTTTAAATCGTTTGACGAGTAAGAAGCTGAAGAAGTTTGAGTGGAACGACGATGCACAGGAAGCCTTTGACAAATTAAAAGAATGTCTCGTGACGTCACCAGTGCTTTCTTGCCCTGACTTCACGAAGGAATTTTACGTCCAATGTGACGCTAGCGATAATGGGATAGGTAGTGTACTAACCCAAGAAGTCAACGGCTCAGAAAAAGTTATAGCTTATGCATCTAGAAGCCTGACCAAAGCTGAGAAGAATTATTCCGTGACAGAAAAAGAATGTTTAGCTGCCTTGTTCAGCGTAGAGAAATTTAGGTGTTATGTAGAAGGTCACCCTTTCACCATCATCACGGATCACGCACACGTTGCAGTGGCTCCTTAGCATTAAATCACCGAGCGGTAGGCTAGCGAGGTGGGCCATGCGACTCATGCAGTATCAGTTTCAAGTCAGACATAGGAAAGGTCACTTACATGTAGTGCCAGACGCGCTCAGCAGGCTTAACGTTGATAACATTTCAGAAACCACTTACCCGTCCGATGATTCATGGTATGATGGTATTTATAAGAATTGTCTGGAAGCACCACACCGTTACCCGAAATTCAGAGTGATAGAAGGTAGACTTTATAAGTTAATTAAAACTAAATATGCTCTAGAACAAGAGACTTCGTGGAAACTGGTGGTGCCTTCAAACAAAAGAAAAGAAGTGATTTCAGAAAACCATGATCAGCCTACTGCAGGTCATTTTAGTATAAATAAAACAGTGAAAAGAATAGCGCTTAGGTACTACTGGCCTAAACTCTTAAAAGAAGTCAAAGAATATGTAAGGAATTGTGACATTTGCTTGGCGAACAAATCAACAAATCGGGCCAGACCAGGTTTGATGGGTCAGCCTAAAAAGGTACATAGGCCATTTCAGACCTTATCAGTAGATATACACGGTCCTTTACCAACTTCTAAGAAACGCAACCAATATGTCCTCGTTGCTGCAGATTATTTTTCCAAGTATGTGTTTCTTTTCCCCATTAGAAAGGCAACTGCCTCGATTATTATTCAGAAATTAGAAGAGTATGTTTTCTTAGTGCACGGTGTGCCTAAGACTGTAATATGTGACAATGGTTCAGTCTTCACTTGTAAAGAATTCAGAAGCTTTATAGAAAGGTACCAGGTACCAAATTTGTTTTATACAGCGGTGTACACACCACAAGTAAACCCTGTAGAACGCGTAAACCGTGTGTTAGGTGACGCGATATCATCTTTTCTTAAAGGAAATCATAAAGAATGGGACGTACACTTGCCACATATTCAATCTGCCATGAACAACAGTGTGCATGAGGCCACAGGTTTCACTCCGTATTTTCTAGTTCATGGTAGAGAAATCATATTAGATACAGAACATTATAAACTGACGTCTACTGACGATCAGCAAGAACTTATTTTCCCAGAAAGAAAAAAGAATATGCTGACTCTTCGAAAGAGCTGCAAACTATTTTCCTTAAAGTTAAGGAACACTTAAGAAGCGCCTATGCGAAAGGCAAGAAGTCTTATGACAAAAGAAAAAGAAATCTAGGTCTTAAGGTAGGCCAAGTAGTTTGGAAAAGGGACTACGTCTTATCTAAGGCAAGTGATAACTTTGCTAGTAAGTTAGCCCCTAGGAACATTAAATGTGTGGTAGAGGAGAAAGTAGGTGATCTTACTTATCGCTTACGTGCCATAAATGGTAAAAAGATAGGTCTAACACACATAAAAGACATTATACATGTCAGTTCCTAA
The DNA here is from genome assembly GCA_018467065.1 of Ephestia elutella. Lineage (NCBI taxonomy): Eukaryota > Metazoa > Arthropoda > Insecta > Lepidoptera > Pyralidae > Ephestia > Ephestia elutella. Next base: position 9,195,669 of record CM031569.1, read on the forward strand.
ACATAGTTCATAAGTACCTAGCTATACGGTAGGCATAGAATAGAAAGTGAGAACCGAGTGTAAGAGAGTGAGAGAGGGTGAGTGAAACGATGAATGTTAGACTATGGTATGATAGATAAACCTGAAGGAGAATGTGAAAGGTAGCGAGTCTGTGAACTAAATTTTTGTTTAACCCGGGTAGATCATATCGTTTTGGCTATATTTATTTTATGTAAGTAATTGAGAAAGAAGATAAAGCACTCGCTGTCATTTTGTATTCTGTCCTGCACTTAGTTAAGATTTAGTTTAGGATAATTTCCTTTTAACACTCAAATGAGTTATAAACGTTTCTCACGTTATGTATTTCCATTAACAGTTATGTGTCGCACAAGCTGTAAGAAAAAGAGAATTTTCTGCAACTGCAGAAGGTACTGTAAGTGCCACCATGAGTTGTTACTGTTTATAGTACACTCACAGAATTTAAGAAGAGTTGTTATTTTAAGATACACTCACAGACTAGAATATAAGAAGAGTTGTCACTGTGAAGTGCACTCACATACACATAAATGACACCTTTTATAGGTCATTGAACACTGAAGAATCATAGTAGGTAGGAAGGATGAATATCCTTGTATCTCCTCTTCGGTGGCATTAAGCTGATCCCAAGATTTAGGTCATAGGGCTGAAGAGGGGAATAAAGAAAAGAAAACAGAATAGGCTAAGATACATACGTTTAATTGTAAACTACGTTAGTTATATAATAGAATTCCACTGAGACTCAGATGTCATTGGTAACTCTGTTGCTCATTGTTTAATTTTGCATGCTTTTATATCCATTAAGATATTAGAATAGAATTGTTTGCCGATGGGGTCGTTGTCATTCGTTGGTCGACCTTGTCTCGGAGTATTTTTGTTTTTGTTTCGCGAGTAGTGCCTCGTACCTCACCCCTTCTTCGCTCTTGCCAAGGGGGTATGTTGCGTGTATTATACACAACCGTGTTAAATTTCACATATACTGCACTTACGTCTGTTGATTCACACATTCATTACACATAATTGTTTGTTTAACTATTATTTTAACGCTTTTTAGTGTTAATTAATCGTCCTTACAAACACACCGGTCTGTTTGTTTATGTAAAGTCAACTTGTCATCTTGGATGTTTGACAGTGACGTTTGACAGTGACGTTTGAGATGACGTTTGGAAATGGTCCCTGTACATCGGTGGTGTGTTGTGACGGACGTGTTGCTAGAATGTTTTTTATTTACTTATATTTGTAAATAATATAGGTAATTGGTCAAAATTTATAGAATAATAATTTGAACAAGGATTTTATTAGATTAACTATATCTTTTTTCTCCGAGATGAATGAATGCCGCACTTCGACGGTTTTGTCTCTGATCGAAATCTATGTTGTCTCTGATTTCGTGGCAACGCTAGGCTGAGGTGGTAAAGGAAATAGGCCTCGACCAAGATGATCTTTCTTGGATTGCTTTTCGGATGGAACACGCCGCAGGGCTCCACGCCTCGCAATCTAGAACCTCCGTGAACGGAGGATAAGATGGAGCGGTCATGTGAGTTCATCTCTCTGGTGTTCTGCCAGTTTTCCTATGAATATTGTAGACACGATGTTAATGGCATTCTCTATTGTTTCAGAGTGCACCGCTCTTAAACTTAGGTTTTAAGTTGTTAGTTTACGCTTTATTTTTCAATATTCCACGTTCCACGTGTTATACTTTATTAGTTTACTCGTTTAAACTATTTTTCTTCGTGCTCTGGCACGTGATTCGATGTCGTGACATGACTACTTCAGAATGAGTTCCCATTTATATTTTTCTTTCTTTTCGTTGTACATACTGGTTACAATGACCCTGACCCTAAGGGTAATCACCTTCTCTGGATAAATAACCCTATTTATCCCAGTAAAACAATAACACTTCCTGTAAGCAAAGAGGATTGCCGACCACCATGTGATACAAGACCACATGGCCAGGTGTCTCCAAATCAACAATCCAGGACCCCCAGCTGTTCCTACATTACTGGGAGTGACGAGGTGATACAGTTTATTGGAGGAAAAGGAAAGGACCTGAATGGGATTTACCAAGTAACATCCATTTTATAATTAGAACTTAAACTTTAGAATTTATTTTAAGGCAGCGACTTTGCCTAATATGATTTGTTCCTAGTTTTATCACATAGAGAGGACGCTCTCAACCTTTGTTAAGAGGTAGGTCTCGTAACCAACTTTAAGAATAAGGACATTTTTCTATGTCATGTGTTTTCATAGGTTATGATAATTAGACTTTAGTCTTAACTAGTTTGTTTTAAGAAACATGTAAGAAAAGAAAGGATTTGTTAAAACATTCCTATAGAAAGAATTAGTAATAAGGAATAAGGATATTTAACTACTAAAAAGTGAGCTTACCAAATATGTATATTTTCCTGTAATATATTTAACTTGATATATAAACAATTAACTTGTTTAATTGATTCCAACTAATAGTTGGTGGCGCCCTTGGTTAGAATCGAAACACAACATACACCTGGTCTCTTTCTTCAAATGTAACATTCCACAGAGCGACAAGAACCCACCGACCCACTCCGGAGTCTCCTACATAACGCACCACTGAGCTGGCTGTGCGGTTGTCCACCGGTGGCAGGCCGTGTTTTGCACGCCTGTCCTATAGTGGGTAATAGTACAGACAAAATATTTTTACTGTTTTATTATATGTATAGATATGATATAATGATGTTAAAAAGGCAGGCTTAAGCAGTAGCCTGGACTCAAAATTATGAACATCATGTTAAAAATAATTAAAAAATCTCATCTATCGACAGTAATAGCGACCAGAGCGTAAAGACACCAGCAGATACAGTCAAGTTGGCAGTGAAGTTGCTCGCAGTAGACGTAGCGGCTCCGAATGGCCAATGAGTGGTGACCGGGAAAACGAAGTTTGGAGCTCCATTGAGGGTTGCCATGAGCCGGTCTGCTACGTAGTGGAATTGACTCTAAATGATGATCATCATGTTAATAATTTAAAAAAATCTCACCTATCGACAGTAATAGCGACCAGCGTGAAGACACCGGCAGATACAGTCAAGTTAGCAGTGAAGTTGCTTGCAGTGCACGTAGCGGCTCCGAACGGCCAATGAGCGGTGACCAGGAACACGAAGTTCGGAGCTCCATTGAGGGTTGCCATGAGCAGGTCAGCGACCGCCAGGTTGACCAGGAAGCAGTTGGTGACTGTTCTCATCCGACGGTGAGCTGGTGACAAACAGAATTATTATAGTTTCGTACGGAAAGTATTATTTATCAAGAACTAAGTAGTATTAAACTATATTCAGGTTTTAAACTATATCTATACCAAATTAAATAAAAATCAGGTTGAGCGGTTCAGCAGCGGTTTAGCTGTGAAAGTGTAGCACAGACTTTCACATTTGTTGTAGTATAGGTAATATGGATTTGAATGAATAAAAATATAATTTAAATTAAAAAAAAACTTGAAAATATTGCTGAGAGGTCTATGCTTAACGATGGACTTATGATGACGTATTTACTGGCTAGGATAAATACCACAACAGGGTGGGACAATATTCCTCGGTCTACGATAGGTCCTATACATACAGAATATCATCTCAATCAATATTGTATTAGTTTAGGACTTAGCTAAGTATTTTCATTTTAGTTGACAGGCTAAAATTGTAGTAATGAATTTCCGCCATTTTCAGAAATTTAATAAGAACGACATTAAAAATTATTAAAAAGTTCATTTTAAATTATTCATGCTTGGAACGAATTTTAATACTTGTGTACCTAGTCAGTACAAATTGCCTGCGGGTAATCATGCGTTTATAATCTTTTTCGCTTGAAGCTTTAGCTAAGCTTTGAAACGATTTATCATAATAAGTCACAAATTCTGTGAAAAGCTGATAAACTGTAAAGTATAGGGCTCATAGTTTATCAGCTTTTGTACTAATGTTTTGGCCAGTCATGACACATATGGCTTGAAAGTTGAACGTAGCCTGTATTAGATCCTAACTAATATTATAAATGCGAAAGTGAGTTTGTTTGTTTGTAACTTCTTCACGCTCTGTCTACTGAACCAATCTTCCTGAAATTTCGCATACACATAGTTAGAAGTACTGGGAAGGATATAGGGTACTTTACATTCCGCGAAAAAACACTGTTCCCGTGGGAAATTCACGCGGACGAAGCCGTGGGTGAGAGCTAGTCAAGTATAAAATAAATTACTATAATGTAGGCGAAGATAATGGATACATACCCAAAACCATTATTAAGTAGATGACATAATTCTAATTAATGTTAACGAACGTTCCTTTAATCAGGTCACATGACCACACACCCACAGATTGACCTCGGATTGACATATTGCTATTTTGTTTCCTATTAATGAGGGATTTTTCGAGAACCAAATTAAAAAAAAAATAGTTCCAGATTAATTCATTGTGGTCAAGAGCAAACCCATATTTAATAAAAAAAAAAAAGGTGGCACTTGGTAAGAGGCGAGACCATTCAAAAAGCAAAAATGCACGGGATTGGCATTAAAAAAAAACCTAATAAAAAACATCTAAAAAGTATCAATATTGTGATTTATGCAACTGTCAAACTTTTTTTCTGCCTCTGGCTGACAAAAAAGGCGCACAATATATAGGTACAGCCATTATTACAACTCGGCTTTCAATAAAACTCCATCTGTTGAGATTTTTTTATACTGATTTTTTTTCTTAATTAGCTGTCAGAAAAATCGCTCATTACCCCATATCTGCCCAGAACTATTTTTGGTCTCGGATATCTCTCATTTTTAGATAGGTATGTTAGTACCTAAAGGGTACTAATGAAGGGTCTAAATGAAAATTTAAGGGGTGTGGGGAAATGTGTTTTTTCATTGAGTCGAAAACGACCCCTGGAGCAGATGTGTTACTAAAAATTATGTTGATAAAAATGTAATATCGTATTACTTTACATTATTTATCGCAATAAAATAAGTATAAATTTATGAATTATGACATGTAAATAGAAATCATCTTTTCAGAATGCCGAAAACGTTATATTTTTACATAAAAAAATATTGAAATTACTTTTGAACCTTCTATATTACTTTCTCCGAGTTGTTTCTTGTTTTTCTTTTCGCACCAAGTTAGGTCCACAAATTTAAATTTTAGGATAAATTTGTGAAAAACTTCGGCAGAGGTCTCTTTCACTTGTGACTGTTCCTGAGAAGAGTTCTCATCGCCCAGGAGAACCTTCCACCTACTTTTTGTTGAGTAACAGTAACACTTTTTTTTGTTCACAGTCTATTCCACGTAATGAAATTTTTTCGCAGGAACAGCCACGATTGAACAAGACCTCTGCCAAAGTTTTTTTTACAACTTTATCCCAAAATTCAAAATAGTAGACCTAACTTGGTGCAAAAACAAAACAAGAAACATCTCGATGAAAGTAATCTAGAAGGCTCAAAACTGATTTAAATGTGTTTTAATGCAAAAGTAAAATGTTTTCCGCATGCAAAAAATTTGATGTCAATTACACGTCATAATTCATGAATCCATACTTATTTTATTGCGATAAAAAAATTAAAATAATATGATATTACATTCATATTCAACATATTTTTAGGTAACACAACTGCCCAAGGGGTCGTTTTCGACCCATCAATATTTCGACGACATGATCTCAGTAACAAACAAAGATTTTTGAAATTATATATACACTATACTATAGATACACTATCGAACTATTTTATAAATACAACATGACGGACATTTTTGAATGTATAAAATTATTAGTTAAAATTTTCGCAACAAAGACAGATATTTTTGCCCTCCAAATTCAAGTCACAACTTTGACTGACACCAGATTTCATAAACTGAACAGTGAAACTAATTTCTTTGTTTGTTTCAGTAGATAATAGTCTCATCTATTAGTAGAAAATCATAGACTTCGCAAAAAATGGATATTCATGTTTTTTTTTTTTCTTTTCTTAACATATTTATAAAGTTAAATACGCTAATATTATTACAATCTAGCCTAATTGTAGGCTAATGAGTAATTTTATATTGACCTAATTTTATAAAGTTCGTAGTATAAGAATGTGTCCATCGGCACTTTTCTTACTGTCTCTATTTAAGGAGGCACTTTGTTCATGTGTCTTGGTTTACACTAATATTATTTCACTATCACTATCGAATTGTTTATTTTTCGTTATCACTGCACTAAATCAGACGGTTTAGTCCTTTTAAGTCTTCTCACTATGTCTGTGGTGTCGAGGAGTTGGATCGCCTCAACATTCACATGGTGAAGCAGTCTATGCTCATGTGCTTCTGCGTATTTTTTTATTATATCACTAACTAAATGTACATTAAGGTCCCGATGCAGGTCATTATTTCGTACGTACCACGGCGCACTCACAATTGCCCTCAGCACTTTGTTTTGGAATCTTTGAATGTATTCAACATTGCTCTTTTTAGTACAGCCCCACAGCTGTATACCATAAGTCCATACTGGCATGAGGACTTGTTTATATAAAAGTAATTTATTGGGTATTGACTAAGTGGACTGTTTACCAAGTAGCCAATACATTTTGTGGAATCTAAAGTCTAGTTCCGCTCGCTTCTTTTTCACATGAGCCTTCCAGCGAAGCTTCGCGTCGAGCGTCATACCACAGAATTAATATAAGTACTACGTACAGAAAGGAAGCTCCCTGCCTCTCCCGCAATATGGCGTACCCCGCACCTCTACCCCGTTCATTTGAATCGAGGGACACTATGAATCGGGGTTAGCAGCTGCGAAGCGTATCTCAAGCTACTCTTACGTTTCGATTTTGTAGATAGAGAGAAACATAGTTTCATTGAAATTAATTATGGTAAGGTACTGCGCAGTTAACCTTTGTTTATCTAGTACAAACCAAGAAGGACGTAAATTTTATAAATTTCCGAAGGTTGAATACAGGTAAGCAAAGTAATTAACAATATTTCACATCATTAGATATTCATTTTTTCGTTATATGCCATTTTGTTAGTAAATGGGAGCAACATATGAGAATTAAATTTTATTTTCATGTCTTTGTCGTCGGCTTATCATCCTAATCTGCTTTTCTAAATAAATGTTGAGTATTATCCAGTAAGCAATAATGGAACGAACGGAGTTGTCACTTTCAACATACAACATTGTCGCGGCGTCTTTTTATACAATATATTTTTATAAATTTTTTATGCTTGTATAGGGTATTTGACAAGGTGTAATTCTTCAACATATTATTGAATTTTTCGAATCATTCAACTAAAACAATAAAATGTTATATAGGTAATAATTTTCGTAAAATATGCCGCCGGTCGAAGGTCACACGCACGCGTATCCTGCGCGCGCATGTCGACGGTCGTCGCTGGCGCCGCCACCGCCACGTCCGCCACTCGCTACTGTTGATTTGTTTACTAGTGAGCCGTGATATGATGACAATAAAAAATAATTTGTTTTGTTTTAGTTTAATCATATTTAACACAAAGTTTGGCGCTAATATATAACCATAGTACAATAGTATATTCAATGCGATGTGTGTCTGTGAATGATAAATAAATACTTAATAATATGTGTACTTATAATAAATTAATTTTTAAGCCTCATAGTGATGTGATTGTGACAGTTGCAGTGCCTATGTGGAAGTTTACTTATTTATGATGCAGGTATGTTAGGTAAGTCACAAAATATATAAGCAGGTACATAAGATAAAACAATCTCAAATCTTACAGAATTGAAATATATAAGTGTTCATAATTAAACTATTCATAGCACGTAGTAACTATTTTATTAATCTGTGTCATACGTATAAATAAATAATTTTGCTGTGGCGACCCTCGTTGTTTAACGCACACATTGACGTGTTCACGGATGACAGTTTCGTTTGTAGTAGTAGTAGGTATATTTGACGCCCCGTTTATATGAAGCTCCCGCCCTGTGGTCATACCTAAGTATTTAGCCGAATTTGCGTATGGTATTCGATTCTCGTTTATAACTATGGGATAGTATTGTTCTCGTTTGTTTGTAAAATTGATATGGATCGACTTTGATTCATTAAGTTGTATCCACCATCGCTTTGTCCAATCGAGGACTTTATTTACAGCTGTTTGGACCTTTTCTGCTGCTTCTGCGTGTGTACTTCCAACCGCCATAATGGCAGTATCATCAGCAAAGGTCGCGATAGTGTTGCTACCCTCATTAGGAATATCAGAGGTGTATAGAAGGTACAGGACCGGGCCTAAAACACTACCCTGAGGTACTCCCGCTTTTATTTCTTTAACTTCAGAAAAGGCTTCTTCTTGTCGTACTCTGAATACTCTATCCGATATGTATGATGTCAGTATATCGCTATAGACTTTGGGAAGAGATCTTTTTAGTTTTATAATGAGGCCTTCGTGCCATAACTTGTCAAAAGCTTGTGCTACGTCTAGGAATACAGTAGAACAGACTTTTTTTTCTTCAAGAGATTTCTCAATAATGTTTGTGATTCTATGTACTTGGTCTATAGTAGAGTGCTTTTCTCTGAAGCCAAATTGATGTCCAGGTATTAAATTGTTGGCTTTTATAATAGGCTTCAATCTTTTTAGTAACAATGTTTCGAATAGTTTTGACATGACAGGCAACAAGGAAATTGGTCTGTATGACGTTACCTCACATGGCGGCTTACCAGGCTTGGCTATCATTATAACTTCTGCTACTTTCCACAAATCTGGTACATATCTGAGTCTAAATGCAGCATTAATGAGATTAGTTAGTTTAACTAATGCTTTTCTTGGGAGGTTATGTAGGACTTCTCCTGATATCAGATCAAAACCAGGAGATTTTTTAGGATTGATGTTCTGTTTAATTTCACTTCGGACTTCTCTAGGAGTAACAAGTTTAACATTTATTTCGTCGTCTGTGATGTAATTAAGTTCTTCAATAGTTGATCCAACGGATTCCTGAGGTCTATTTGGTTTAAAGATTCCCTTCAGGTGTTCAGCAAATATTATTTAGGATATTTATGTAGAAATATTTTTTTCTATGACACGATTTTTGGGTCGAAAACGGCACGTTGGGCCTATATGGGTACGTAAATATAAAATTGATGAATTATAGAATTTCTCCAATTCGAATTCGAAGTTAAAATATGGATAGAAACACTGTTGTATAATCTTTGATTAAAATTAATTTATTGCAGTTTATATCTGTGTGAGACTTATATTTATTTGAAAAGATGGAACAGAGCTCAAATATATATTAACATTTTGGTGAATATTTAGAAAAACATAAAGAAACAAGACCTTATCATATACAATCCTGGCAAACATAAAGATGCGACTTTTTACGGCTGACCCTCCACTGAGATACTTGTAAAGTTATCGCTATCCCTAATTAAGCATCCAGCCATTTTCTGCTGAACTGAAAATCTACACTGTCCCGGATATTAGGGGACTTTGGAAAGCATTTGACTGAAATATCAATATTATAGGCAATTACTTAACGCTCGATTCAATGCGGATCTCTCTGATAAGACCGGTTTTGGAAGCATAGGCTCGAAGGATATTGCAAATTGAAGATTCTGACGCCTGAAAATATGATTTATATTTTGCCTTCGTCTGACTCAAAGTAAATATTTGAGCATTGAGTCCACATACGTCCCGTTGTTCTTTTTTAAATAGTGGGTCACAAGATTGCTCTAAATAATAAATAAAGTAAAGAATACGAATACTAAAAGTGTTATTTATTACACATAATGTTGACGTCAATATAATAAGTTTGTGTTGACTGATGTTAGTGGAGAAAAACTAATGTCAAATTACACTGCTGGTTGACCCTTTTCCAAAATATCAAATTCACAAAATTAAAGTATATCTGAAGGAGAAATCGTGCGTCGTCGCAACATCATACGTAACGTACATCGTACGTACGTCGTTGCGTATGATGTTGCGACGATGTTCCTAATTTGTTACGTTGAAAATGTTTTCAAATTACCAAAATATTTGGATACTAACCATCATACCGAACGGATTTTCTCCGAAGCCTGATTCCAAATAAAACATTTCAGTGTGTGCCGAACGTGGACGGAATAATAAATAGACGTGACACATCGGAGGAGGGTTGACCGCTGTTACGCTCGGGAACTGCGATTAATATTAGTTCCATTGAAATATCGTTTGATCATTATTCAAGTTTTATCAATTACGGACGGCTAGCATCTGAGTTCGGTAAAAGAATAAGAAAAGAACCCATAAATTTGACTCTTTTTCAAAAATAATGTCCTTGAACAACACACATAAACGTCAACTGGCCTTAGAAATTTCTTTGAACGCAAGCTATTTTTATTGCAATTAGTATTTTATTTCACTCCAATTAAAATTAATTACGACTTTGGCATGAAAAAGCCCCAAAGGACTTCTCGCAACGAAGCCCTACGTCAAGCGCAACTTCAGTCACTTACAGTTCACAAGAGCTCATACTTAAGCCAAAGAGATTCTCGAGAATCACTACAAACGGGGCTTACAAAGACTTACCAAGAACTATCCAAATGACTAGGGTGTTTCCGACGATGGCTAGGAGCAGCATGACTGCGAACACGATGAACCATGCGAACTGGGCCCACCAGGGCGGACTGAAAGGCCGCTCGCCGAGCCCCATGCAGTTGCCTAGTTTGACCCTGGAAATATATTGTTGGTATTAGAATTGGAATTACACTGAATAAAATACTTACTTAATCACAACCAAATTTTCGTCAACTCAACACAAAAAAGTTACTACATAACTTTTTGCAATATGAAACCAAACCCAAACTTTTTCTTAAAATCAAGTTAACTTTATTTGTATTTTGGCAAACTTTGGTTATGACTCAAATATCCAAAGTAGTTAGGTTAACATTTTTTTCAGTGTACGGCTACAGCTTAATATACCTACAGTTACATAAGAAAATACATAGACACAGTATAAATAGGGGCTGACTCTCTTCAAAACCAGAGTGAATAGGCTGCTTCTGGGTAAGCTCGCTTCATCGTAGACCTCATCTCTGTCCTCGGGCAAGATTGTGGTCAAGAGCAAACCCATATTTAATAAAAAAAAAACCCATACCCTTTTTATTATTTTTGATAACAATAATAAAAGTACGTATAATTGTAAGTCTTCACAAAGATGGTACACTCTCTGTTTTTCTTTCAAATTTAAAAAATGTGTTTAACAGAGTAAGTTTTTAAACAAAATCTTATTTGAAACAAGTTTCACCGGCTTTACGATGCCCAAGTCGTAACAAAACTTTTTTAGTGCGCTTCAGTGAACAAAACAGACGTTGCCTCTACACTTTCAAAATAAATATCTCATGTGTTAATAATTTTCACAGAAGGGAAACTTCCTATTCCCAAGAATCCTATTGTTGCATCTGCCCCATGTAACATGGATAACACGAATTATCTCGAAGGATATTAAACCTATTGATATCCTCTTTAGATGTGCCTGCCCAAATCTTCAATATTATCCGTGTGTGATATAAAAATATATACTGTTACAAAATGTGCGAGGCAACGTGAAAACAATATCTGTGGATAATTCTGATTTCTGATTTTGACTCATTTTTCAATGTCAAATATTGAATAGAGAGACGTAACATGTTTCAACTAAAATAGGCTTGTAGTGTTCGTTAACATTTTATGAATACTTAGGGTAAAAATAAAACAACAATGCTTTGTACAAATAGCATTAAGCCTGATCCTATTTACAAAAGAAAATCTAAGTAAATCCCGTCTCCAACATATAAGCTAAAGTGATACGGTAAAATAAGAAAAGTTAGATAATTATATTGTCGTTATTCTGTGACATTTCACCCCAGAGGGACATTATAACTCTTAATATTTGCAAATAAACATTTTTTATCATTTTGCTTAATATTATGTAAATACTAAGTAGTATTCTAAAGCTTAAGTACACTTTAGACACAGTATAACGAGAGTTAAGACCTAGACGACTGGGAATATATATATATTTATTTAAACAAATGTTTCTTATGATGAAAAATGCTTTTCTCAAAGAGAAAATTTATAAAAACTGGCTAAGTGCAAGTCAACCTCGCGCAGAGGGCATACTTAAACAATTTACAAAAATATTATCCGTCTACATGATCCGCTTAGTAATCTGTTTTATTTATCGAGGAAAAACAAAAATAAGGCAAAATGTACTGTCCCATATAACCTATCTTTACAACGGAGGAAAATCGTGAAAATTTGCCCTCGTCCGGACAAATGAACTTGACCTCCATTCCCTAGATAATTGTGATTGATGTTGCATGTGAAAATGTTATAAAACATCAGACATGACAAAATCAATCTTTGAATTGGTAGGTATGAGTATGGAGTAATATCCATGCATGTTCTTTCACGAAATCTGCATATGTGTAAACTTATTTCCAAGCAACCCATTTCCATTTAAATGGCTATACTAAAAATGTTAATTTCAAGAAAGCCTTTGACCCATGTATTTTTTAGACCCACGTCTAAAATTTGACCTATGGCATTCAAGAAATTTCTACTCCTTCAAAAAATTCGTAATCCCGAGCAACGGCTATAAAACGACAAAAAGTTTTATCATTAAATTGTTTTCGTTATCTTATCACCATCTGATCGAAATACTTCTTAATTAAACCGTAATAAAAACACGAGTTTTCAAAGTAGCTGTCAAAAATATTAACATTTATCAAAACCCGATGACAAAAATACTGGAATCAAGAACAAAAAGAATTAAACTTTTTTTTGTCATTTCGAGAACTCTGTTGCTTCCGGAAAAGTTCAGGCGTATAAGCTTTAATTATACAAAAGCGAGATAAAAAATAAAACTCACAGTATAAGTGCTAATCATATTTCCACCTTTGTAAATGACTTTTGGAAAAGTTAGGTTGGGATACACTTTTCATGGACGTGCCTGGATTAGGGACTGGATTATACATTTGGTATAGGTAAACCATGATAAATAACTTAATGAGGTAAACACGGCCATATTTGTATATAGATTTTGCCTGGAGACATAATGGATCAAGAAAGTTTAAAAAGTAGAGAAACGAGAGTTCGATAAAATTGGGCATTTGCATCGATTTATCAGGATTACTCAGGTTATTGGTAAACATAATGTATAAAAAAAATCGATAAAAAAAAATAAACGAGGAATAGGAAAAAAACAGGTTAAAAATTCTGTAGTACTTATGAAATAGGCCACTGGCAAAAGTACCTACTATTTAAAATTAGTCTAAAAAAATTATTAATTTCTTATCGCTAGTTACAAATTACTATGTTTACCTTTTCGCGGTAATAAAAAAACAATTTCTCAGTAAAGTATTCTATATTTACTCATGCGTAAAATAAAGCTCGCCTGGAAACTCCATGATAAAGCCACAGCCACGTGTATTGATCTAGCCCTCCTGGAACCGACTGCACTGTCTATTATGAAACTGAACAATCGGCAGTTCAATATCTTCTTCTTCTCTCAGCCGAAAGACGTCCACTGTTGGACAAAGGCCTCCCCAAGGATTTTATCCATGGAGGGTTTTGCCGTAATCGCCACGCTTGGCAGGCGGGTTGGCGATCGCAGTGTGATGGCATAGTACGCGGAAATATGCTGCTGCCCATCCTCCGGTGTTTTAAATCCCTTAGTCGCCTCTTACGACACCCACGGGAAGAGATGGGTTGGTGCTATTCTAGGGCCACACCACAGGCCAAAAGTTCAATATCACCAACAAACTATGGAACAAACTCAATCAGTTTGTCGACTAATGAGCTACCCACGTGATAATATTAATTATAGGTATTGCTTGTATTTTGTAAAATTGTTACTAAATATTGAAATTGAGAAAGTTTGTGAGAATATGTGTTTGGATGGATATTTGTTACACTTTTACATAAAAAGTATTGAACTAATTTTGATGCAATTTTGTACAGCAGCACGGTATTTCTATGTATCTCTCTATCTCTCTCTCAGCCGAAAGACGTCCACTGCTGGACAAAGGACGTCCCAAGGATTTCCACAACGACAGGTCCTGCGCTGCGCATGGATTTCTATGTATAAATATTGTTAGGTATTAATAAATTTATATCAAGTACCAAGATAAATACCATTTAAAAGAAATAAAAAAAATTAATTTCTAGGTCGTTTTGGTATTTTTTATTATAATGAATGCAATCATTTTCAAAACTTTCTTGTAAGTAGATAAAATAATTTAATACAGCTATATAAATTTATATAACATGTTATGCCAACTACTTATTATTTCACAAGATAATGAAATACTTATCGTAATGACAATTATCGGATATTCGGAATTAAAACTTTCTTAAGAAATAAAAGAGTATTTAGGTGGGTGACGTGAAAAATAGGCCTTTAGCAATGTTGACCAAGTACCTACGCTCTTCGGGACATATTATTCAAATTATTTTCACATCTGCTTAGAAAAGCCCTTCAAATGACCTCTGAACACCCTTTAGGTATTAATACAAACAGCGACGCAAAACTTCTTGTTGCAAAAACGTTCAAATTTGTTCAGTCTAACGTGAAAATGAAGAGGCATTGTTATATTTACAACAAAAAGAAGAAAAAATTGAACTAGATAAGGGTCTAGTGTGGAAATATTTTTAGTAGTGACACACGCCAGCTGAGGCAAAGTCGGTTCTGATATGAATCCATTATACCTAGATGTGAACGAATAATTGAATTTGTGGATTTTTTTTCAACTACCTATTTACTTTGCTACTTTACTCACGTGTATATAAAAACATCAAATCTCCAACTTAGTTAACTACTTAGGCACAAAACATAGCAAGTGCCCGGGGCGCGCGGCCCGGCGCGCTTTTACCGCGACCTGAAAATGGCCTTTTCATTACTCATACTCTGAAAGTAAGTCTGAAGATGCCTGAGGAGCGTGGTGAAAATAATACTTTTCAGCCCTAGGGAGAATCGTTTTCAACTGACAGCTGTCAAATTATTAAAAAAAAAACTAGTTCTATTTTTACGTTATTCTATTGAACCATGTTCCAACTTTCTACACAGCCATTCAACATATTATGTAAAATTGAAATATCATGAAGTTAAAATATATAATTTTTTATAACATAGATTTTTAAATATTTTTTTCAATAATGGAACGATTCAATTTATTACTAGCTAGGAAATTATTCCTAGCTAGTAATAAATCGTTTAATGTACCTACTAACTTTCTACCACACTATTATAATTTACAAAGTGGTATAACAAACATATTAAACTAGGATGAAGTCATACGTATTCGATTAATTTTCATTATCACACAATATCCAGGACTTGCCGTGAAATATTGGTTGGACCCATATAAGAGGATTTAGACGGATTTAGTGAATATGTAATACTACCAATTCTCAGGTGACCTTTAAACATAATAACATAATGACCCAGAATATGTAATGGGATATTATGCAAAGCTCTATGCATGCAGTGCAGATGGCAGCACCATTACATGCAGTAAACAAACCACCTAGTTGCAATAGTGCACAGTCAATATCCCATTTGGCATACTTAAATACTTGACAGTGTCAATGTCAAAATATATTTAATCTGATTCCTGTGGTGTGGCCCTAGAATAGCACCAACCCATCTCTTCCCGTGGGTGTCGTAAGAGGCGACTAAGGGATTTAAAACACCGGAGGATGGGCAGCAGCATCTTTCCGCGTACTATGCCATTACACTGCGATCGCCAACCCGCTGCCAAGCGTGGCGATTACGGCAAAATCCCCCATAGATAAAATCCTTGGAGGAGGCCTTTGTCCAGCAGTGGACGTCTTTAGGCTGAGAGAGAGAGAGAGAGAGAGAATATTTCCTATACTGTTACAAATTTTGTATGGGACAACAGGGACGATTTTATTGAAAACTAGCATTGGCTTTGACTTTGTACATACATACATACATAGAATCACGTCTTTATCTCTTACGGGGTAGACAAGAATCGTGAGACTCGAAGGCCACGCTTAGCTGAATAGTGGGCTCTCTGATGGAATGGAGATTCAGGTGTAGTGACAGGTTGCTAGCCCATCGCCTGTGAGTTGAGGAATCCCCAGTTTAAAGCTTAGTTGACTTTGTTCCCGGGGAAATTTCGGGAAATCTTCACTTAGTGCTCTCCTACACTCCCTAAGGAACCTACATGTCAGCTACCTATTTACCAAATGATTCATCATCATCATCAATCATTCTTCGTTGTATCGCATGAGTTCGAAGTATAATAAAATATCTTATGAAGTTGACATTTTCAGTGCATCGGACAATATGATTAAAAAGTATTTTTACACAAAATTGTAACCTAATAACTAAATTTACTTTTATTATTATTTTTTAAATTCCTATGAACATGTATGTTGCACAGCCAGTTGGCGAACCGAATAAATAAATAAAAAATATAAAAAAAAAAAATGATTTGAAGCTGTATAAAGTGATAGTGAAGATACTAAATAATGTCTACTTCAGGAGGAAATTCATGACGGATCTTCATTTTAAATGCAAATGCACCAATGAAATGCAATCGAGTCTCGTGGAAATTGCGAGCGGATCGTAAATCAATTTGGAATGAATCATTTCTCATCCCTGTTTTACTACTTGTACTGTTAGATATCTAACAAAAATATAACAAAAATATGTCAATCATTGCGTGGGATAAAAAAGCAGCTGACACATTTACGCTATGCTTTTTCTTTGTCTCCACACCAGCATGAAAGCAACGACATAGGGATACGATTTGGGACGACGGATTTTAGATACGATAACAGTAAAATCAAGAATATACCTCTAGTATCATATTGTATTTTTATTCTGAAATTCCCACGGGAACAGAATCCCACGGCCAGCTACTATAGTTAACTGTATGTCACGTTTAGGGTTGCCAGGCGTCCGGATAAAGTCGGACAGAGGTAGGCTTTTTGATTGCGTGTCCGGCCAAAATAAACGGTGTCCGGCTTGTCCGGCTTTTGTTAGGCTTTTTACATTTCGCAAACGAGCGAGCGCAAAGCGTGGCCGAGCGCAGGCGACGAAAGTCGACTGTCGGTCGCTCACGCAGGCCGATACCTATTATTACGGAGACAAAATCCTCAATAATGAAGGGGGTCCAGCCTTTCTACCCAAATGTCCGGCCAAACTGGCTGGTCTGTCCGGCTATTAGGTTTGGCAACCTGGAAACCCTAGTCACGTTAAATAGGCCGTCATAGGCATGCCCCTGTGCGGTGGTAATAGCGGTACAGTTTGCATTGAATTTGTGTAGGTTGATATGCAAATGACTGTAGGGTGGTGGGTAGAAAAGTATACCAAAATAACCGCGCCCCGGAGCTTCGCTCCTGTAGGAATTTCGGGATGAAAGTATCCTATGCGCTATTCCCAGTATTTTCTACATGTATACCAAAGGACTTTGTTCAAAGTGTATGGGGGCTTGGCTTACTGTGGACAGTTCGTTCAATAAATAATAGTATTATCATTCATTATAATTAATGTCAAATAGATTTTCTGAATATATATTGGAGTATGAATATCTATAATTAAAATATACCATTTAGTAAGTATTTTTTGCGTTTCCGATACTCAAATCAAAGATGTCGGCTTTTACGTGTGTTCTGGGATGCCATTATCTAAAATAATATTACATTTAAGTAGTATATTGTTTATTATTTAATGAGAGATTGGATTAATTAGGTATTTTTTTACCAAAATACATTAGTTTTATTTATTAAGTACACTCATATCACTTCATATTTATATTTTAGAATGAAGAATTATGTATTATTTTAATTTTTACTTAAATAATTCAATATTGGTAACACTCGATTCTTGGGCGCGGCTTGATTTTGACGTTGACATATGTTGACCAGTATTCAAGTGTCAATGTCGACCGACGACAACCGGTCAACGTCAAAATCAAGCTACGCTGAAGAGTCGAGTGTTACCAGGTAAAAAAAACGCAATATTGAATTATTTAAGTAAAAATTAAAATACATACATAATTCTTCATTAAAAAATATAAATATGAAATGATATGAGTGTACTTAATACATAAAACTAATATATTATGCTAAAAAATTACCTAATTAATCCAATCTTTCATCAAAGAATAAAAATATACTACTTAAATGTAATATTATTTTAGATAATGGCATCCCAGAACACACGTGAAGGCCGACATCTTTGATTTGAGTATCGGAAACGCAAAAAATACTTACTAAATGGTATATTTTAATTATAGATATTCATACTCCAATATATATTCAGAAAATCTATTTGACATTAATTATGATGAATGATAATACTATTATTTATTGAACGAACTGTCCGCAGTAAGCCGGTGATGAACAATGTCTTTTCATCGAAATCCGTCCAGTAGATTTTGCATAATTGAGTAACAAACTCACATCCAAACTTTCGCATTTAATATAGTTAGGATGTATGGTAGTAAACTCCATTTATTCTTACCAGTCCTATCATGTAAACAATCTTACCATGTCTTTTTAAGATTTTACAACAATATAAATTAAAATAGACTTTTTAGGAAATTACTTTCGTGGTTAATAAAAGTTTTACTTTAGAATGTTTAGGTTTGAACTAATATTTGATTTATTTTCAACAAAATTCAACAAAAAGTACTGCGAAGATTGTTTACATAATAGGACTGGTAAGAATAAATGGAGTTTAGGTATACTTTTCTATGTGGCCGACTATACCGTACAGTCAAGGGCATATAAACCTGACCCCTCTGGGATAGAATTCAGTGAGGTAGAGAAGTCGGTTTCATCTGCCCTTTACTGTAACATAAAACCTACATAAATGCGAAAGTTTGGATGTGAGTTTGTGAGAATGTTTGTTACTCAATCACGCAAAATCTACTGGACGGATTTCGATGAAATTTGGTATATGCGAAGAAAAATACTGGGAATAGCACATAGTGTACTATTTATCCCGAAATTTCCACGGGAGCGAAGCCCCGGGGCGCGGCTAGTAAATAATAAATACCACCAGTCTTGGAAGAAGGAAACAGAGGCCTCTGCCCAGTACTGGGACATTGATGGCAAATAATAATCCTAATCCTAACTAATATTATAAATAACTAATAATATAAATGCGAAAGTGAGTTTGTTTGTTGGTTTGTTTGTTTGTTTGTTACTCTTCACGCTTTATCTACTGAACCAATCTTCCTGGAATTTCGCATACACATAGCTGGAAGTACGGAGAAGGACGTAGGGTACCTTTCATCCCGGGAAAAAGCACAGTTCCCGTGGGAAATTCACGCAGGCGAAGCCGCGGGCGAAAGCTAGTAATAAATAATAACTTTATACTCACTTGAGGTTGATATCACCCAAGATCTCACTGGTTAGGAGATCCACCATCTGCGTAGCATTGAGGTTTGCCAGTTTATCCTGGGACAATATCTGCTGGGCGCAGTTGAAGAAATTCTGAAGGTCCGTGTCGGAGTCCATCTTGACACTCATTTCACTTTACACTTCATTTTCACACGTGATTTTGTATTTGGGAATCCATATTTTATTCTTGCATTCACTTTTCATTTTATATTTCACATTTTTTGTTTTTTTTTTTTTTAATTGCACTGAATCTATCGATTTACACGTATTTATTTTATTTGACTCACCTAATTTTTTCGTTATAATATTATCTGATATTAAAATTAAAACAATATTCTTTTATTTAACACCTATTTTATGACACCAAATCAATAATAAAATTTTTGCGTACCTATAGCTCCACAAAAGATACTAATCTGCAGTGGAAGTCTCTACAAATATACACTTGATTTTACTGAGATTTCGTTGGTGAAACGCCAATGACCTTACTTTAGCGCAAAATGCAAGTCGGGATCTTATTTTAACCGATATACAATAGCTCTAGCGATAAACGATAGCAATATTATTTAGAGTGACAAGAAGTGTCATTTGTCCTAATATTGCCAATAATTGAAAATTATTTTACTAAACTATGTTCTGAAATCGACGTAACGAAAAATAGAATTTTTGCGTCTTAATTTATATAGCAAAATGTAGTAAGTACCTACTGTCAAATATAATAGTAAAAAGAAAATACGAGAACTTAATGCTCATTCACCTCAGACGAAAGAAAAAGAAAAGATATGCATGATGACATACCTACAAAAAATCGTGCACATATAAAGCCGGCGCTAACAAAGAATTTGGCACAAAGATGGCCGCCTGCGCGTACTAATAATAGTGACAAAACATGGCGACCGACCGCATAACTACTGTTTGTATATAGATTGTTATGCCGGGTCTATTCTTTTTACACGACTGACCAAAACAGGAGTGTTATGTTTTCAGGGTTCACGTATGTAAGTATGTATGTATGTAAGTTTCTTTATTCCACCATAAGTCCTGAACAGCTAAACATAATTATTTCCTCGCATTTCTCCGAGTGACATAGGCTATGTGAGTTGTCGATCGTGTTTTTATTTTTTAATAATAATTAGCTTGTTTACTTAGTCTATGTCACTCACTCAGATTTAAGACGTTGATATATTAGAATAGAAGTCGTTCTTTTATATCAATGCATAGATTTGTTCGATTTGATTTTAATATCAAACGATGCATTGAAATAATATTTGTTTTTTTATTGATTCTTCATCTCTATGATTTAGGTACATTTAAATCGGACAAAGTACATGCATGCACTTTTGCAGTAAGCATGGTTTCATTGCACAGCGTTCATAAAGAGTCATCAGAGAACACCATTTGCCTACCCTAAGAAAAACTTAAGTTGTTGTAACATAAAACTTTTTTCGCAGGTAATTTGCAAATTCCATTACTACCTATGTAAAATTTTATTGTACGGACGGAATAATATAAAGCCTATGTCCATAATAAAATACCATCAGTATTTGTGATTTTTTTTAAACTTCTAGTATTCACCGTATTATTACCAAGAAAAAGAAACTAAAACTAATACGGCCGTTTTTTTTAATAAATGAGCATAAAAATTAAACCAACACTTTTTAAAACTTTTACTATTCACCGTAAGTATTACCAAGAAAAAGAAACTAAAACTAATACGCCCGTTTTTTTTTTAAATAAATCAGCATTAAAATTAAACCAACACTCATTATAGCAAAGTTAAATAATATTGTTAGGTAATAATAAAAACAGAGGTACAATATTGCACTCATAAAATCGCTTAGGGTAATTTCCCCATTTCCCCATAATTGGTAAACATTTTTAGAATGGTAACTTTTCTCGTCCCAAACGTGGTTAGAGCTATCTTTAACTAGAATCCAATGTTTACCATAACGAAAACAGTATAACTTGCTAGTCCGGTAAAGTTAAGTTAGCGAACAATATTATTCGGTATGGTTAACTGTGCAACGGCGCGAGCGAACAGATTCTCTCTTGTAATTGGCTGGTCGCAACCCAAACCGCCAGTTGGAAGGAGATAATCGAATGCCGCGCGGGGCGATTTAAGGAAATACTTACAGTGCTCATCAGTGCTGTCATCTAGTACTAACATCGTAATTTAAAAATTTGTTAAAATTTCATGGAAATGTGCATTAAGATAATGTTATAAGTGTCAAATAATCAAGAAAACAATAAAATGAAATAAAAACTAATCCAAAACACGTGAAAGTATCAAAATACTATGAATTTACTTGTATCGCAATTGTGGTTACAGTTATCGGCGGCTCATATGAGGCCGATAGAATTCGTCGATTGTATTGTTAGCTATAACCGTAGATGCCTAAATTGACATTGGACAGACTTACAAATCTGATCTACAACTATAGTAAATAAACACCTTTAAGAGTAGGCTACTATTATAAATTACCTATGTATGATAAATGAGTATTAAAAAAACAAGTCTTATCCTAATATCCTAATCCTAATCCTAATCCTAATATCCTAATCCTATCCTAATCCATACTAATATTATAAATGCGAAAGTTTGGATGTGAGTTTGTGAGTTTGTGAGTTTGTGAGTTTGTGAGTCTGTGAGTTTGTGAGGATGTTTGTTACTCAATCACGCAAAATCTACTGGACGGATTTCGATGAAATTTGGTAAATTTGGTATACGGGTAGAAAAAAACCGGGAAAAGCACATAGGGTACTTTTTATCCCAAATTCCCACGGGAGCGAAGCCCCGGGGCGTGGCTAGTTTTACATAAATATTATGCTTTGTTGTCACAACTACTTAAGGCATAATGTTTATACTGAATTTAAACTGCAAGCGAAGTAATTTCAGAGCTTTTACTGTTTACTAAATAGGTACCTTGAGAAGCGAAATTATAATAAAACAATAGTTACTTGCGACTTCGCTCACGTACACATTGTGGCTTATTGTGTAGCACGTGTAGATATCCCATAAGAACCTATTTTCCAAATGTCACTTTTTTTCACAAAAGTACTAGCTACGCCCCGGGAATTTCAGGATAAAAAGTACTCTATGTGCTATTCCAGCTTTTTTTCTATCCGTATAACAAATTTCATCGAAATCCGTCCAGTAGATTTTGCGTGATTGAGTAACAAACATCCTCACAAACTCACATCCAAACTTTCGCATTTATAATATTATAATAATAATACAGAATTTCAGCTCTAGCACAAGAGAAGAAGTGACGCAAAGTGACGATAGTGATCCCTTACCTGATATTTACTTGGCTTAGGCCCGTGTTTGTCGGTATACCGGTTTATCGGAAACCGAGAAAATAACAGAGATATAAAATAATAATAATAATATAATAATAATACATATAATATAATAATATATAATATAATATTAGTATGGATTAGGATTTAGTATTGATTAGGTTGTAATGCACAATACTGAAATACTTTTTTGAAATTATACCTTCTACCATTTCAAAATGACTATACTGCTTAAAAGATAAGCCGAAATAAACTTTCTGACCTGGGAATTTAAATCTCAAAGCGAAGATCCATTAAAATGCCTTCGAGCAAAAATTTTCTTTTTACTCGTATTTATAACTCGTTTCATTCCTTTTTATAGGCACGAAACAAAAATTTACACTAAACAAATTAACGTAGCTCTACATTACTACCAATGACTTTAATATTTTTATTATCATTATAAACACTGTATATCAAAATGGGCAATTCATTTCGGGACTATTTACGGCCTCGTCGACTTTTAATGAAAACACTTCATCAAAGAGCTCTGCTCCTGAATTTTTTATAGGTCGTTAACTTTAGTTAACTAAATTTTTATGATCCCATAAATTTGTAGGAAGAGATTCTTTCAAACCGAGTGCAAACTGACACTTGCGTCCTTGAGGAAATACTTTACGTAAAAATATGGTCTTGGTTTTACTTGCAAAGAACGTGCGGCCACTGGCCGTTCGAGAAAAATGGCCGTTCAAATTCGGATTGATACTGACCTGATGTTACCAGTTTGTGCAAAAAAATTAAACTAATAAGTAATTACAATAATTTTTTGCAAAAATCCTACTAATAAGTATTATAAATGCGAAAGTTTGGATGTGAGTTTGTGAGGATGTTTGTTAATCACGCAAAATCGACTTTACGGATTTCGATGTTTGGTATACGGGTAGAAAAATACCGGGAATAGCTAGAAGGTACTTTTTATCCCGAAATTCCCATGGGAGCGAAGTCCCAGGGCGCGGCTAGTATAAAATAAATAGTCGTCAATGTATCGAATGATGATCTGCTTATAATGAAGGATAAGAAAATATTTAGGCTCACTACCAAGTTAAAATAAAGCATACCATGGGCTTCCAAGTTATTTTTATGAAAATAACTCATGTCAAAACAGCTGCTCTAAGGCAATCTTGCAATGTGGAAAAATGGGGTAATAAAAACTGTTCTTCTATAGGATTTCTCCGGCGGCCATCTCAGATATTGCGATATAAAAAGGATATCGTCGCAGAATACTGGCAACACTTTTGCCCCATCTTCCCGGGTAAGAAAAAGTTGTAAATATACATATTTTTTTCTTACCCGGGAAGAATCAAATCATCATAGAAAATTAAATCTTCATGAATTGGTTAGAAGTGTTTATAAATTTAATAATTAACGCGGAAACTAGGTAAGTATATATTATTGTAACATGTTTTTTCGACAAGATTATAATGTTGTTCTTCATCTTCTAAACATAATAATAATATAATCATAATCATGAAATGACAAATAAATGATAAAAACAAAATCAAGTAAAAACATGGGAGTCCAAAAATTTTAAAAATCGCTATTTATAAAGTGATTGTCATGTCCACTAAATTAATTTATCTAAAGTTAATGACTCCCATCAAACGCAATGGCATCGTAATGATAGGGTCGGTGATAGGTACCATTATTCTGGAGGTCACCGGTTTGAGACCTCATTTCACCTTGCCAAGACGTTTATAACTTACTGGCCCATAATGACCACATCCTCTGGATCCCCCTCGCAATAAACTGAGGCCTGTGAACTCATCTGGCCCACAAAAAAACAAAGAGAGTTCTTGTAGCACATTTTTAATTTCAAGAGATTAAAGGAAACCTAAAATAGCTGGAACAAATACACCTACACAATACAACATGGAGTAAACTTAGAAGTAATTAATTACGTGGAATATATTTTTGTCACGATTGTAATCAAGACAATCTAAAAATTCTCCTAGCATTTCCTTTTGGCTTCACCTTTATTATTTTTCACTAATTTCACCCTCTTGGGTGTGAAATTTTAAAAAATTCTTTCTTAGTGCTCATTTACGCTATACATACTTACTTACTTATAAGAGTCCCTCTAAAAAATTCACGGTTTCGGTTTTGGGTTGATGCGTCTGTCAGCCAGTTAGCGTCACAAAGTAATTTTTTTTCTATGTCTTTGGTTAGCGTCGACTTTTATATTCATAATTTTTTTTTTTTTTTTATTAAGCTGATAGATCCCACTGCTGGGCAAAAGCCTCCCCCTTATCTCTCCATCTCTTAGAGGTAGTTGGAGAGATATGGAGAGAGAGAGAGAGAGATATTCATAAATAAATAACAGAAAATCTTTAAATACCTACATCAATTTCCTTTGTATTCCGAGTTAAATTTGATAACGACCGCCACAACAATACTAAGAAAAGCATCATTTGTTCTTAGAACGAGAAACGATGTGAAAATATATCATGATTATATCGATTGAGGAAAACGCCGTGAAACAAGGGACCCAAAATGGCTAACTGGGATAAATAAATTTCCTTTATCTGTATTCCAATTTCATTGTTAAACACGTTGCACACATGATCAAATGATCATTACTATTTGTATAGTGATTTTCAATGAAAAAATCGTATAAAATTCAACAAACGCACTTTATTGTACTTAGTGCAGTTGTTTCATCATCAACGGTAAAGAAATTTACTTCACTTTTGATATAGGTATACTTACGATTCTTCATCATTTCTAATTAAATTTCAACTCTGGATAATATTTTGAAGAATTGATCTATCAAAGAGAAGTTTTATATCAATTACGCAGAAATTTAAGATATATTTTAGTATTTCTAAACATTTAATGTGCTGTAAAAGACAAGATATCTATTTCCATAAACTTTTAGGATTTAGGCATTTATCGGCTATGCTTATAAAAAACTTGTGACGAGACGTAATATATATTATACTAGCGACCCGCCCCGGCTTCGCACGGGATATAAACCTTCCTCTTGAATCACTCTATCTATTAAAAAAAACCGCATCAAAATCCGTTGCGTAGTTTCAAAGATTTACGCATACAAAGGGACATAGGGACAGAGAAAGCGACTTTGTTTTATACTATGTAGTGATAACGGGCAATGAAAAACCTTTCCATCGTTATTACCAATAAAGCAAAATGAAGCATTACTGAGATTCCTTCTACAAAAACTACCCAATTTTCTTAGCATTAGTAAGATTTTTACGACCCGTATTAACCTTCGTATTATTCCGTTGTTGACATAAACTAAACATAAATGATAATGACCCTATAAATTTATTTTTTCCGATATTAGTTTTAGTTATTTTTAGGGTTCCATACCTCAAATGGCAAAAACGGAACCCTTATAAGATTACTTTGTTGTCCGTCTGTCTGTAAAACTTTTTTTTCTCAGATATCAAGTTGAAATTAATATCGGATACTCGTATCCACGGTCTCCTTTAGCAAAAAAATAATCAAAATTATACGTCAACGCAATCAGAAGATTACCGTTAGTAGATGTTGCGAATTTTTGCATATTTTGCGATTTCAGACAGCAATCAAACCCCGTTGACAAAAAATTATGAAATTTGGCAAAAAGCAAGGTGTAACAGTACTTGTACAGAAATAAACTGAAAGTTGTAAATATGTTGTTGGAAATCTAAAAAAAAGTGTTGCAAACTTATTTTTGCGCTCGATGCATCATAAGGATCGAACTGCAAAGTTGAGTTTGTTTTTTAAACTAATTGTTGGTCTTTTAGTTACATTGTGAGATGCTTTGCGTGTATGGAATCCTCGGTACGCGAGCTTGACTCGCACTTGGCCGGTTTTTTTACTGTTGTGATCAATTTTTGTGTACTAGAAATCACTTTAATTAATCTATATATATATATATATATATATATATATATATATATATATATAACTCAAAGGTGACTGACTGACTGACTGATATAGTGATCTATCAACGCACAGCCTAAATAGGCGGGGCATTAAAATTTTTTTTTCCGACAAATTCCTATTGTCGGAAATTATTTTGATGTTTTTAGACATCCTTATAAAAACAAATTAAGAATTTTGATGATCCGATATGAAATGGGAGGGGTAAATAAACTATATACTGAATTGCTCGTAAACAAAATAGTCTACAAAAAAGATTACTATTCACAATTAATTAAAATGACTTCATTTACCTATAAATAAAAGTTGACCGGTTTATAATAAGGATTTCCAGCCATGAAATGTATTTTTAGCGTTATAAATGTCAATATAGTTTTTATTTAATTACAGGAAATCGGGTTCATTAACATGAGTCACTTTTTAAAATTAAGATTGAATAATTAACATTTTTTCCGACTGTAGAATTAAAAATAAATTTAAAATGTTAATAAAAAAACTGCTGTAGTCACCCTTATAAAAATTGAGGATATGGTTCATTACAATAATATACGAATAATATATAAAAGTCAGCATTGCTGGATTTTTTGTTTTTGTACAGTATGTTTTCAAAGTATAAAAAATACAACTCATTTTTCAACCGACTTCCCAAAAAAGGAGGAGGTTATATGTTTCGATGTATGTATGTTTTTTTTTATGTATGTTCGCCGATTTCTCCGCCAATGAGCGATTTTTCTGACAGCTAATTAAGAAAAAAAAATCAGTATAAAAAAGTCTCAACAGATAGCGTTTTATGAAAGCCGAGTCGTAATAACGGCTGAACCTATATGGTGCGCTTTTTTTTGTCAACCAGAGGCAGAAAAAAAAATCACATAACAGTTTGGCAGTTGCACAAATCACAATATAGATACTTTTTAGTTGTTTTTTTTTTACTAAGTTTCTTTTTTTTAAATGCCAATCCCGTGAAATTTTTGCTTTTTGTATGGAACTTTTTTTCTCGCCTTTTACTAAGCGCCATCTATGAAGTCATCTGGAATTATTTCTTTTTTTAATTTGTGTCATGGAAAATCCCTCATTGTGGACTGTTTTCCAAAATTGTTTTTTTATTCGAAAGGGTTTATTCCCAAATTGGTCCCATTTTAACCACGTCCTAATCTGTTCGGTAATTTTAAAGATACCTAACAAATAATAAAAATATCAACATTGCATTATAGAGTAAAAGCCCGCGACAGCATGCCCTTCCTTATTTTATTAAAACTCAAGATTTTCTGTTTGTCCCCAACATAGGAATAGCGATTAGCGACTACATAAGTTGGATAAGATTACTTAGGCAGATAATTTGTAGCAATAGCATATAAAGTGGTAGCTCAATTTCCTCAAAGTAAAGTTTTTTAAAGATTTTATTCCGCATAATATTAGAAATCACGCCATCCATTACCAGGCAATTGGTGCAGATATAAACCCCTGCCAGACATTGTTACTTTACTAAACTAGTGGTTCGCCGCGAACTCAGACCTCGCGATTATTACTCGCGTTTTTATTGATATACTCTGATTTCGATTTTTCTAACATAATTCAGTTCCCTAAATAAAATCTAGATGGCGTTATCCAAAGTTAGAACACGCTATGGTTTCGTTTGCTAGATAATCGCGGACGTTTTTATTAATATTTCAAAAACTACTGAACCGATTTTGATGCCCAACGAACTTGAAAATTCTATTGATATTTCCTACATGCCTACCAAATTTCATCAAAATCGGACCATCGGTTCGGCAGTTATCGCGGTACAAACATACATACATACATACATTCATACATACATACATACATACATACATACAAACAATGTGTTTCGCCCCCAACTCGATTTAGAGACCTTCGCTCGCTTCGCTCGCTCGGTCAATTATAGTTATATTTGTTTTATTAAAAAAGCTTAATTTAATATTACTTTGGGAGGCCCCAAGGGTGCTTTTTATACCTATAAACATCATCCTTGCTAGCCATATTACCTGCATAAACAACTAAGATCCAAACTTCATACCTAGTCGCTAATATTTTTACCCGTATATACCACGCAGAGAAACATTCCGCATTTAAAAAAAAAGGAGGGTTTGGTCGTCGCGGGCTCTTGGTCTATTTATGTGCCAAAAATAATAGACAATTTGACATGTTCTGACATTTCAAATCAGACTGACATAAAAAGTTTCGAATTCTTAATTCTTTATTTTCGGCCAGAAGAAAAGTTTAAGTTTTTATTAAAGAAAATAAGTGTAGAAGCACTAAAAACGATAAAATAAAACTTTTTTTCCAAAAAAAAATGAACCGACTTCCATCATAAAACTTAAAATCATAAAATAACAATAAAGAAAAATGTATTGGCATTCTACCTAGGTACTGAATGAGGTGAAGTCGGTGCCGAAAAAATTAAATAATCTAAATTTACATTAGAATCGTGTATACATATATGCCTAGCTAAACAATTACATAACACCTTACTTCTGCACTTGGCACCGACTTCACCTCATTCAGTAGGTAGAATGCCAATACATTTTTCTTTATTGTTATTTTATGATTTTAAATTTTATGATGGAAGTCGGTTCATTTTTTTTTGGAAAAAAAGTTTTTTGTTTGAGAGTTACAACAATATGAGTCTTATAATGGCGTTTAAAAAAACGGCGGAGGTGATTTTTGGTGACTACTTAAATTTGCAGTTGTAATATCATAATCTATGTAATTTATAAAAATCACCATCGTAGGATTTAATGTGACCACCTCCATACAACTGAAAATTCACAGCCCCATCTAAAACCACTGGACGGATCGGGCTGAAATTTGGCATGCAGGTAGATGTTATGACGTAGGCATCCGCTAAGAAAGAATTAAGCGAAGCCGCGGGCGCCAGCTAGTAAGTAATAAAGCACAAATTGTAATTGAAGATGTAACAATAGTTTGATAAGTTACATTGCAATTTTCTTGAGAGCCACCTCTCGTGTTGTTAAAAAGGCAACAAGTCCGTAATAAAAGCTTATTTTCATTGCAGCCTAACACTTCTGTGTACTTAGCTAATGAAACATTTTAGATCTTTAAGATATACGGCCGTACATTTTCTATTTCTTTCGTTTATTTATATACTAGTTACTAGGTACTGGTACGCCGGGGTCCCGGTCCCGTGTAAATTATGGATAATAAGTACCCCATGTTCTATTCCATCCAAGCATGTACTTATTTTAATCTGAATATATTCAGTGCAAACATCTTTCCACAGAGCATTTATAGTAGAGCTGTTCATAAGCTAGTAGACCTGTCCCCAGTCGACAAACTTGAGGCTTCTAACTATTGGCCACCAGACGTCACTATTGTCGCATTCGCGGAGTTCACTTCATAGTGTCAACACGTGCCGCAGATGTGTCGAAGTTACGCGAAATTTTAGATTGTGCTCATTAACAATGAAGTGCTGTATTGTGGGGTGTAAAAGTAACACACACAACAAGGAATCACGCGATAAAAGTATATATTTTCACTCGTAAGTATTTTTACGTAATTATTCCCACAGCGGTGGATACGCGCCTGTCAGTACATCCATCTAGTGAGTAATAGCAGAACTCAAGAGAATTAATAAAACAGTTTGCGAAAATAATTCTGCTACTGGCCAATAGGTGGCTATACAGTTTGTAAAATTAGATAAAATAAGTCGTATGTCTATCCAATAAGAGTTCATTTTTTAATTTCTGTCTACGGTAAGTATACGTCCCCCGCTCCCCTCCCAATGCGGACACTGTCTTTCATATGTAAAATGCCTATGCGCATCTCCTCTCCATACATACTTCGTGCATCTTTCCCATTAACATTCGCAACCGTTGATATTACTGGCGCTATTTCTTTCATTTGAGAAATCGCTAATTTTTATGAAATAATATAGGACTGCTTTCGAATGCATAGGTGATATCTATATATATATATATATATATATATATATATATATATATATATATATATAAAAGAACAAGGGTGTTTGATAAATCAACGCCCAGCCTAAACCATAAAAGCTATAAACTTGAAATTTGGACCGAAGTTTTATGTTAATACGTAGTGCTCAGATAAGAAAGGATTTTTCAAAATTAGACCCCTAAGGGGGTTAAAATTGAGGGCAAAGTTTGTATGAAAAAAAATTAAAATCTTCACTGATTTACTTGAAACTTGGCAAGAATGCTTCTCAACAAAAATAACCAATGGCGTGTTTCAGCGTTTTTTGAAATTCAACCTCTAAAGGGGTAAAAAAGGGGAGGTAAACTAATTTATCATCACAAAACCGAAACTATAAAAGCTATACACGTGAAATTTGGTTAGTGTCTTCATTATACAATATACTGCCCACATAAGAAAGGGTTGATCACAATTTCAACCCTACAGTCCAAAAAAAGGGGTGAATTTGCGTACCTTTAGACAAATCCCATTTGAAATTTCGCCAGTCACAAGCAATGCATGTTGGCCTATCGGTAGAGGCCGCGGATTATTTTTTTAAGTACAGGGTTCGAATCCTGCCAGATGTGACTTTTTTTCCAATTTTTTTTAGAATTCTATATTTTTTTTAATATTTTAGTAAAGAAATATTTCAAAAAGTAGCTGGAAGTAGCTGGATCGAATCCTGCCACTAACAATAATTTTCTGTTTTCGTTTTTTATTTGTTTTCTAGAATTAATTTCTTACTTTTTTTTTTAATTTTGAAAAGAAACGAATAAATTCATTTGCAAATTTATTTCCGGTCATCTACTGATTGTGCCAAGCAAAATAATATCCAATAGATGGCGTTGATAAAATGAGAAATGTAAGCTGAAATTATTTCTCAATATTTTCAATAGATGGCGCTGCGCAATTTTGGTGATTTCTACTTCGCGCTTAGGGGTCGTGGGATAATAATAAAACAGTAAAGATATTTTGTCTGTACAGTACATTTAGTATTTTTGACTGAAATGGATAGAGGGACACTTAAAAAGAATAACAGAAAGCAAAAACATTTTTTTGGAATTTTTTGTCTGTGTCTGTCTGTCCATCTGTATATGTATGTACGCGCTTCACGCAATATCTGCTGAACGGATTTGATAGAACTTTTTTTGTTGTATAGCTATTAAGCCTGGGCAACATATAGGCTATAAGTGATTTTGAAAACTGGAACACCTGATGAAGAACCTTAACAGAACAGCTAAACTATAAGAAATATGGAAATGGTACCTTTGGAAAAGTTTATCAATCTGACGAGCATTTTCTGTTGACGTATAAAAATCGGAGATCAGGATCATCTGATGAAGAATTCCAAGGGACCAGCTACACTATTACATATGTATATGGAAATGGCGTCTTAGCAAAAGTCGTTTAACCTGATGAGCATTTTCTGCTGACGTATAAAAATTTAAGTTTATGCAACATATGATGAAGAACTCCAAGAGACCAGCTACTCTATAAAAAATGAAAATGGGGCCTTAGCAAAAGTGGTTCAACCTGATGAGCATTTTCTACTGACGTATAAATAGACAGGACACGGGATAGGATAAAGAGGGACTCTGGGTGGTAGTGGTGGTACACGGGAAATTGTAGATAACGAGCAGACGAAGATCGTTTATTGAATGAAATATCACTTTTGATTCATTTTAACACCGCGACTGTACTACGAGTACCTAATATATTCCCGCGGGACACGGGATAACCAAATAGCTGAAATTTTGAGTACTGGAGTTTAGGTTACTACAGTTTGGAACACAAAAAGATTTTTCATCTAAGGAAACTCACGCGGGCGAAGCCGCGGGCAGCAGCTAGTAGAGGTATATTTTACCGTTGAAAATTTCCAACATGCTCTAAAGTCCTAATTTGATGAAAAAAAAATCATAATTTTCACCTTAATATTCAGCTCAGATAAAACAAACTACATTTTAAAATAATGGTGAAAAAAAATCACAATCACAAAACCTGATATCGCAAAAAATAGTAGCGAAATGGCTTGGCAAATAGAAATTTGTTTTTGCTCTTAACTTTAACTATCTGAACGCCAATGTATAGCGAGCGCCAACTAGTTTTCATTAAAAACTCTTTTTCATCTAAACGACCATTTCTCCGCGTTTTAATTTATTGAGCACTTTGCAAGTTGTTGTTTCAAATGGTAACTTGAAAAAAAATGTAATGGAAAAATAAAAACTAGACTATAGTCCTGTATAGACTCGGTTTTATTTTCAAACTCATAAATAAATTTATAAAATTATATTAGGTTGTCAGTCTCCAACCAGTTGATCAATTAGAAGGAATGTATATGAGGACTTTGCCCAGCAGTTTAAAATTACTCTATCGACGTGGAAATGCGTCATAAAAGGTTACCATCTTAACTTTTATAACGCAATTCCGATAATTCGATAACATTATTCCGATCATAAACTACCAAAATTCAAAATGAATTGAGCTGTTGAAACGTAACTGAGTAGGCATTTAGTAATAAACAATCACATTTTCCATATTCCCTTAAAGGCAATTGTACCAAACGTCAATTTTTCTAATAAATATGATAAAAGTTCCATCTAAATATCAGTTTTTTGACATTATAACTGATCGAAAAGAAGTCTACCTTATATTCCGAGATTCCGACTCAATTTAGGCATTTCTCTGTATAAACAGAATGTGTAAGTAGACTCTATTAGAATCTAAGTAAGTGTGACATTGCCAACGGGTACGTATCTTTTATTATTATTTATAGTTTATGGTATATGATATAAACTTCCAAAAACCCTTCTCATGTCCACTTATATAAGGAAACTGTGGGAAATTGCAATCCATCAGTTACTCGTAGGTTATAAACTTATAATCCACTTCACGCTGTATAGTGACTTATTGCATATGTCGGATTAACACATCACAACATCAGAATCAGATCATGGGTTCAGGGGGGGCCAAGGGGGGGAAATAGATGACCAAAGTGGTAAACGCAGTACAGGTACTTCAACAATAGGTTCAGATAAAATTAACTGTCAGGATGAGGGTATTTCCAAAATAACATGCACAACTTATAATAGACAGGGTAGACAACTCTTACTTCAAGTTACAGCCCAAAGCATCCAGGGATTCATCGGATATTAACGGATTAAGAAATCATCTAGCACTAACCTCTCATTTGGTCCACGTGTCACGACTAGGGTCCAACCCTAACCTACTCACGGCAAGACTCCGTGCCCCACCACGCACGGATCAATCCATTTCAACCAGTGAGTTCTACTGAATGGTCTTCCGTGCTAACTAGCCAAACACAGTTTAACCATCAAAACTATCCAACCACTAAGACTAAGATCCAATATCGCGCTGATAACACCATCACACATAGTCACATCGTTATATGAACTAAGTAACACAACAATAACACTTTTCTATCACTGACTACATAGCTACAGGGAATTAAACAGAACCGAACGACACGTCCGCACCGTACCACACCATAAAGAAGACTGCCCCGCTATAATGTCATAACGATCGCGCGTTGGTTTGACACAAGTGACAGTCACTTTGACAAATTTCCGACGAGTTGAGTCGAACAACTGTTTTAAATCATTGATTAACTAACAAAATAAACCACAGTTAATTTAACTAATGTAAACGCTCCGGCACATATTTACTTATTATATAATGAGCCTCAACATAAATAGGATATTATCTGCAACAACATTATTATTATTTATTTTTTCGTTTTATACAGCGTGTCATTACAGGCTTAAACTGATCCAACATCGCAAAAAACATAAAGAAAAATTATAACAAACATATTTTAACCCGAAATATTAATGGAAGCCAACACGCAGGACGCAGCTGGTTAAGTTATTAATTCGACCGCAAAATACGAAACATAATTTTAATTCAAACAAATGCCTTGCCGAGTAATTAATTCATTGGTTGATTCCTCAAGTTGAAATTGAAGTCCAAGCTTCCTCGATCAGTCCTTTACTAACTTTTAACTCATCCATTCCAATGGTAATCGAAATTGGAATATTAGAAATCTAAGTAAGACCTCAGCTTGTTTGTTTGGCTCTGCTAATCCAACTTTCCAGTGTGCGTTGGGGCAGATAATTGTTGACATCTAGCCATAACCGCATAATGTAAATTAGAGTTTGCGCCCACGATGCCATTAAGTCTCTTCTAATTTTAACTACTTTCAAAACTATTATACCTACAGTTTTAATTAGTTTTGACCAGTGAAGAGTAGGTATATTTCTTGTTTGGTCAATATATAGAAAACACTAGCTGTTAACCCGCGGCTTCGCCCGCGTGAGTTTCACTTAGGTGAAAAGTCTTTTTGTGTTCCAAAGAGTTTCAGATGTTTCGGATCTTCGATTTTTATACATGTACAGAAAATGCTCATCAGATTATTCAAGTGTTGCTAAGGCGCCATTTCCATATATGTTATAGTGTAGCTGGTCTCTTGGAGTTATTCATCAGATGTTCCAGATCTTAAATTTTTATACGTCAGTAGAAAATGCTCATCAGGTTGAACGATTTTTGCTAAGGCGCCATTTCCATATATGTTATAGTGTAGCTGGTCTCTTGCAGTTCTTCATCAGATGTTCCAGATCTTCAATTTTTATACGTCAGCAGAAAATGCTCATCAGGTTGAACGACTTTTGTTAAGGCACCATTTCCATATTTCTTATAGTTTAGCTGTTCTGTTTTCTGGTTCTTCATCAGGTGTTCCAGTTTTCAAAATCAATTATAGCCTATATGTTGCCCAGGCCTAATAGCTATACAACAAAAAAGTTTTATTCAAATCCGTCCAGTAGTTTTTGCGTGAAACGCGTACATACATACAGACAGACAGACAGACAAGAAATTCCAAAAAAAATTTTTGCTTTCTATTGTTCTTTTTAAGTGTCCCTCTATCCATTTTAGTCAAAAATACTTAATGTACAGACAAAATATTTTTACTGTTTTATTATATGTATAGATAAATGACGAACGCTCAATGCCCCCGATCACGCCTGTAAAATTTATTGAATGATGATCTTTTATTTTTTACTTACAATTAAGCATAAAAAAATTATGCATTGGAAGTAAAAAAATATAAACAAATATAAAATTTTATTATTCATCGAAAGAATCATTTATTGTTTTTTTATATCTTTAACTTTTATTTTTTTCCTCAAATAAACCATATCCACAACAAAGTAATAAAACCACTTTACAAGCGAACCTAGGTGCTCAGTTTAAGTACCAAGGTGCTTTCACGGTAAAGTTGGCGATTTTAACTCATAATTTAACGAGCCATTTTAGCGCCGCCATTGCGATAAAGGACAGTTATTACATACCTAATACTTTATAGACATTCTAGGTCAAGATAGGATATAGGTGCTGCGCCTTGTGTTAGATCCGAGGCGCCTCCCTGTAAAGCGGCCGATGGCATCCGCAGGGGGTTTTAGTGGGTAGTCTGGGCCGACTAGCGGCCCAGGAGTCCCACACTCAGTGTGTAAATAGCATTTCCCCCTGCGAAAAAAAAAAGGATATAGGTGCTAATGGTCTCACAACTAAGGATGCCGAAGACCGTGCGAAGTGGAGAAGAAAAAGTTGGAAAGCGGACCCTGGGACGCGTACGCTGAGGATGCAACCGAGAAAGCGCTCAGATGAAAGCGAGACTTTTCCAGACATTCTAAAAACATATTTATTAAAAAAATTGGCAAGCTATTTCAAAAATCAACTTTAATTATTTTGAAGCAACAATGAAAAGAAACGGGCCGACAGATATTGTTAGCGTAAGCCATTTTTTATCTGTAGCAAAGTCTATCAAAACTAGTATAAATGATTGTAAACAAGCCCGAGATTTACATAGAAACAGACGACCTAGACTCTACTATAACTCACTATCTTAGATAACTGAAGTAAATGTTCAACTGACTCTGACAGTATATTACGTTAATGTGGAGCGATTTCTCTTATAAACTACTAGCTGTCGCCCGCGGTTTCGCCCGCGTGAGTTTTGCTAAGATGAAAAATCTTTTTGTGTTTCAAACTGTTTCAGATTTTTCGGATTTTCGATTTTTATACGTCTACAGAAAATGTTCATCAGAGAAATCAAGTTTTGCTAAGACGCCATTTCCATATAATATGTTATAGTGTAGCTGGTCTCTTGGAGTAATTCATCAGATGTTCCATATCTTCAATTTTTATACGTCAGCAGTAAATGCTCATCAGGTTGAACGACTTTTACTAAGGCGCCATTTCCATATATGTTATAGTGTAGCTGGTCTCTTGCAGTTCTTCATCAGATGTTCCAGATCTTCAATTTTTATACGTCAGCAGAAAATGCTCATCAGGTTGAACGACTTTTGTTAAGGCACCATTTCCATATTTCTTATAGTTTAGTTGTTCTGTTATGGTTCTTCATCAGGTGTTCCAGTTTTCAAAATCAATTATAGCCTATATGTTGCCCAGACTTTATAGCTATACAACAAAAAAAGTTTCATTCAAATCCGTCCAGTAGTTTTTGCGTGAAACGCGTACATACATACAGACAGACAGACAGACAGACAAGTAATTCCAAAAAAATTTTTTGCTTTCTATTATTCTTTTTAAGTGTCCCTCTATCCATTTTAGACAAAATATTTTTACTGTTTTATTATATGTATAGATGATGTACAAATAAAGGGAAACTTTAGGATTTTTTCTAAATATTACTGCTGTCTGTTCTATGTGTGTTCTATGGCTATAACTCATTGCAAAAAGAAATAGTAAGACCATTTGAGAATTTATGTTTAGTATGATGAAAGACATTTCACTAGAACTCCAGAGGTAATAGAAATACAAGGTTTTCTTCTGTCTTTTTATTTTGTCAGTCAGCGAGACGTATAGGGGCTACTTATACAAATGATAGCACTTATTCTTTGTCAACGTCTGATTAGAATTCAGTAGGCATTAGGATGTTTAGGAGTAATGCTTTCCAATCAAATTTCGTTTGGAGACGACCTTCATAGCCTAATGGCCATCACGCGCCGGACTGCCACACCATACCGGGGGAGATTTCGATTCCCGGTCGGATCAAGATGGAAAATTATTTTTTCCTGATTGACCTGGGTCTTGGATGTTTGTCTATATGTGTATGTATTTGATATAAACTATAGTATCTTTGAGTTAGTATCCCATAACACAAATCTTAAACTTACTTTTAGGCTAACTGTGATTTGTCCGGATATATTTATTAATAAAATTATTTAACATTCCTTTATTCAACAACCATTCTTTTATTCAACTTATCCCTCACTTTTGGCTAGCAATGGAATAACTCAAGAAGTTAAAAAAAAGATATCTCAACAAAAAATTGGTAGACAATATTTTTACGTTTGAGTAGATAAATCAACCGACCCTTTCAATTCTGCATAATTACAAATGATGAAAGAAGATGCATCTATTTTGACTAAGTACTTGATAGCGTAATAGATCAAATTCTTCATCCTGACACATATTTTTTATTTCTGAGTGCAAAACACCAGCATGCATCATAAATCAATTTGAAATTCTTTCGGTTGGTCAATTTCTGCTCGCTGTGTGAACATTTTCAATATAGGAATCACAAATATGACCCGCTTTGAAAATCAGTTGTATTGGCCCTACATGAATTATACTCGTATTTT
The DNA here is from genome assembly GCA_018467065.1 of Ephestia elutella. Lineage (NCBI taxonomy): Eukaryota > Metazoa > Arthropoda > Insecta > Lepidoptera > Pyralidae > Ephestia > Ephestia elutella. Next base: position 9,233,893 of record CM031569.1, read on the forward strand.
ACTAATATTTTTGGTAAAACCAGACATATTTTTAGCGATCTAGACTTAGTTTTTATTATTGAGAGCTGTGCGTGCATATAACTTTGAATATAAGACCGTCTGTCTTTATAGAGGACTAGCTGTCGCCCGCGGCTTCGCCCGCGTGAGTTTCGCTTAGATGAAAAATCTCTCTTGGAGCTTTTCATCAGATGTTCCAGATCTTCAATTTTTATACGTCAGCAGAAAATGCTCATCAGGTTGAACGATTTTTGCTAAGGCGCCATTTCCATATATGTTATAGTGTAGCTGGTCTCTTGGAGCTTTTCATCAGATGTTCCAGATCTTCAATTTTTATACGTAGGCAGAAAATGCTCATCAGGTTGAACGATTTTTGTTAAGGCACCATTTCCATATTACTTATAGTTTAGCTGTTCCGTTATGGTTCTTCATCAGGTGTTCCAGTTTTCAAAATAAATTATAGCCTATATGTTGCCCAGGCTTAATAGCTATACAACAAAAAAAGTTTCATTCAAATCCGTCCAGTAGTTTTTGCGTGAAACGCGTACATACATACAGACAGACAGACAGACAGACAGACAGACAGACAGACAGACAGACAGACAGACAAGAAATTCCAAAAAATTTTTTTGCTTTCTATTGTTCTTTTTAGGTCTCCCTCTATCCATTTCAGTCAAAAATATTAAATGTACAGACAAAATATTTTTACTGTTTTATTATATGTATAGATTTGTGATGACCATTTCTCCTTTCAATTTCGGAGATCCATTTGAGAAAATTCAGCTTTTTTGTCAGCGATAAGTGCTGCCAATATAACCATGAATATCGTCGACTACTTAAGTTGTAATGCTACCTAACAGTCGACGACATAGTAATACTCGTGCGAGTATCGGAGAGTTTGGATGTTTTTCAATGACTTCCGGCGATAAATAATTGAAATCTTTACGTCTGTATATATTATTTTTGTTGAAATTGTCATCGTCTCAAGATTTGTTAGATTTTTCAATCTAAATATACGGTACCTACAGTTAAATAATTGGCATTTAGTAAATATAATTTTTTAAACATTATCTATACCTACTTATTTATAAACTAACACTATACCCAGTTTTAAAGTATTATGGATTAATAGGGTTATGGGCATCCTGTCCCTGAAGGGTTTATTATGTATTGCAAAATAGCCCTTATACATAAGTAATAAAAGGGTAGTGCAGGCAAATTCTTATAATTATAACGTAGAGATGTTACCATTACCACGTTATAATTATAAGAATTTGCCGGGCCTTATAGAGCCGCCTGTATGTGGGATTTCTAAAATGCCTTTTATATGTATCACCCATGAAATTAGGAAAACAGTACACACTATAAAATAACACTATTATAGTGTTATATTACACTAGTTTAGTTTTTTTCTATTTTAATGGTTTTACTATAGTATCAAATTCATTTAATAAAAAATGTCTGAAAAAAAAATTGTTTACCTATATTTATTTCAAATTCAAAGCATATAATAAACAAATACCTATCAGTTTGATTTAAAATTTATAAACAATAGTTTAAAGTTCTAGAAACTTTTTTTAAATATCTATGTATTTTTAAATTTGTAGTTTACATAATTCGCTTGAAGTAAGTTCTGATATTTTTATTAATTCTTGATATTCTAATCTTACCAGTTTTTAAATAATTAAATAAGATGCATTCGTGATCTAAATCAATCCTTTGAAATTATCACTTGGATGAAAAGAACAACAGTTACCAAAAAACTGCTTTACACAATATTTTTAAATTCATTTTAGTTTATAACCCAACACCAAAATATATCTACATCACGATAACTTTTTTAAAACTTTTTGAACTTCCAATTATAGCAGTAATTATTTTTTTACACATAACATTAAAGTATTTTTCACATTAATTCTCTACTTGATTAATGTTCAAACATTAAAGATGTGAAAAGTTAATGTAGGATGCGGCAGCCGACCGGCAACTAACAAGACATACGCGTGTTGACCGTACCGCGACTGAAACACAACTGAAAACCCAACTCTCTCTTATATGCGCTCATCTTAAAAATCCTTCAAACATCATTCGATTTCAAAGATTTTCTACATTAAAATCTGTTAAGTCACGCGCTTCATTGTAAGCCCCACGTTTCAGTTTATATCATTAAAAAGAAAAGAAGAGAGTTGTTACTTTGCTGCATGAATGGACTGAAAATGGATATTTTTATTTCGCGTAAAGATAAAGGCATTTATTGGGACGTAATCAGATATTTTACACATCTTTTTGTTTTCTCTCGCGTTATCCTTAAACTATTTTCTTTTGTAACCCGAGAAGGCAAATACTAAAAGGTAACATGGAATAGTTTTATTTTAGAATCGCCTCAAATATCTCAACCTCCAAACGCCCAAATATAAAAAAAGTATGTATATTACTACTAGCTGCACCCGGGGGATTTGCTCCCGTGGTAATTTCGGGATAAAAATCATATGTGCTATTCTCGGTTATATTTTTCTACCCGTGTACTAAATTTCATCAAAATTCATCCCGTTCATAATTCGTGATTGAGTATAAACAGAGTTGTTTATTTCTCCTTAGCATTTCCTCAAGTTTGACTGGTTTACAAGTCAAATCATTTAAATTACCTTATAATATTTGTTCTGCGTAGAGAAAGTTAAATAGACCTATAAATACTACAGTATATAATTCTTACCACCAAAATATATCTGTATATCCACAAAATATAAATTGTTGAATATGGGGCATAGTCTTGACAGACAGATGCCGAACAGAATGATTTATTTATTTATTTAAAACTTTATTAAACCAAAATAATACAATGGTATAAAAGGTGGACTTTTTGCTAACAGCATTCTCTACCAGTCAACATTCGTGATAATCAGAAATAAGAATGGCATGGGTGCACAAAGTGACTTAATCCTATAGGAGTCCTATCCTGATCCTATAGGAGTTCCATTTAATAATGGCCTCGTGCAAGGAACCTTAAAAACTAATTTAAAACGACCTAGGCTTATACGTTAACTTTGTAACTTCTTGTTTACCTTCCAACCTCCTTTTCAACCTGCAAGTTTCTTTACTCGACTTCATTAAACTAGGTCGTATCTGTCAATTTATTTTTATTGCGTAAATCGGTTGATAAAGTTGATAGAATCATTAATTTTCTTATTCCGGAAAACTTGCGGCATGTAATACTATATGTAAAATTCTAATAGAAATCATTTTTCTCTTCTATTGAGGGTCTATAAAGACGCCTCATATTTTTTCTAAGTCAGAACAGTTATATTATATGTATAGATTTAACTTTATGGATAGTTTTTATCTTAAAATTCCCTCGATAGCCCCGAAGCACAGCTAAACAGCGGGGCATGCGTATAAATAAAGCTTAATTTTTATTTAATATTCATAAAGTTGACTTTATGATTCAAATATTTTACTAGTGGCAAAGTAATAACAAACAACCTGAAAGAAGGAAAATGTAGTAGAAACTATTGAATTTCTATTACATTTTCCTGCACATGTGAAAAGTGTCGACAAACAAACGAGGAAAACTTTCCAGTAGCGAGTACATATAAAGACGATTTTGATACGAATACGAAGTGACAAACAGCGGATGTCCCAAATAAAGGATGGGCGATTTGGAGAACAAGCGGTCTGTACTCGTAAATTCATAACTCAGACTGGTCAGACCACAGAACTCGGAATATATCCAAGTATACAGAAATGCATTCCGATGTTTTACACAAAAACGCTTTTATACGTTTAACTATTTTATTTTAAACGGTAAAATGTATAAAAAAAGGATATTAGCCTTATCTATGTTACTAAGTATAAGTAGGCAAATAGGCTTGCGGCCCACCCAATAAATTGCAGAAAAAAGTATTTTGACAGTTGGACAATGGATAGTTTTACTTACCCGTGGTATAACTTGTTGGATAAAACGATTGGACTACGGGTCGGGAGCGCACCTGATGGAAAACATTGTCACGTGGTCAACCCTGAAAAAAAATCATGGCCTTTTTGAAGAAGTCCATGTTGGCTCTAGAGAAAACCATGGCTTTGGCACTGCGTGGACATGTCAAGTCAGTCAGCGTTCTCTTTCAGTTTCTGGGGAGTTCTATTATCTTCTATATATATATAATAAAACAGTAAAAATATTTTGTGTGTACATTTAGTATTTTTGACTGAAATGGATAGAGGGACACTTAAAAAGAATAGTAGAAAGCAAAAATATTTTTTTGGAATTTCTTGTCTGTCTGTATGAGTGTATCGTTTCACGCAAAAACTACTGGACGAATTTTAATGAAACTTTTTTGTTGTATAGCTATTAAGCCTGGGCTATAATTGATTTTGAACATCTGAGGAAGAACCTCAACAGACCAACTATAAGAAATATGGAAATGGTAGCTTTGCAAAAATTTATCAATCTGACAAGCATTTTCTGTTGTCGTATAAAAATCGAAGATCAGGATCATCTGATGAAGAATTCCAAGAGAACAGTTACACTATTACATATATGGAAATGGCGCCTTAGCAAAAGTTAATCAACCTGATGATCATATTCTACTGACGTATAAAAATTGAAGATTATGGAACTCCAAGAGACCAGCTACGTTATAAGATAATTGGAAATGGGGCCTTAGCAAAAGTCGTTCAACCTGATGAGCATTTTCTACTGACGTATAAATAGACAGGACACGGGTTAGGACAAAGAGGGACTCGAGGTGGGAGTAGTAGTACACGGGAAATTGTATATAATGAGCAGACGAAGATCATTTATTGAATGAAATATCACTTTTGATTCATTTTAACGCCGCGTACGAGTACCTAATATATTCCCGCGGGACACGGGATAACCAAATGGCTGAAATTTTGTGTACTGGAGTTTAGGTTACTACAGTTTAGAACACAAAAAGATTTTTCATCTAAGCGAAACTCACGCGGGCGAAGCCGCGGGCAACAACTACTTTCAAATTAAGTAGGTACTTCTTTCTGCGATGCTAATAAATGTGACTAGACTTAACAGTTGCCGCTAGTACTACCTACTTACTAATGCACCAGGGATAAGCTCTTGTAAAGTTTCAAGATAAAATACCTATTATTTATGTAAAACCAGTTTGTTGTTACTTGTTTTTTCTTTGTGTAAGTCCAATAAAGAGTTTACAAACAACACTAAAGTGGTTAGTGGTAAATTTAATGGTCTGCACTATGCAATCTTAGTCTACTGGCCCATAGATGAGCTTTTTGATTCGGAAGTCATGGATTCTATACCCTAGAGGGTATACTTTGTTGTTTCCAGTTAAGTTCATTTAGTCCACTATAATCCTTAAATGTTTTTTTCTGAAATTATCTCATTTCCTTAATTTATGAAAAAAGTCGAATTTTCTGCTCTAAAAAGCAGCTTCAGGCCCGCTCCGCTTTGTATAGAACAAAGCAAGGCAGAGACAAAGCCGTTGCTATGAAAAGTTAGACGAGAAAACGTTTAGTCACGTTTCAAACACGCTGATCAAAGAAAACAGTCTAAATTAAATCTCAAATCAGAGACTTTGACAGATCCATAAATTTGGGAATACCGATCACGTCAGCTGACCCACAGAATTACGAATAAAGACATAGAAGTGTCAAAGAATGATTTTGTCGCGGCATTTATGTCCCTTTCGCCTTTGTGCACAAAAGACACCTTACTCACAAACTCAAAATTAAAATTTGATTCAACTTTTATTATTACATTCAATCGAATTGTGTTTCTATTTTAAATTTTCAGTTAGGTAGGTACTTATTGCTATTATTTTTTTCATGGAGTAGTTAGGGAACATATTTTGGAGTACTTTGGGAATAACCCCTTATTGCTGATACGTTCTACTTGTGTTATTTATGATGCATCATAGCGACTTTTCAAGTTGTCTTAATATTTCGATTTCTGTGGACTGGCAATAATGAATTCCAGACTTGATAACGATTTTTACCTCACTTTTCTATACCCATTTATTATAAAGGCTAAAAAAACAGTAAATATCATCTTAAAAACCTTCGATCGCTTCATTTGTTTTATCGTTTGTTATTTATATAAAATACCTCCGAACCAAATATTTTTATTATAAAGTTAAATTTAATTTTCAGTTTTTTTTTCTGCCTATGGTACTTATCAAATTAAAATTTTGAATACACAATACTTAATAACATTTTCGCTCAAAACTCGAAGTTTAAATCAAGAGCAGAACTCAAACGAATAAACAAATCTTCGTCGCAGATTTCAGAGGTAGTAACAGACTGTTACAATTGTCTGATATTTATGGACAGCGTGTACTAAAGTTGTAATACCACGTTCCAGGGGCACCCTTAGATTGGGTTTTACGGCATCGGTAAGAACCGCGAGCGAGTTTCACAACAAGTCCGAATAATAATGTAAATTGCCCGTTTTATCATAGAATAAGTAATTATACTAGCTTACAGAAGGTTCATTTTGAGTAACAGTCACGTGGAATCGAAAGCCGCGTGGCACGAAGGTTCATTTTAGACAGGCGGTGCACCGACGAAATCGAAATCGGTACTTCATCGCGTAGAACGTATGTTCATATTCCGCTGGAGTTGCTTTAATTATCAGCGCCACAGATTATAATACTTTACTATCTTAGTCAACGCTTAGGGTTGCAAATCACCGATATAATCCCCGATCGGGTTTGATCCCCGGTCAGGTCAAGATGGAAAATGATCTTTTTCAGATTGGCCTGGGTCTTGGATGTTTATCTATATATGTATTTGTCATAAAATATAGTACCTATCGTTGAGTTAGTATTCCATAACACAAGTCTCGAACTTACTTTGGGGCTAACTCAATCTGTGTGATTTGTCCTTATATATTTATTTATTTATTTATTTTATAATACAAATACAACATAGTGGCAATAGTGCATGTCGACTGGTCGTCGGTAACTCTAATAAAAATATCCCACGAGAAAGTCGATTGTGCCTAAACTACGGAGTAATGCCCGTTGGTTTTATTTATGGCTCCCGCTATTTCTGCCTGTTAGATCTAACGAATTGCGTTTTTACACCCTTCATTAAATTGATCACAGTTAAGAAATAGCACTTTCCGCTATTACTTTACATCAAAAAAAAAAAAAAAAATATATATATATATATATATATATATATATATATATAAACACTACTTTGGGCCCTTTGTTGATCCAGCAGTGCGCTGAGAACATTATCGACTCCACCTTTAACCCGCAATAACTAGGCTCCTCTTGTTGCTATCTCGCTCGGAATAGAATATATCTCATCTACGGATTGTGACGGACCGATATATTCGTTAATATACCTTTCTACTCCATAAAAAATTTTGCTCGAATTTGGAAAAAAATTTGCTCCGTAACGGTCAATTTTCTCAAGCTCAAAATCACTTTGTGACTCCAAGATTTTTTTAAACTTGAAATTTATTGGCTCCGATATATATTCACTGACATATATTTACCAAAATTTCGAAACATTATTAGATCCGTTACGAACGCTTTTTTTTAATTCGTTGGCACATTCTGGCTCCGCGCTTTATTCAGAACTTTGTACTTTGATGACTCCTTTTGATATATTGAATTAGTATGGGATTGCTCTTGAAATGACAACATTTGTTAACCCGGCTGATTTTATATTCGTCAAGATGGTAACTTATAAGATCCACTTCGTACGCGGGGTGAGGGCGGAGGCTGGTGCGCAGGAGCGGAGAGGGCTGTTTCATTCCGCGCTACTGTCGGTCGACCGATACAGACCGCTCGGCAGTGTTGCCAACTTAGCAACTTTATAGCTAGATCTAGCATTTTTTTGATATTGGTCGGCAACAATTTCATGAAACTTGTAGCTAAATTTTTTGTCTACTTTTCAACCGACTTCCCAAAAAAGGAGGAGGTTATATGTTTCGATGTATGTATGTTTTTTTTTATGTATGTTCGCCGATTTCTCCGCCAATTGTGGACTGATTTCCAAAATTGTTTTTTTATTCGAAAGGGTTTATTCCCAAGTTGGTCCCATTTTAACCACGTCCGAATCTGTTCGGTAATTTTAAAGATACCTAACAAATAATAAAAATATCAACATTGCATTATAGAGCAAAAGCCCGCGACAGCATGCCCTTTCTTATTTTATTAAAACTCAAGATTTTCTGTGTATGTCCCCAACATAGATATAGCGATTAGCGACTATAAAAGTTGGATCATGATTACTTATAGGCAGATAATTTGTAGCAATAGCATATAAAGTGGTAGCTCAATTTCCTCAAAGTAAAGTTTTGTAAAGATTTTATTCAGAATAATATTAGAAATCACGCCATCCATTACCAGGCAATTGGTGCAGATATAAACCCCTGCCAGACATAGTTACTTTACTAAATTATAGTTATATTTGTTTTATTACAAAATCTGAATTTAATGTTACTTTGGGAGGCCCCAAGGGTGCTTTTTATACCTATAAACATCATCCTTGCTAGCCATATTACCTGCATAAGCAACTAAGATCCAAACTTCATACCTAGTCGCTAATATTTTTACCCGTATATACCACGCAGAGAAACATTCAGCATTTTTAAAATAAGGAAGGTTTGGTCGTCGCGGGCTCTCGGTCTATTTATGTGCCAAAAATAACAGACAATTTGACATGTTTGACATTTCAAATCAGACTGACATAAAAAGTTTCGAATTCTTAATTCTTTATTTTCGGCCAGAAGAAAAGTTTAAGTTTTTATTAAAGAAAATTAGTGTAGTAGCACTAAAAATAATAAAATAAAACTTTTTTCCAAAAAGTGAACCGACTTCCATCATAAAACTTAAAATCAAGAAATAACAATAAAGAAAAATGTATTGGCATGCTACCTACTGAATGAGGTGAAGTCGGTGCCGAAAAAAATAAATAATCTAAATTTACATTAGAATCGTGTATACATATACGAGTATATAAAATGCCTAGCTAAACAATTACATAACATCCTTACTCCTGCACTTGGCACCGACTTCACCTCAATCAGTAGGTAGCATGCCAATACATTTTTCTTTATTGTTATTTCTTGATTTTAAGTTTTATGATGGAAGTCGGTTCACTTTTTTGGAAAAAAGTTTTATTCTAGCAACTTTTCATTTCATTAACTTTTTTTTAAAATACTCAACCAAAGAAAATACTGAAGAACCCCAGCCATGGACATCTTCCTCTTAAACTAAAATAGATATTTCTAATACCTACTCTCTGTTTTAAAAATGTTTATTTTTCAACGATACTTACTTATTTTCTTAAAAAAATAAAAATATACCACGACTGTTTTTGATCAGAATTTGACATTTCATTGTATTCTACATACTGTATCACATTTTACTGTACACATTTATTAATATGATTTAGTGTACCTTTGTATGTAATAATAGTTTATGTACGTTTATATTTTTGCACCCTCATAGCATTATCTGTCTCTGTATGACCAAAAGGTAGACTGTTAGATCAAAGCTGTTAGATAATGCTTTTGGCATGAAGTTCGCCTATTCTTTTACTTTTTTTTTCAAATAAAGATTAAAAAAACATTTAGCTACTTCTAGTAGTACGGCTCCTTGTCCTAACAAAAATCGATTTTATGGTCCCATCCGGAAGAAAGCACGAAACTTGGCATGAATGTAGCTTTCATATATGTACTTTAATATTGATATAGAAACACTTCGAGAAATGAATGTTTCCCCCCCTTTTATGTCCCAAATCGTGGTTTTCCTCATTTTTTATGAAAACGGTAAGAGCTACGCAAAAACCAATATGTTCTTCATTAAATTCTCTATAATAACACCATTGGATGTATGTTGATGGGACTTATAGTTTACAAAATATACCCATGTTACTATGACGATTTTTTTTTAAAAATTCGAACTTTTTCTACTATTGCACGGACATGGTAGAATTTCGTATTTAATTTCATGGATAGCTTTCGACTTCTGATATATTGTAGTGGTCCGACACTTCGTGTCGACATATGTTATCATCATCAACAAAGTACCTCTTCCTATTGGGGGAGGTGCATCCCGCGCGCTACAAGCGAAGAAGTACTGCCTATTTTATTTAAACATTATATCGTGTCTGGAATCGTTTTCGTATAAATCAAGCACCAGGAATTCATTTTTGATAATAAATTGGCAGCATTTCATAGAAAATATCGATACTTTTCCTAAAAAGTTAACAAAAAATTCTTAATTTAATTGTCTGTTTAAAGCACGTTCAAATTGCTTTAAGATATAATAACAAGAGTAAATCTGAGTAAAATAAATTCTGATGGTAAGTACGGATATTCTTGTTTATAAAAATATATATATTAAATAACATAGCGATTCAGCGCGGTAACGCGGCAAGCGTTCTGGGCACCTTTGCACCAGAAACGCTAAGGGGCGGGTTGTAATTAAATTTTAGGATGTGTATTTTTATGAAAAAAATTATATTTGAAATATGTTGACTACGTACTGTTTGTATAATGACCTAAATTATGAAAATAAAAAATATTAAATCATAAGAAAATAAAATAATGTAAAAAAATAATGTATATAAAAAGAAGAAAAAAAAACATTAAAGTTTAACTTCCATTCGAAAAAAGTGAAAATATAAAAGCCCGTGCGGCATTTAAAATTCAAAACGTGCTTCTAGCTAAGTCTATGAGTTTTCCCAGAAAGTCCTTAGAAACAGTTCCAATTTTGATGTTAAGTTTCTTTAAATATTTGTTTTAAACTAGTGAAAACAATTTATTTATTTATTGAAACTGTTTCTAATGACTTTCTAGGCAAAACAAATTTACAAAATTTAAGTACGTTCTGAATTTTAAGCCGCACAGGCTTTCAAATTTTTTTGGAATGTAAGTTCAACTAATATGTTATCTAAAATGTATATTTTTATGAACTAGAATATACTTGTTTGCTTTTTTACTCAGATTTAGCCATGTTATTAAAATCTTGAAGCGCTTTGAATGTCCTTTGAATAAACAATTAAATTAAGAATTATTTTTGACTTTTTAGCAAAAATATCGATATTTTTGTAAGAAATGATGCCAAGTTATTATCAAAAATGAATTCATGATGCTTAATTTATACGAAAACGATACCAGACACGATATAATAGGCAGGCAACAGAATAGGCAGGAGTTCTTCGCTTGTAGCGCGCGGGGTGCACTCCTCCCCCTCAATTGGAAGACTTACTTTGTTGATGATGGTAAGATATGTCAACACGAATTCTGTGACCACTGTGATGTATTTCTGAAGTCGAAAGCTATTTTTGTATATTAAATACGAAATTCTACTATGACAGTGCAATAGTAGAAAAAGTTCGAACATTTCAAAAAATCGTCCTAGTAACATGGGCATATTGTAAACTATAAGTTCTATCAACATACATCCAATGGCGTTATTATAGAGAATTTATGAAGAACATATTGGTCTTTGACAGTTTTTGCGTAGCTTTTACCGTTTTCATAAAAAATGAGAAAAACCACGATTTGGGACATAAAAGGGGGGAAAGGGGGGAAACATTAATTTCTCGAAGTGTTTCTATATCAATATTAAAATAGATATATGAAAGCTACAATCATGCTAAGTTTCATGCTTAATTCTTCCAGATGGGACCACGTTAATTGATTGATCTTGATTTAGAACAATAATTTAATTTAATAATTTCAAAATTTTATATAAGGAAATTTTTGTAAAAATTGTAATGATCCTTGTTGGTTGAATAAAGAAAATTATTATTATTATGTTAAAGACTCTGACGCAAAATGTCTAGCTACTTTCTCTACTCACGGTCGTTTGTTCCCGATGAGTAATACCAAGATTTGTCACACTGAGACACAACGGTAAAAAGTATCAATGTGTAACAGTGTTACATAAGATTGCATGATTAATTTCATGTATTCTTTTTTGTAAAATCTTAAATAGTAAAATTATGATTTTACAAAGAATTACATGAATATAGTCATATAAATTTCTTCGTAAAATCATAATTTTATCTGATTAGGTACATACTCTATGGGAATACAGAGTTCCTTTAGTAACAGTGTTACATACCGGTAATTCAGAGTGCCGATGAGTAACAGCATGACACGTTAGGAAAACCTCACGGTTGCAATGTGTAACACTGTAATACATTGATATATTTTTTCCCGTTGTATCTCAGTGTGTCAAATCTAGGTATGAATCATCGAAACGCTCACGGTTATACGAACTAGATTAAATTCTTTATTTTCAACATTGGATGTACAAAATCAATTATTGACGTCAAAAACTTAGTTTACCACCACCGCCTCCAAAGCACAAGTGTAGAAGAAGCGGCGAAACAAACTACCTACCTACACTGCAGCAGCATTTTCTCCAAAAAAGTACGTCACTTTACAATTTCCATTTACCTACATTAAAGTATGTGGACGAATATACATTTTCGTACCAAAAATAATTCTTAAATATATTAGAAATAATTAAATTAATAAAGTTTATTTAAATGTCAATAAGACAAAACAAATGAGCCTAAAGTTGACGAGGCAAAACTTGCGTGCACCTAATATTGTGTATCTACTTAGTGAGTAGCCGTCAGAAGCCAATCACAGTTTCCGACAGGAATAATGTGCTCTGATTGGCTCATTTGAATCGGATCAACATGTGGGTGAAAGCGAAAAAGGTGGAATTGTATAAAAATGGCGTAATTATTATTATTAGTCGCCCTGACACTTATGGCTCCGACCGGAGCCAGTGTTGCAAAGGAAAACAGCAATGGAATCAGAAAATCAAGCCGGATCAACAAATGAAAAAGGATCAACAAAGTGCTGCTCGTACGGCACGATTGAGCCACTAAGTGCCCGTGGGGATATCTATATATATATATATATATATATATATATATATATTTTTATTTCATTATATATTTTCATTATATAATATATATATATATATATATATATATATATATTATATAATGTACAATAACATACTGGATAAGTCCAGTATGTTATTGTACATTATGGTTGCAATAATGTTGTTATCCTTTTTCAAAACTTAATATTTTAGGAAACAAAACTCAGTAAGAGAAACCTGTTATTTTTTTAAAATGTACCTACTAATTTTCATTTGAAATTATATAGATATAAGTAATCTCTAACTCTATAAAACTACCTATATTTTTGGAGCACGAATACTGTTCAACCATGAAAATGAGTAAAATACTGCGGAAAATCCATTCATTCAATAAATATTTCTAGTCCCAATGCAAGCAATACGGGTTTATTTACATACGAACAGTGTTATATTGTCTACGAACTTTAAAAGCCACCACTGATTGGTAGCATTGAAAAATATTTCCATTCGCAGAAACATGTTGAATTTAAATCACGTTTTTAATAAAAATTCCTCAGTAAGAAACTTACAATAAAACTTATTGAAGTTATATTTCTAAGAAGTAGACAAGTTATTGAAAATGGCATTCGGATTTCTAATAAAGGATTTAAAATATATAAATATGATATACTGTCACAGATAATAATAAATAAAGTGTTAAGAGTGAGATCCAGAAAGTTTTACTTCTGGACCTGGATCGTACGGCCCACACCACACCTTCGAAGGCTTGGGGCCCTATTTTTGAAAGTGTGACATAGGTACCGCCGAAAACGAATAGACTATTATGTCGCACTCGTCCTATTATGTCACTAAAAACATAAAAGCCGTATTTTTGAAATCACCCGTCTAGCAATGTTGCCAGTGATATGAAAATAATGCGAGAAACAATTTCTGCTCCATTCCACGTAACGCATACCGAATCGGTAACGAATCGTAAAAAAAATGTTCGTAATTTTTCGATTATAGAACTTAAGCGTTAAACGGAACGCAAAAATGAAAATTCTAATAGACTCCATCTATATCCGTATCCGGTTGTCTATGTCATTCAAGATTATGACGTAAAAAACGTTCAACTACAAAATCATACGAAAACGAGTGGTCTAGACCACTCGTTGCGAATTATTCGACATAGACAATTCAAAAATACGGAATAATTGATATCGAATGAAAAATCATTCGGCTCACGCTTTTTTGGTGAGTCACACTTTCAAAAATAGGGCCCTTGGTCTTAGCGCCGCTGTCAATGGAATTCCTCCTTTTTATATATTTTTTAACATTTAGGTATAGGTTTATTCCATTGTACTATGTTTAAAAAGGAAAAATAAAAAATACTTCAATAAATAATATTTTTTCATGTATTTTTACAAGTGGACAAAGTTTAATTTGTAGCACCGGGAAATCAAACTAAATACAAAGCTGCAAGTAAAACGAATGACCCTAGAAACAGCTAAATCATTTAATGAATGACCGTTAAAACTGGGAAACAGGCAGTAGGATGGATCGGGACGTCGAAACGATCAAGTTAAGATGGATTGATATGGACTAAGAAACCCCAGAAATTCTACAGCCAATAAAAGAAGGAAGCTTGGGGTTAGGCATCGGAGTCTTATCTTTTTTATGTGTGTGGCCGCATTTAGACCAACAAATCATGCGGAAATATTTCATTATATACCTATTTAAATTGAACATAACTATATTTTTTTATGAATTAGAACCGACCGGACCCAATAATGATTAATTAATATCAAATCACCATGCATTTTAAAGGTCTTTATCAGATTTCCCGCTAACCACATGACAATATTCATATAATACGCTAGCAATATGAAAAATGCCTCTATTCATCACTTGGTCCATTACATATTTATAAATCAAACATAGTTTCTAAGAATATTCTTGTTTCAAATTCAAAGCACGGATGTGATCAAAAATACCCAACCCTGCCCAAATTTGGCACCAAGGTAGGAATAACAAACACAATGAAAATATATGACACCTCAAGAGGGCGCGATCGTTGGAACAAAGCACCCTTCGTCCTCCACAATCTTACAGTTTTCGGTAGAGATAAATATTTTTCAACACACTTGCTCGTAAAGTGGGTCTTATTACATCGAATTTAGGCCCATAATGCCATATATTACGAAGGTATTACGAATATATTACGGAGGTGTTTGGAAATAAAAATTACCATACTGCGCTATACAAAAGATAGAAAACTAATGCGTGTTATGAATTCCACCAAGCATTTTTAATTTAGCCGCATATTACAAATAAGATCAAATAGGAAAAATAACAACAGTTTTTAAATAAGCAAAGATAATGATTTTTATACAGCCAAGCACTGGCTGTATGGCGATATACCATCCGCAGCGTGCACCGCGCGCTCCCTGCGCACGGCGCGGGGCGGCGGGTGGCGGCACGCGAATAAAAAACAAGACTATATTTATTATGTTGTGTTTGTTAGGTACATTTTCCGATTTTCGCCGTGTTAGCATATTTAATAAAATGTCGACTAGTATGAAAGAATATTTAAATTTAACTCCACCTGAAATTATTAACGAGGCGCGTAATGCAAGTTCAATTCAATTCAATTCATTTATTAATGCTTCCATGGTTAAGTACATAGGTCATACAATACATAAAATAGAAGAACCTCATGGACCCTGGTAGGGCACTACATTAAATAACAATATCATAAGATGTTTAAAATGTTTAAGTTAATTAATTACAATTCATAATAATATTTAAATAAAATAACACTTCAATAATCAGCAAATCAAAAAATATAAATAGAACAAAATTACAAAATTATAAAATTGGGGTTAATTATAATATAATTATTTCTCGAAAAACTCTTCTAGATTGTAGAAACAATTTTGTACCAAATATTTGCGGAGGTGTTTTAGAAATGTTTTGAGATTTTTCTCGGCTATAATATTTTCCGGTAATTTATTATATACTAGCTTTTGCCCGCGGCTTCGCCCGCGTGAATTTCCCACGGGAACAGTGCTTTTTCCCGGGATAAAAAGTAGCCTATGTGCTATTCCAGGTCATTATCTACCTCTGTACCAAATTTCATCGAAATCCGTCCAGTAGATTTTGCGTGATTGAGTAACAAACATCCTCACAAACTCACAAACTCACAAATTTACAAACTCACAAACTCACATCCAAACTTTCGCATTTATAATATTAGTATGGATTTTTACACACATCACTAGTGGGCTCGATCCAAAAAGTTTCAAACTGCTAGATGGTAGGTCTAGTTTTCCTTTATAGCGAGTGTTTGCTCTCAGCTGCTCCCTTGTTTTAAATAGCTTTATATTATTTCTAACAAATTTACTTGTTTCATATATATAAATCCCAGTGAGTGTGAGTATTTCATGTTTAATAAAATGGGGCCGACAACTTTCTGTCCAGTTTCTTAAATTGGCCAAGATTCGAACACACTTCTTTTGTAAAATAAAGAGCTGTTGTGCATCGGTACTGTTTCCCCACATAATAATACCGTACTGTAGGCGCGAGTGGGCATAGGCATAGTACGCGGTAAGTGATGTTTTAAAATCAGTACTTCTCTTCAATTCCAGCAAGGCATATATAAAACTGGAAAGTTTACTTTTAGTTTTTTGGATATGCGGCTTCCATGTAATATTTGTATCAATTTCAATACCGAGCAGAGTGGAGGTGTCCACACATTTAATAGGATTTCCATTTAATACGAAGTCAATGTTTAGTGGAGCTTTTTGATAGGGTCTGAATTGCATTCTTGGATAGATTTAATTTTAAGTTATGGTCGTCCAGCCAGTCTGTGATGTCAACAAAGATTTGATTTAGGCGATCATTCAATGTCAGATTACAATTAATTGGAAATAGTATAGAAATGTCATCTGCGAAAGCGACGCAATGTTCGGTCAATATTTTAGGCAAATCGTTAATGTATACTAAGAACAAAAATGCATCCAAGAACACTTCCTTGGGGGATAGAATTAGGCATAGGGCATTTTTCAGAACGATAGAGTGCGATAGTTCCAGTATCAGAGTTAACGCTTTCGATTTCCACATACTGTTGGCGGTTAGATAAATACGAGGAGAACCAAGTTAGGTTATTGCCTCCAAAATCAAACGCAAGTATTTGGCGGCATACGAATGTTTTATAAAGTGGAGGAATGACAAAAGGGCGCAATCGTTTTTCGATAATTAGATGTTAGGACCACATTATTTTTTTTTTACTCACAAGTGTGTTGAAAAACGTCGTACGATACACGTGTGCATTTGGTCATTACGTACACTCGGCTTTAGGGGCCGTCCATAAATTACGTCATCGATTTTTTCAGATTTTAGACCCCCCCCTATAATCATCCTATCGTCATTTCATAATGACCCCCCCCCCTCCTCCCAAAATTGACGTCATTACTAGTTTGACAAAATAAAACAGTGCAGATTTGAGAAAAATAGGGTATTATATGATTAAAACACTTGGTTATAGAATCACCTTTTATTATTTTTACTTTGGCAATAATCATTAAAAAGCATTTTGGCAAAATATCAGAAGAACATTATCTTTCCTTAGTATGAGACATGTATTAAGGTATAAGTAAAGTCAAAGTCAAAGTCAAAGTCAAAATTTTTTATTGAAACTTGGCCTTCAAAGAAGGCTCTTTTTCACGTCGATAACTAATTATTTAATCATAATATATTATGTCTCAAAGCTACAAACTACTAGCATTTCGAAACGACCACTGCTGAAAAGAAATGCCGAAAGTACGAGTAACTCTTGGAACAGTCTTGGGGCCCTATTTTTGAAAGTATGACATACCGCTGAAAACGAATAGACTATTATGTCGCACTCGTCCTACTATGTCACTAAAAGCATAAAAGCCGTATTTTTGAAATCACTCGTCTAGCAATGTTGCCAGTGATATGAAAATAATGCGAGAATCAATTTCTGCTCCATTCTACGCAACTAAAACCGAATCGGTAACGAATCGTAAAAAAAATGTTCGTAAATTTTCAATCAATGAGAACGTAAGCGTTAAACGAAACGCAAAAATGAAAGTTCTAATAGACTCCATCTATGTCCGTATCCGGTTGTCTATGTCATTCATGATTTTGACGCAAAATACGTTCGACTACCAAATCATACGAAAACGAGTGGTCTAGACTAGAGATGGGTTAAGGACTGAGTATTTATCCAAGGATGAGTAAATACTCATAAATATCCATTTCTACTGAGTTTTTATCCTTAATCGACAGTAAATATTTTTTGATTAGTTAGTCTCATAAATTGAATTGGAACTGTGAATTTACATAATTATAAAGGATGTAGAACTTATTGGGGTGATTAATTAATAAGTACTTGATGGAAAAGTACCAAAATTGCAATGTATTTATTCTAAATCTACAAATACTGTCAATAATCGTTTGTAGGACAGTGTTTTTTAGGGTTCCGTACCCCAAAGAGTAAAAACGGGACCCATTACCTACTAAGACTCCGCTGTCCGTCTGTTCGTCCGTCTGTCTATTACCAGGCTGTATCTCATGAACTGTGATAGCTTGACAGTTGAAATTTTCACAGATGATGTATTTCTGTTGCCGCTATAACAACATATACTAAAAATAGAATAAAATAAATATTTAGGGGGGCTTCCATACATTTTCTTTTTGCCGTTTAGCTATATTGTCTAATGTTGTATAAATAATGGTATAGGACCCTTCGTGCGCGAGTCCTACTCGTACTTGGCCGGTTTCATTGTTACTTGCAACAACACGCGTACCTCACTTGAAAACGACATTTGGCTTTCACCAGTCCTAGAAAGTGCACGCGTTCGTTAGTAAAGGACTGAACTTAACCTTAATTTTTATAGTTAACCTTTTATCCTAACCCGACGACGAGAACAATAAATGTACCGCGTACTGTACTTAGAATTTTAATGTTTAGTTAACCTTTTAGTACGGCTCCTTGTCCTAACAAAAATCGATTTTATGGTCCTATCCGAAAGAAAGCATGAAACTTGGCATAAATGTAGCTTTCATATATGTATTTTAATATTGATATGGAAAAACATCGAGAAATGATTGTTCCTCCCCTTTCCTCCCCCTTTTATATCCCAAATCGTGGTTTTTCTCATTTTTAGGTACCGTACCAAAAAAGGTAAAAACGAAACCCTTATAAGATCACTTTGTTGTCCGTCTGTCTGTCAAACTTTTCTTTCTCAGGAACGCTTAAAGGTATCAAGTTGAAATTAATATCAAATACTCGAATCGGATCCATGGTCTCTTTCAGCAAAAAAAATATCAAAATTATACGTCAACGCGATCAAGAGATATTACCGTAAATGTTGCGATTTTTTCCATATTTTGCGATTTCAGGCAGCAATCAAAACCTACCACCTAAAGTTATGAAATTTGGCTAAAAGCAAGGTCTAACAGTACTTATATACCTATGAATAAATTTGAAAAATGTAACAAAATGACACACGTCCTGATGCTGTTGCCTTCCACCTTGAAACGAATCCTAGAAAGACTTGCTTTCACGACGCAAATTATCAAGATATAAACCAGTTGGGCTGAAAAAAATCTGTCATTTCTTCATCTGATATGCACTGATATGGAATTTTCTCTCCACAGTAGGTACACAAAAAAGCAGTCTGGGGGGGCATGTGCCCCCGTGCCCCCCCCCCCCTAAATCCGCTACTGTATGTTACCATCGCCAACAAAGTACATCTTCCAAATGGGGAGAGGGAAGAGTATACCCCGCGCGCTACAAGCGAAGAATTCCAGCCTATTTTGTTGAAATATTATATAGTGACTGGTATTGTTCCCGTATAAAACATGGACCAGGAATTTTAATACGAAAATACGAAATTCCACCAAGACCGTGCAGTAAAAGTAAAAGTTCGCATTAAAAATAAACATTCTTGTAACATGGGCATACTTTGTAAACTATAAGTCCTATCAACGTACATGCAAGGGCAATATTATAGAGAATTTAATGAATAACAATTGGTCTTTGACAGTTTTAGCGTAGCTTTTACCGTTTTCATAAAAAATTAGAACAACCACGATTTGGGATATAAAAAGGGGGCAAGGGGGGTAAACATTAATTTTTCGATGTGTTTCCATATCAAGATTGAAATACATATATGAAAACTACATTCATGCCAAGTTTCGTGCTTTCTTCCGTATGGGACCATATTTCACGTTAAGCACCCTACCTATTTTATTCTAACCCGACGACGTGAACAATAAGCTTAAACGTGCCGCGGCTAGTGCTAAGAATTTTAAAGTTTAGTTAACCTTTTATTCTAACCCGACGAGAACAATAAATGTATCGCGGCCAGTACCTATGTAGAGTTTGTATATTCAAGTTAGCCTTTTATTTTTACCTGAAAAGAACATTAATTGTTCTGATGTGCAGGTTTCAATACTATTTTTTTCCTGATCATCAACAGATCCTATTTTCAGTGCTAAAAATGAAAGGTGAAACTGAAATAAAGTATTAAATTAGGGCTCCATTGCATACAAAAGTTTTTACTCATGCTTTTGGATAAATACTCAGTAAGAATGAGTAAAAACGGATAAATACTCATATTTATCATTCTTACCCAGTAAATACTATTTAGTATTTACTGACCGCCCATCTCTAGTCTAGACCACTCGTTGCGAATTATTCGACATAGACAATTCAAAAATACGGAATAATGGATATCGAATGAAAAATCATTCGGCTCACGCTTTTTAGGTGAGTCACACATTCAAAAATAGGGCCCTTGGTCGCCTAATATGCCAGAGGGGCTATTTATTAACTTTATACATACACTAGATTGTGTACAGTCAAAAATAAAATATAAGAAAATAAATAAAAAAATATAATAAAACATGTTATGTTTGTGATCAAGTAACCACAATAAATTGGTTAAAAACAAAAAATAAAAATACAATTCGAGTATAGTATTAATATGTACTTTTCAACACACTTGCTCGTAAAGTGGATTTTATTACATCGAATTTAGGCACTTAATGCCATATATTACGAAGGTATTACGAATATATTACGGAGGTGTTTGGAAATAAAAATTACCATACTGCGCTATACAAAAGATAGAAAACTAATGCGCGTTATGAATTCCACAAAGCATTTTTAATTTAGCCGCATAATATAAGATCAAATAGGGAAAATAACAACAGTTTTTAAATAAGCAAAGATAATGATTTTTATACAGCCAAGCACTGGCTGTATGGCGATATACCAACCGCAGCGTGCACCGCGCGCTCCCTGCGCACGGCGCGGGGCGGATGGTATATCGCCATACAGCCAGTGCTTGGCTGTATAAAAATCATTATCTTTGCTTATTTAAAAACTGTTGTTCGGCACGCGAATAAAAAACAAGACTATATTTATTATGTTGTGTTTGTTAGGTACATTTTCCGATTTTCGCCGTGTTAGCATATTAAATATTTAATAAAATGTCGACTAGTATGGAAGAATATGTAAATTTAACTCCACCTGAAATCATTAACAAGGCGCGTAATGCAAGTAATAGTTTATTGCCTCCAAAATCAAACGTTAGTATTTGGCGGCATACGAATGTTTCATAAAGTGGAGGAATGACAAAAGGGCGCAATCGTTTTCCGATAATTAGATGTTAGGACCACATTATTTTTTTTTACTCACAAGTGTGTTGAAAAACGTCGTATGATACACGTGTCCATTTGGTCATTACGCACACTCGGCTTTATTAGCGCGCTCGCCTTCGGCTCGCGCGCCAATCTCGCCTCTTGTGCGTAATGACCAACTTAGGACACTTGTATCATAATGTACTATTACATACTGCAAAAGACAGGTAGGAGTGTGACTACATAGCGTACGTCCGATACGACAATTATAAACGTTTTTTTGTCGTCCATTTCATGTCGATATAGTGGATTTTGTAATGGTTTGAACTTTAAAAATGTATTTCTGTCTGTACAATAAAATTAATTGATTATTATAAGGACTTATTTTGTGTCCGACAGACATTTGACAAAAAGCTGAGCTGCTGGGTAGCGTTTTCATTGTGTTAGTTGCATTTTACGTCATTTTCAGCTATGACATAAAATTAAAAGGCACCGACGCGACGACGCGTACAGTACGACGAGGATCTTTTTGCACGTGAGTGAGGGCGCCACCTACGTTTTAAATAAGAAAATTTAATAGTTTAGACATTAGTTCCGTTTTCTACCGTTTCCGTTTATAAATTCTGACAAACAAATATTCAAAAGTTTTTTTTAACGCAAGCGCACGCTCGTTTAAGATTGGGCTGTAAAGCGCACTACACACCAAAGCCGCCGACCTGCCGACACAGCCCGCCGACACAACCCGGCGGCCTATATGAATAGAATTATATCGGCAACACAAACAAAAAAAAGTTGCCGACATAGGTCGGCGGGTCGGCAACTTTGGTGTGTAGTGCACTTAAGGGATACATTTTTAGCCAGTTTCAATCGTTCATTTATCAAAAATAAGGTTTGCTTTTAATTACCTATATAAAATGTTAGGTAACTTACAACCTTATACGTATGCTTATAGATTGTATTGCGTAAATTCCGTTATTTATATTCAACCCCAAGGCAACATATATTCTTAGAATGAATCGAATCAGAATCTAATAAAAAAAAAAATTATGTAGAGCACGAATCGCAGCAGAATATGATGAATCAAAATAACACCAATTCGTTTTATTCCGCATTCATTTCTTATTATTATAATTTAATATGTGATGTTTGTAAATCCACATTGATTTAAATAAACATATTACGC
Source organism: Ephestia elutella (assembly GCA_018467065.1). Lineage (NCBI taxonomy): Eukaryota > Metazoa > Arthropoda > Insecta > Lepidoptera > Pyralidae > Ephestia > Ephestia elutella. The sequence goes on from CM031569.1 coordinate 9,256,591, forward strand.
ATACGTACGCAAATTACATATTAGGTACTACATAATCCATATTTAGGAATGAAAGTAGGTGGTCTTTATCAAATACATGATTGCTGGTGCCTAAATAATAAGAGAATGCTAAAAACAAATAAAGTTAAATATAGCCAAGAATTTTTTTTTCTATTTTGTGTTAGCTTTCAGGTCATGCAGTAAACCTTGAACCGTCCGATTTTGTTGTATTGTTACATTTTAATAACACAAGTACTGATAGCCAGCAGTGAAATAAAGTTGAGATATTGGTTCTCCAAAAAAGTTTTGGATAGGAATAGATAACTTTCTCCCATCCAAAACTTTTTACTTAGAACAGAATCTTCGGCTGGCTGCGATAACTTAGGTACTTCCTGCGACGCTGCACCCTCTGTAGATATCTTGGCCTCCTCGACGATCTTCCACTTCGCTCTGTCCTCTCTGGCTACGATAACACCTATTTATTATTACTCTTTGATAATATTAGTCAATATAGATTACATCCCGACCTCCCATTGAGCCTTCAATTATGTTTATCTAATCTTAGGATAGTCTTTTCTCTTCTTTCCTGTCATCAGAGTTATTGATGTCATGTCATATCTGGTTATTTATGGCAGAAAATTAGACAATTATTTATTTGATGAGTACAGAACCCAAAACAATATTTTTTTTTATAAATATTATCTTTTTGCTAACGTCGTGAAAACAGGAGGAGAAAATTTTAATTATTTATACAGTTTCGAGTTTGAAATCCAGCAGCTTAGAATTCTGAATGAACGCTTGTCTGCAGACGACACACCTTTAAGCCTTTTTCCTGTATTTGACAAGAAAGTAAGTACAAAGAAAGGCTTGCCTGCCTGTTTTTTTTAATCAATAAAAATACAGTATTAACATCGTAACACTGATTTAAGTGCGGTTTTAAATCACTCTTACATGCAAAAACAGCTAATCAGATTTCCATAAAATTTTGCACCTAAACAGTATTATCTAGACTTGAAACTCTTGGTAAAATGTACTTTTTTCCCACACAAAAATCAACATGTTTAATTCAAAGCTGATATCGTGGAAATTCCTAGAAACAGAAACGGATTTCGAATCCCATTTAGGTGCGGGTTTTAATTTCCGTTTTACCGGGGTTTGGTCATCACTATGATAATGTTTGGTTGAATAAACACTTTCAGACGTTTGTAAGCAAAATATTTGCCTTTGTCTATGAATTTGGTACCTTGTTTATTCCAAAAGATCGCATACCCCTGAAAATAATAAAATGATTATTTTTTCCTATTAACGAGAAAATTAGAACTAGGTATATTCACTAACAATATATTAATTAACTGTATACAACTTTCAGTATTTTGTTTTAGAAAAGCTGACATTATGGCTAAATATCATTTCGCATGATATTAGAACATCAATAAGGAAGCATCGCTTCCATGCTGGTCTGGGAGCGAAGAAAAAAACATAGAATGTGCCAGCTGCTTCTCTTCCCGCCTAGACTAGATTGTAAAAGTCAATCGAAGGAAAGGGCTTTAAACTGGGGATTCCTCCACTCATAGGCGATGGGCTAGCATCCTGTCACTATACCTGAATCTCCATTCCATCAGAGAGCCCACTATTCAGCTAAGCGTGGCCTTCGAGTCTCACGACTCTTGGCTCTGTCTACCGCGGATGAAGACGTGATTATATGTATGTAATATTAAGGAATACACTTGGGACATTATATTTGAATAGTCAGACTTGTTATTTAATAACGGTGAAACACGCATATTTGAATTAATTATTAATAAATTTTATCAAATTATATGAGTACTTATGCTATTATTACACACAAGAAATGTGAAGAAGGCCATGTAAACTGCTACTACTAGTCCCCAATAATTAAGTAATTTGCATAATATAGTGCCCTTATCCAATAAAGATCTTGAAAGAAGTTATAACATCATTTAATATAAAGTGCTCCAAATAATCCAATTTAGTTTTTTTTTTAGTAACTTATTCGAGAATCATTTTACCTATCTATGATACGACAAAAAGTAATTTAAAAAATTTAATATCCACTAATTTACTCTTGAGTTTATTTTAACACGGAATATATATGTCGCAGTCGAATTGTATAATCCGCCGTATTACATTACGACTAGCCGTTTTACAAAACAGCGCCGTTTTGTAATACGGCGGTTCAACGATTAGCCAGATTGAATGTGGCTTAATGAAAATCCGCCAAAATGTATTCGGCACCATGCGTTCTTCAACGCGGCTAGCCGTAATGTAATATAGCGGGTCATTAGCCGCCACTTTGACAGTTTTTAGTTCCGATTTTTAAAACTCGTGGCGCTGCCTGACGTAACAACAACGATGGCGTATAACTAAACTAATGATAATAATTCTTGGTTGCTAGAGAATATTGTAAAAAAAATTGTTAGCATTTTCTTATTAAAATTGAATTTCATTTAAACATAGTTTTATTTTATAAGTATGGTCACCCTACATTCTAAATACTTAGTGTACGATACGGCTTAATATGGGCCGCCATATTGAAGAACGTATCGCAGTGACAATCCGACTAATCGTTGAACCGCCGTATTACTAAACGGCGCTGTTTTGTAAAACGGCTAGCCGTAATGTAATATGGCGGATTATACAATCCGACTGCGACATATATACTATATGATAAAGTTTACAAGGGATTGCGAGGTAGGGACATAAGTTATGCACAGACCAAAATAGTTATTATTCAATCAAACATATATTTTCCATTAGTAAATACATGAACGGTCTACGTAGGTGGGTCTTATTGGATTACCTATTATTATATAATGAAAATAAATAGTTCGCAGGCATCGAAGACAAACATCCACTTACGACCAAAGATCTATGCGGTGTATGATATTATACGAACTAGAGAAATATTTTTTTTGCAAATTACTTACCTATATACGAGGCTCGTATTTTTTTTTGTGTTTATAGTTAGTCTATAAGTACCTACCTGCAGCTTTTTAATGCCCTGTACTAAATTGTGGAATAATTTTTCCCTCAGCGGTGTTCCCGAATAGGTTCGACATTGGAGCCTTCAAGAAAAGAGCCTATCGCTTTCTTTAAAAAGTCGGCAACACATCAGTGACCTTCTTAGGGTCGTTAGTGTCTGTGTACCATCAGGCAACCCGCATGCTCGTTTGCCTATTATACTATAAAAACCTATGTGTTGTACAGTGATAGTTTTATCCAAAGCTTTGTACAAAAAAAAATAATTCTCTTCACTTCCTATTTAAGAGCATGTTCTTGTCGTCGTTGTCATTGACTAAAATGAAACACACTTTCAGATATACCTTCTCCATTTTGCACACTACGAGTAGCTGATAAATCAAATATGCATTTTTTATTTTTTTATAGTGCAGGTTTCTTCACGATGTTATCCTTCACCGGATAATCTATAATTAGGTAAATCTACTTACAAGAACTTACTTACCTATTTACATCAATAACTTAAGACTGTCGTCAGCTCTTTGTTCAAGTCTAATAAATTCAATCTCACGTTTCGCGGCTATTCAGGCTTTAAAACTATACGCCTAGCTTATCAGACCTACATACAGCTGTTAGGTTTTTCTTGGTTTACGTAATTTGTAATGGAAATATTAAGCTTGTACTTTTTATCCCAGAATTCCCACGGAAAGCCCCGGAGCGCAGCTAGTAAATAAATGTGATAATTGCCAAATTGAATAAAAAAATCTTATAAGTATGAAAATCGGCCTATATCCAGCAGTGGGCTAATATAGGCTGAAAATAGAATAGATATGAAAATCTGTTTTAACAAAAGGGTATTCCGTTCTATTACACCGTAGATTTCCTTCACTTTGGGACAACAGTAGCGTGGAATCCCTTAATTTCGCTCTAAATTGACATCGCGTCCGCACATTGGGGTCCGCGTTTTAACCAATTTCATCGGTGATAGGCTGTGGTATTATCCTCTTCGTCAGCAACTTGTTTGTTGCCAGGGATTGAACGAATATTGATTTAAAGGGTGACGTCACTCCTCACCATGAATTTGGATAAATTAGTTTGGAATTAATCATGTTTTAAGAACTCTGGTCACGTCGCAACGATTTTGTTACAGAATATACTTTTTTGTAACATTGAAGGGGCAAATGAAACAAGATGTAAATTTAAGATGTGTATTTACATTTATATTGAATTTCGTAAAAAACATAACATTCATTTACACTATTCATCACAATATTTAAATATCATATGACATTCTTCATCTGTCAGAAGAAGTCTGTTAATGGAATGTGGTCTCTTATTTAAGTAAATTATAAAGCTTTTATGTACATAATCAAAAGTTATCGGTTTCTCTCTAGTATGGCGTATCTAGTCCTTACTTCGATTATATGTATCAGGGATGAAATTTATAAATAAATGGCAATACATAATAATAAAATTAACACTTCATAATCTCTGCTTATCTTCGCGGAAAACATGCGTGGTAGGTAGGTAACATGTATGTTTAAATTTATGACATAATACAATATCAAAATATAAAGCATGATAAAAGTTTTTTTAAATTTGACCCACTCCACATTCGGCACAAATAAATTAACATTATTCGTCTTAAAATAACTCGAAAATAAAATGAAATACTGTGCTATTAATAACTTATTACAAATATAAAATGGTAACTTGAAGTATTCACAGAAAAATCAACTTGTCTAAGTTTATCTATAAGGGATATTTACCTATTTTTGTATTATATTTAGGTAGGTACATGAAAATATAATATTAATAAAATAGAAATTTTAGTTATGAAGCTGGTAACATTTTACAAATCTAAAAAAATAGATCTCTAGTAATAATACAATGAAAATTATATACTTATTAATAATATACTATGTAATTAATTTTAAAGTATTTTTATATATCATAAAAATATATATTCTTATAAAAATCACAACACAATCTAACTTTCGCATTTTAAAATTTAAATTAACTTTAACTTAGGAAAATCATTTGTAGCTGGTTCTTCTGGCATCTTGCCAAAGCGTTAAATCGACGAACGGTAAGTTGGCACATGGGACCAATTTGTTTCTGAAAAAAAAATGTAAAAAAATATTATTCAAACGGGTGTATTTAAACCCTAAACATTTAAAAGTCTTTCCCATTCATATAGCGAATAAAACCGTAATAAAAACGAAATATATTTGAACTGTCTTATTGGTAAGGCCGAAGAATCAAAATGCAAAGGGCGAGTTTTTACGAGTTTACTGAAAGTTTGAAAAGTCTGTTTTTATCGAAGTCTATTATCATAAACTTAGATACAAGCCAAAAGTTTTTTAAGACTTTATGAAACACCAAAATACATAAGATAAGTATTGCTAGTAAGTATATTATTTTAACGGTATTTAAATAAATAATAATTAATTTATTATTAATAATAATTTATTTTCGGTTAAAGTAATGTATACTTATATCACTTTAATAGAGTTAATAGTTGTTTGTTTCAAACTATTTATTTTAGGTCAGAGTGGGAAGCCTGCCAAACAGAAATAACATTGTTTGTTGTTTCATGGAAACTTTTGCGAAAAGCAATTCGGATAGGGATCAATGGATATTTATTGTGACAATGGCGATAATTGGTAAACAGTTTTTGAAAGAGTAAATATATGTAGGTATTTTTATCGTGAGATACATATATATTTTTTCAGAATGATTTAATTCTTATCAAATTAAAAAATATACTTATTAATATAATTATAATAATTAAATTTAAGTACCTAGACAGGAATAAAATCTCTTGACCACTAATAAAGTAGGTTCCACTTTGGAAATGAAGAAGTAAACTCGTTATACAGGATGTTTGGGTAAACACCTGCAACCTGTCTAAGGGTGAAAGTTCTCATGAATATGAATAACTTTTTGTATGGGACCGACTCTGAAATCTAAAAAAAAATCTGCTATTCCATACATTTTGGGCGAGTAGGTATTGTAAAATGTATGGAATAGCTGTTTTTTTTTTAGATTGCGTGCCATACAAAAAGTTGTTCATGTTCATGAGTACTTTCACCCCTAGAGAGGATCAGGTGTTTACCCAAACACCCTGTAGTTAAATACAAAACATATATATAATTGTAACCTCAATTTATAATTTTTCTAGAGCCTCGCCCCGGCTTACATTTGTAGTCTATGTCACTCAGGTATAATATAGCTTTCTATTGGTGAAATAATTTTTAAAATCGGTCAAGTTGTTCCGATAATTACCCCCTACAAACAAACTCACAAACACTTCCGCTTTATGATACATATATACATATATGATATATATAAGTGTGATAATTAGTCCCTTACTTTGTATGTCCAAGGACGTCCGTTTGAACCATACAACCCAGTATAACAAACCCATCGCTCCGGTAAATAAAGAGAAATAGTATCTTACGCCTGATTGATCTGCTGGAAAGCTTTTGGCTGCATGATTGAGATGCCCTCCACATTGTCGCAGAAGAGACGCGCCATCGACGCGCCCTGTCTGATGGCTTCTAGCTGGCCTGGAATTGAAACAAACATGTCAGTCAAGGGTCATAAGCAGTCACACCGCGAAGACCTTATTGCTTAGCCTTAATGATGACCTTAATGCCTTGTAGATTCTAACTGCACTTTTGACTCTTGATTGTACAGACGAAGTAAAATAATGTACAGGCAACTACTTGGTGAGTGATCCTGCATGGAGCTCTAGGTAGTAGTATGTATCTATTAGCAGCATTTGAAATGAATTTAAGTGAGATGACATTCTGTGGACTGTACCAAATTTATCAATTTATTCACTTCTTACTTTTACTATTGCATTTTTTCGGGTAATATTATTTTATCTTTTTGAGCAGCTAGACAAGGAAATCAAAGAACAGGTTTTATATATCCAATGTGAAAGTTTAAATGTTACTACAAATTTACATTATTCTAATAAAAAATTGCTCAAACATGTAAAATACGGGAACTGTTATAAAAGCTATCATAAGCTATCAATATCCTTCGTCTAACGCTACGTACTAAACATAGCGTTAGACGAAGGATGTTGATAGCTTTGCCACAACTACAAGTACCTATAGTTAGGCGACACCATGGAAGTATTATCTACACAGTTTGGACTGAAGATCGATTACATCAATAAACGTTGTTTTTCCTGTTATTTTCGTGCACACGAAGTTTACAAACAAACGTCATTTGATGTCAGTAGATAAGAGTCTTAAAAGTCTGCTTTTATTAGTCGCCCTCATGGAAACAGATTTTTTTGAGTGTGTGTTCTGTTGAAATATTTAATCATCACAGTTGTTGATGTGCGTAAATAGGTTAGAAGGTTCGAGCTCTCATAAAAACTAACTAATTAGTTTCCATGACGGTGATCGATGATCCTTTATAATAATTTTATACATTGTTCATTGAGGCGGGAAAGAACCTCAATGAACATAATAGCCATAATATCACATTTAAAAAAGAAAATTCTAGAAAAATCAAGCATGGCTGCAGCATATTTTATAATTCTATTTTTTTTGTTAAGACTTAGGGTAAACCATACAGTTATAAACCACCGTAGAGTGATTAGCCATTTTTAGAATCCATCATCATAGACAAATAAATTTAACTTGAAAGTGTATAAAAATGTTACTAGATAGAGATAGTATTATCCCAAAATCTAATATCCGAGCCCAAATCTAATATTCGTCCCGGGCAACACTTAATAATAAAAGATACCTATTTAAGAGGCAATCCTCAAAGCACATCTAATTTCAAGTGCACCAAATGAAGCGCACTTAAACTGTTCCTCGAAGCATACCCGCGGTAAAATAGAGAAGATCGGGATGGAAACGTAATAAATGATATTGATAGAAGTTTTAAAACTCATTTGTCCTAATTGAATCATGAAAACAATGCTGCTGAAATCTATTGTTTTCAAGAAACTGTGAACTTTGTTGTTAAGATTTTCTATCAAATTTAAACACGATATTATTGAGATTTAAGATACGTCCGCAAACACATAGTCCTAATTGCACCCGAAAAAGGTAAATTGGTCTCGGTGAAAGTGGTTTCATTCACCGAACTTAATAAAACGTATCCGGGATGTATACTTATAGTATTATTTATAGATCTTGGTTTAAAAATACAACATAAAGGAAAACGAAGGGATGAGTGGGATGCCCATTCGGACTATTTCCGGATTATAGTTAGGAGATTTCTTATTTCGTATCTGCACGTGTCGCTATATCTGTATCCAATACAAAAGAAAAACTTGTTCGAGGCTAGCCAGCCATGTGATACATTTACTAAATTGTCAAAGTGAGGCTCTGCCAATTTAATAAAGAAAGTTAAACCCAGTGTCAACAGCGTGTTAAATTAAACTTACTATAAGCCCACTCAAGTTAAAGTCGGTTGATATATAGGTATTATCTAAAAATTGACGTCTCAATTATCAAATCTGTAAAATCAGTATGATTTTAACATCGAAATACAACTACGTGCGTTAGTACATAATATCTCGATGGATTTTAATGATTTTACGAGTAACGGAATGAACCTTATTTTTTTTAATTAATAGCGGCTGAAGTTTAGGAAACATTGCAGCATCCCTAGGTAGCCAGGTATTTCGTTGTAAGCTTGTGATGGTGGTAGAAGTTTAAAGTGCATAAATTTAAGAAAGACTAGAATGATTTTACATTATTATCAAGACACAATTTACTTATACTTACTAGGTGTGAAAGCAGTAACGGAATCGACTCCATTCTCATAGAAGTACCTATCGCCGACCCTGGTCCTGTAGAACTGTTCAGTGAGGATGCACAGGTAGGTCGGGCCTGCCTGGGCGCCGGGGACGTTGCGCTCCAGGGATCCCGCCACCACCAGCTCCACGTCAGCTGGCGACTCGTATAGTGATTGGAGGACTTCTACGTTCTAAAAACAAAGGTTTTAATGAGCGATTTTTCTCACAGCTGAATTAAGAAAAAATCAGTATAAAAAGTCTCAACAGATGGCGTTTTATTGAAAGCCGAGTCGTAATAATGGCTGTACCTATATTGTGCGCTTTTTATTGTCAGCCAGAGGCAGAAAAAAATCACATTACAGTTTGACAGTTGCACAAATCACAATGTTGATACTTTTTAGATGTTTTTTTATTAGGTTTTTTTTTATTTTTAATGCCAATACGAGGCGAGACCATTCAAAAAGCAAAAATGCACGATTTTTGCTTTTTGAATGGTCTCGCTTTTACTAAGCGCCACCTATGAATTCATCTGGAACTATTTTTTTTTAATTTAGGTTTCGGAAAATCCCTCATTAGAATTAGGTACTCGCTTTATCCTCGTGGCCAACCAAACTGGTTTGTTTCGTAGTGGTCTAACTGTGAATTATTGCACGTGTTTTAAACAATTGAGAGTTATTGTTTAACCGCTCACTAATTGGCGCTACTGGCGAGTAAGGTCCGTTGGATGGTATATGGATCGTACCTATTGTCATTTGATTTGACAACTGATGACAGTGGTGTACTATCTGACAGATCTCACTCGCCAGTAGTACCAACCCATGGAAGTAATAAGTACTGTTATACAAAGTACTTATTACTTCCATGTACCAACCAGTGAGCGGAAAACTCATTTCTACACGTCAATGTTGTTTGATTTTATGTCAAATGTTGAATAGATTCGTTCTTGAATAAATTAAAAATGTAAAATGTTGAATAAATAAAACCTTCAAATTAGCGATGTTCGTTATAAAATCAAACGTTCACATTAGCAATGTTCTTTCTAAATTCAAAAATTACACTTCAACCATATGAATAGAGATTATTTCTACTCGTGTAATTCAACTTCAATCGAGCGAGTTTCTGAATACCAATACATAACACCAATCCTCAGTTGATTGGAATACAGAATCAAAATCAAAAACGATTCGGATGGAAAAATTCATTTAAAAAATTCGCGCGTGAACCGAATAAATTCGTGCATTTAATTATCTGACAGAACAATTTAAGCTGAGTGCCCCATTCAGACGAGACATCCGCAATGAACGTAATAGGAGTATATGTGGATGGAAGCCATTGACAGGGTGGATTAAGGACAAATGCGTCACTAAGGCTCCTGATTACATTCACCACGTAAGAGGGATTCATTGCAAGTACATTCTATTTATAGATAACTAGCTTTTTCCCGCGGCTTCGCCCGCGTAAATTTCCCACGGGAACAGTGCTTTTTCCCGGGATAAAAAGTAGCCTATGTGCTATTCCAGGTCATTATCTACCTCTGTACCAAATTTCATCGAAATCCGTCCAGTAGATTTTGCGTGATTGAGTAACAAACATCCTCACAAACTCACAAATTCACAAATTCACAAACTCACATCCAAACTTTCGCATTTATAATATTAGTATGGATGCCTTGTATTAAATTGTTACAAGAACAAATTGAAATAAAGTTGAACTATTCTGTGAACGATATGATAATGCTTTTATTAAAAAAAATCTTATGACTCATCAGTATCGCGTCTACCACAAAATTCAATCAGAATGAGGGATTTTTCGAGACCCAAATAGAAAAAGAAATATAGTTCTAGATGACTTCATAGATGACGCTTAAGTAAAAGGCGAGTCCATACAAAAAGCAAAATTTCACGGGATTGGCATTTTTTAAAAATAAAACCTAATAAAAAGACATCAATATTGTGATTTGTGCAACTGTCAAACTGTTAGGTGTTTTTTTTTTTGCCTCTTGTTGACAAGAAAATGCGCAGCATATAGGTAGGTTCAGCCATTATTACGACTCGGCTTTCATAAAACGCTATCTGTTGAGATAGACTTTTTTATACTGATTTTGTTTTTCTTAATTTAGCTGTCAGAAAATCGCTCATTGATTTTATATTTTGACAACCTTTTCTCCTTGTTGATATTTATAAGTCATCTTTGCTTGAAAATGTCACTCTTTTTTGTAAAATGGTGTGTCATTCAGGGCGTGCATTAACGACCTTTTTAAGGATCAAGAAATCTATTCAAGGTTATTATCAATAGGCTTTCAAATACTTGCTTACAGTTTCGTTATTAAAGTCTATAGGTACCTACTCAAGAAAGCTACAGAACTGATGGCCGTTAAAAAAAGTTTCTGGAATGGTGACCCCCATACTGGTAAGCCAAGCGTGGGGCATGCACCAACAGGCTACTAATATTGTCAAACTAGCAGGAAGTTACTGGGTACAACTGGTAGACATCTGTGGGGGATCCCTTCTAGGCCCTATCTTCTGTAGTGTCCACTACATGTATATTTGTAGAAGATGTCTAGAGAGACTACCCCTCTTATTCATAAAAAAGTTAACGAACATTTTAGTTAAAATAGGTTTTGTCCTTATCTCTCGTTCCAATATTTAAAATTGAAAGAACGAGACAAAACATATTTTAACTAAAACGTTCGTTAACTTTTTTATGAATAAGACGGTACATGTATATTTGTATTACATGTATATTTGTACTACATGTATATTTGTACTACATGTATATTTGTAGAAGATGTCTCCCTCTGGAGAGATGTCAGTTTATAGTAGCAAAAAGCGCCCAGGCGCTGCGGGTTGCTACTATCGAGCCCAGGTTAATAATATGATGATGAAGACATAAATTTTAGTTACTAAAGATACCTCAGGAGAGATGTAATACAGCATGTTGTGGAAGCTCTTGGGTAATGGGAGCCCGCAGACCCCACGGGTCACCACATACAAAGATGGTGATACTAAAATTATAACTAAACATACCTCTGGAGATATATAATCCAGCATGTCGTGGAAGCTCTTGGGTACTGGGAGCCCGCAGGCCCCTCGGGTCGCCGCGTACGAACCCAGGCCGTGGTCACGACCGCGCTGGATGTCTGTCGCGCGCAGATCGCCTCCGAACGTGTTGTTGCGTCTTTAAAAGAAACAAAAGAAGTTGCATCATTGGAAAAAGCAAGTTTTTTTAGTTTAAAAAAAATTTGTATTCTTAATTTATATTTATTTAAAATAAAACAATCAAATGTTTTATTTTAAATAAATATAAATTAAGAATACTATTTTTTTTTTAAATGGCTATGACTTGTTTTACTGATGGATAAAAGCTTCCCACACTTTTTTCCAAGAATCCCTGTCCCTATTTTTTTCTATCCAATTATTGTACTTAATATAATATTGTTTTTTTTCGATACATCGTTTAACGTCAAAGCTGGAGAATGTCGAAGTCAGAAAATGTCAAAGTCGGAAAAAGTCAAAGTCGGACAATGTGAAGTGAAGTGTTTTTTTATATACTTACTTAAGAAACTACATTTACAAACTAGTAAAAAAAATAGCTGACTCGATGATCCCTTTTTTGGAAGTCGTTCACACCTGCGCTATAAAAGCTTTACGAAGTCAAATCAAACTTACAAAATTAAATATAAGTAACTCAAGAAAAACTTTCCCACAGCTTTTTTCAAAAGATATTAAATTGAGAAGCAGTAATTTACAGTATTAGGGCTTTATATCGAAAGAAATTGGTAAGTATTTAATCGTCCTTTAATCGTTATAATGGAGTTGGTTACTCGGAAAGTAACGAACAAACTTCAATGTAGTAATTGAAAAACCACAAAGCTCAAAGCGTAATGGAATACACGAGGCGGAAGATCTACCAGATAATTATTTTTATTATTCAAGGGACCAATGTGATTCCAGGTTATAGGTTATTTCCGTGTACCTTTCATCGAAATCCGTCTAGTAGATTATGCTTGACTAAGCGATGAACGCTAGCAACTTGTTGTATACTTTTTGTACACACACGGTGACGGTTAGCCACATCACAAAGTTTGTTATTTTAGCCAAGTGAAGTTAAGTATTATTAATGTTTGACTGCATTTTTCCCACACTGACGAAAATTCCATTAAATTTCGTCGTGCGATAAAATTGATCCGTCTAAACCAAACATTCTCCGACAAATTTTAAACGCTTTGAATTGAATTTTTCGATAAACCGATTATTTTGATTATGTGAGCTAGAAACTTTATTTTACTAAATAAATTAATGTAAATGCACAATTGGTTGACAATATTACAGTCTAATTAATAATAAGTACAAAATATAGTATATTTTTGATTTTTGTTTTTTACTGAGGTTAGCAACCAAAAGCCGTCAATGTCAAAAATTTTATAGCGTTAAATATGATTTTCACAAATATCATTACCTACTTAATCACGTCATTATCATAATAAATCATTTTGAAAAAATATTTTTAGTTACCTATAAACAGAATTACTAGTATGAATTATGCACTAAAATAGTTTTTATGGAATAAGTAAGAACATTCTAAGGTACCTATTAAGATTGAATTGTCAAACCTAAGTGATATGCAACGTATTAGGCTTCACATGATTAATCCAAAAATTCCACGTAACCACTAAATTAAGTGCTAGTAAATTTAATAATAAAGATAAATTCGGCTAATACTTTCAAGAGAACTTAATTAATTCAAACTTAACTAGTATTATTTAAATATTCGAGCAGAGTAAACTTTCTAAGTAGGTCGTAACTTTATTGACCCAACGATCGCGGGACCAAATCCCTCAGGACGCATTTTTACTTTGTTAAGTTGACCTGATTGTCTGGACTGATCTGATTATTCATCAAAAAATTATATTATGCCCATACTATGCGACGAAAGCCACATTTAAGCCGTGAGTACCGGCGCGTCAAGAGATGTCTATGTACGTTACTTCTAAAGTATCCAATGTCGAAGTATGCAAGTACGATGTACGTTTGTTCTAAAGTCTCCTAGTACTACGTACTCCAGTGCTAAAGTTTACGAGAACGAAGTATGAAATGCCGATGTTTGGTAGTTCTAAAGTCCCAATGTCGTAGTATGCGAGTACGATGTACGTTAAATACTCTGACACCAGGGTTAACAGATCAATATTCATGCAACCCATGCATTAAAGGATATGCATATACCTATAATATGTATAGTAAAAGCGACAAGATAAATAATAATACACAGTATAAGAATTTATTTTCAAGTTTTCTTCTTTATTTTTTTCTGAAGTTTTAATCCTGTTACTATTAGAACAATAGATTATAAGTTATCAATTGTTCTAATAGTAGGCCATACTAAGATTAAAATTAAGGCACATGAAACCTTAGATGTCGAACACATAAATTTGACTACTAACAACCCCATAACAGATACAAGTGGGTTGTATCTGACAGCATGTAATCAGGGTTGATTTAATTTGACATATTTGCGGAAAATTCTGTTTGTAAATAACTGTAAGTGGATATGGCTTTTGGGTATATTTTACTTGATAACTTTCCACGAAGCTCGTGAACGTATTTGCGGAATAACTTAACGGATAGGTAAATAACATGATAATTGTTGTAAACTTCAAGTTTCAAGAGAACAATATAAGTAAAGTATAAAAGTAAGTAAAGTATGTAATAATGGTAACTATGTCCGTTTTTTTTTCCACATCACTGAGGGACATTTCGATGATATAATTTGTCTTTATATTATCGAAATACTTATTGTACTTATATTAAGTATCAAAATTATATTCCATAACCATAGAGCAAAACGGACTCTTCCGTCCCGCGCGGAAGTTCTTGTTTCTCGAAGCTTGTAACGAAAATGCATTAGGTTACGTGAAATGAAATTCCTTTGACATAAAGAATAAATTCGACAATTTACGCAACGACAGACATACATAACTATTAACTTACTTGAAGAGGAACTGGGTTATCTCGCTGTCCCAATACTGGTCGCTGAAATCCATCTGCTGAACCGTGAGCCCTCGGGCCAAGTTTTCGTAAGAGTTCTGGAGTTCAAGCAAGAGTGGTCGATTGAACCAGTCGCTCATACGAACGGTGCCAATGTGGGCACGACTCTCCGCAATCAATCTGAGAATAATATAAATGACTGTAGATAAGAGAGCTAATAAAGAAATTGAGGGAACTATACCAGTTTTATCTAAAAGGATGTATGGTTCTATTGCGGAGGATTGTTTGGCAGACTTATAGGCAACAACGAAATAGACAACACACTCCTTCTCTCTCAGCCAAAAGACGTCCACTGCTGGACAAAGGCCTCCCCCAAGGATTTCCATAACGACCGGTCCTGCGCTGCCCGCATCCATGCGCATCCCGCGACCTTCACCAGGTCGTCGGTCCACCGAGTGGGAGGCCTGCCAACACTACGTTTTCCGGTTCGTGGCCGCCAACTTTGAGAAAGAGGTCCAACTTTGAGAAAGAGGTCAACCGTCGAATCCAACTCGGCTGGGCAGCGTTCGGGAAGCTTCGTGATATCTTCTCGTCCAAAATACTGCAGTGTCTCAAGACTAAGGTCTTTGACCAGTGTGTGTTGCCAGTAATGACATACGGAACAGAGACGTGGTCGCTTACTATGGGCCTCATAAGAAGGCTCAAGGTCACCCAAAGGGCGATGGAGCGCGCTATGCTCGGAGTTTCCCTGCGTGATCGAACTCCTTACTGAGCATAAATTCACAAAGTAAGGTCAATTAAGTAAGTCGTCGTTAGTATGCATCATTTGAAGTAGTTCTAATCAATTTATTAACTTTAAATTCGCCCGTTGTCAGTGCGATGTTCAAAATTTTAGTAAAGAAAGATATGTGTGACGATGCAAAATTAGAAATTTCATTAGCAACACAATTCTAAACTGATATGGCTCTTGTCCCTGCGATGTTTCTCCAACTTTTGATGGCATTAGCAAAAGTTATATAAGCTATCGGAAGTTTACTTAATATGGGTTTCATAATTCAAAAGTTATCTCAATATTTTTCATCAACATTGAAACCAACGAATGGAGAATGAATATTTTTTTACTAAATGTTACTGTTTATACCTAAGTTTCATACTGTATTCAATTTGCTACCTTTGTCGAAATGGTCTACAGATCTACGAAGGGCTTGAGACTGAGTTACATTGAGCATAAAACTGTTGCGTGACACAGGGTCATCAACTTGTAAATAAAAAAGACCGTACTTCAAGAACCCTCTGATCAGCGTGTGGAAATGTCTGAATGCGGCGGTGGCGTGCTCGTCCAGGATTGCAGGGTCTACACTGGGGTTGTAGTCGTTCACGTATCCCTTTACGCCGGGGTAGATCAGTTTGTTCTTCACCATGTTCTCAAACCCTGTTTTCAAAAGATATATGTGTAGTTTAATACACTATGTACTATTCCCGGTATTTTTTTAGCCGTGTACTTAATTTCATTGAAATCGTCCAGCTGATTTTGCGTGATTGAGTAACAAAGATCTAAGCTCACAAACAGTTATAATTTTATTTATTATATTAGATTTAAAAACTTGTATTTTATTTTTAAAATAAAAAAATAATATCTGCATATAACAAAAATATAAACAGATATGTTTTCACGTAATAGTTTATAGCAATATGAAACACATAAGTTTATGAGTATATTCTAAGAATCTGAGGATAATACAAAGCTCGTACACAATGTCGATGACCCGACCTATAAATGTCTTGCCAACTAAATATTAGCTGTACGAAAGGGACAAGGATACCCAAAGGTTTCTCTGCAAGTAGATTCAACGGACATGGTTATTTATAGCAGTTTTACTAACCAAGGAATAGGGGCAAGTATTCGTAGTAATTTATGTGCTGGATCTCCGCAATATGGATCCTTCTGGCCTCCTGGAATAAGGTCTCGTCGTTCCAGTGGGGGTTCAGGTTTGCTAGGACGTCTGCGATGCGGTTGTGTTCGCGGAGCAACATCACTTGCAGGACTGTGAGCTGCGGGTTTTGGTTTACTCTGATGTCACCTGAAGTAGAGGCAAAACGTGATCATTTCTGGTAATAGGTTAGATCCTCTTTCAGACTTGGGTCATCGAAGTAAGTAAGTAATAGGTGATTCTATAAATCTGTGGAGGGCCTTAAATATAATACTGTTCTAATCTTGTTAATATTTAATAGTTAATAATTAATATTAATTTCGTGTTTTCTTCATGATCCTCTTGTCTGACAGAGAAACACTTATTATAATAAGTGTGAGTGGTAGGTACGAGTATAAGCACGCTACAAACAATCAGGCACATCTGTTACCGAAGTAATATCTTGCTCCTCTAGTAATATTTAATCGTGCCTGGAATTGTTAGGAACTTTTAATTGGTATCTAACTTTAATTCTACAATACATGGTTAATTTAATTTGAGAGATCAAGAATCAAACATAATTCCACATTTTATATCATGAACATTTGTACATAATATGAGAAATGGTTCTTTGTAGTGAATGCAATTATATTTAGATTGTCATAATTTTGTTATCTTGCTTGGTTACCTCTTAATTATATTCCATTTTCAGGGCAAAGGGAAAATTAAAATTACCTAAAATCCTCTTTATCAATCAAAATTCTAAATATCCAAGAACGGATTAACAATTATTTTCTTAATTTTCACAGAACATGTATTTGAAGCATAACCTGTCAAATAGCAGGGTTCGTTGGGGGACAAGGCAGATTCGCAAGTGAGCGTAATGTTGGGGTCCTGTGGGGGCCACTCCTGGCCGTTGCGGAAGATCGTGAGGAGCCGGCCCCCTGCTCCAGCCCGCAGCGGCGCCGCTTGAGAAGCACTGTTCCCGTACACTAGCGACAGGTCCATGTACGCTGTTACCACAGATATCTGTAAATAAAGTTGTATATTATAAAGGGAACATGTATCAATCAATTCTTGAAGAAGAACATTCTTCCGTTACTGACTGAATAACAGACAACGCACAGCCAAAACTACTGGGCGTTGGAGCTGAAATTTGGCATGTAGGTTCGTTTTGGAGTGTAGGGGAGCACTAAAAGAGGATTACTCGAAATTCCCACGGGAACAACGTCCCGAACCCTTTTTAGTTTTTTATGTAAAGAGTAATAGGTGAACGAGCGGGTTGCCTGATGATAAACACCGCAGTTCATGGATACAAACAAGCCAATAAGAGTCACTGATTAGTTGCCGACTCTTTAAGGGCTCTCAGTAAGTGAAACCGGCAATATTGGCTGTTTTCTATAAGCTGCTGTTTAAAGAATTGAAGAGTTTTCGCCCTGAAATTTCTGATATGTATGAACGTATGTTTAAAGGAAGGACTGTTTCCAAAACACGATGGGAAAAATTTTGCTCGATAGAAAAAAATCCTGAAGTTACCTCTAAAATTTCATATGAATACAGATAACATCCGTGTTTTATAATAAAAAATGTTTTAAAATCACCAACACAAAGGTATTTTACCTTTTCGATTTCGTGACTGAATTAAATTTTTGAAAAACTAAACATTTCTATTAACTTTTTGATAAAAATGTGAATGGCGCGCAACCGGGACGTCCCCGCCTCAGCCGCTTCATATGAATTTTCGCTGACCGCCTAACCCCCCTTAAGAAAGCGATAGGCTCTTTTCTCGAAGGCCCCTAGGAAGAACTTATAAAACGAATATCCATCCATAAAACACGTCTAAAGAAATTTCCGATGTTGTAATGAAGTGAAAAAGTCCTTCTCAAACTCCCGAATATGATAGCAATGTTGCTTCTTTTAATGAAATACGGAAATCATAAATCATATTAGCGACTTGGAAACCGGAAAATTTTAATTAGATTTCCCGAGCGGCCAAATATTTTTACTTATAAAGAAATCAAGGATATTTTCTTTCTCAGCAGCATGATGTTATTTTCATCGGATTCACAGTATAATAAATAGAGATGCGCCGAATATTCGTTTGAAATTCGGTATTCGGCGTATTCGGCATCTTTTCCACAATTCGTATTCGGTTGAATTATTCGGTTTTGTTGCCGAATATATTCGGTTAAAATTTTTTTATTAAAAATTGAAAATTCTGTTTATTGGCTACATGACATGGAGTAGAATTAAAAGACAGTTTCATATGCAAACATTTTTGTTAAAAGTAAAAAAAAATATGATCATCAATACATATAACTAAAACTGTAACTGTTCTGTGTCTGAGAAAAAAAATATGAGGTGTTGCTTGGTGTGTGTCAATACAAGCCAAAAACATTTTTTGTAGAATTTTTGTATGTCTGTATGTTTGTACGCTATCACGCAAAAACGAATAGGCTAAATTTGATGCGGTTTTCACTGTTGTATTGTTGAAGGCCAAACTTAGAATCTGGAGCAAACTAATTTTCATCTTGATACGCCGCTTAAAACCTGAGATATAAACAATAGTAAATTACACGCGGACGAAGTCGCGGGCACAGGCTAGTTTTTAATATTTATTTCTTAAACTAAGTTATTTATTTCAACATTTGTGCTTAACCTTAATAATCAATGTTTATTTTTAAACCTCAAAACTATATTTATTTTTAAACTTTAAATGAAGTATGAAGTAAACTTTTAATGAATTATCTAAATAAATACTTAATGACCCAATGAATGAATGGGTCATTGAGTATTTATTTAAATAATATTTATTTATTCATAACCATTTCAGTAGGTTCCTAAGCATAAATTAGTAAAATAATTATCCCGTGTTATTAAATAAAAAACTTTGAGCAAGATAATGGTACGGTTCAGTTAAAAGATAAATGGAACCTTTTGAATTGCAGACAGTACCAAGAAGTCAGATAAAAAAAGAAGTCATTTCATATTATTATCTTTATCTTTTACATAACTTAGAGGCCGTCTTTTACAGAAATTAAATTCTAAATACAGGTTCGCAATTTGGACTCAACAAATATTTTGTTTAAATTTAGAAAAAGTAATTGAATTTTTATATCATTAACAAAGTTAACATTGTCGACGTTTGGACTAAGATGGCTTATTATGGCAAGTCAGTTACTTACGGAGGTCATGGTTTTAATCAACCTTTATATAAAATCAATCAAATGAGCATTCAGCGGATCGAATTTAAAAGACACAGTATCACGTAAAGATCCCTTATGGGATAGACAGAGCAAACAGTCGTAAGACTTCAAAGCCACGCTTAGCTGAATATTGGGATTATCAGTGAAAAGAAGATTCATCGCCTATGACACGAATTCTCAGATTAAAGCCTTTATAAGCAAATAACATACATATAGTTTTAAACGAACAGGTACCTTTTTTATTGTTACGTTTCGGCACTTTTACAAGAAGTGCGCGTTATTTACTTTTAATTAAGCAACGCGAAAGTTTAAAAACAGTCCTTTCCCAAAAAGTACATAAAACTTTTTGGAGACGCGCGAATTAACTCATTGATGACATGCAAAAAGGCATAGAGTACCGGTTCAGCAGGGGCATTAGGCTGTGTGCATCCCCTGTCCCTGGTACTTCCAGTCCTCACGAAGTTCATGCACTGTGTCCCCTGGGAGGCATGCACAGGGTCGTTCCGGGGGATCAGGATGGGCGCGCACGTGGGGTTAATGTTGGCGTCGAAAGACAATTGGCCGTTGTCATCGCAGCAGACGATTTGGTCCTTATCTGTTGAAATAATGAATTTTTGAATACAATTGTAGCTGATTCACTATTAACCCAATCCCAACACAAAATCACACTTTTGAATAATGACAAAGACAATGTATAAAATATGGTGACATCAATATTTGTCAAACAAAACCATATGTATCAGCGGCAATGGCTATTAATGGACTGGGTTAAAAATTACAACAAAATCACACACAAAAACAGTTTCAATGACGATGCGATAAAAATAGTAAAACCTTAACAAAAAATTAAACAAGTTTGTGAGATGATGAGGATATTCTCAACTCACTTTCTTTTTTATGGGGATGAGGTTCCTGTTATACTTCCTACTGATTTTTAAATTATCCCTCGTCATAACAATAACAGTTAAAAGTTCGTATTACAACTCTAATGACCTTAAATATATTCCTATTTCTGTGCTAAGAACTAAAGTTACTGACAACCGAGAAAATATTGAAAATAAACAAAGGCAGCTAAATTGTTCACATTCAAAAAAGGAAATTATTTTCCCGCGTCGTCAACAGTCGTCGTCGCGTGGTCGGAATCGATACATTAGCTCCAATCAGTGTCTACCCATATCGGTTGCCTTGCGACTCCCTTTGAACTGACGCCCAATTCCAGAAAATGTCAAATTGAATGCGACCCCTATGATTGACTGAGGTAATAATGTGATAGTACCAAAGAAATAATCGTTATATTCCATACTAGCTGTCGCCCGCGGCTTCGCCCGCGTGAGTTTCGCTTAGATGAAAAATCTCTCTTGGAGCTTTTCATCAGATGTTCCAGATCTTCAATTTTTATACGTTAGCAGAAAATGCTCATCAGGTTGAACGATTTTTGCTAAGGCGCCATTTCCATATATGTTATAGTGTAGCTGGTCTCTTGGAGCTTTTCATCAGATGTTCCAGATCTTCAATTTTTATACGTCGGCAGAAAATGCTCATCAGGTTGAACGATTTTTGTTAAGGCACCATTTCCATATTACTTATAGTTTAGCTGTTCCGTTATGGTTCTTCATCAGGTGTTCCAGTTTTCAAAATGAATTATAGCCTATATGTTGCCCAGGCTTAATAGCTATACAAAAAAAAAGTTTCATTCAAATCCGTCCAGTAGTTTTTGCGTGAAACGCGTACATACATAGACAGACAGACAGACAGACAGACAAGAAATTCCAAAAAAATTTTTTGCTTTCTATTGTTCTTTTTAGGTCTCCCTCTATCCATTTCAGTCAAAAATATTAAATGTACAGACAAAATATTTTTACTGTTTTATTATATGTATAGATATCTACTTGCTACAAAAGTAGTTTCATAGAATTTCGACTGATTCTTATCAATCTAGAGTCAAAAGAATTAAACTGAGGTTGAAATTTGTTTTAATTGTTCTTCTAAATTAGATAAAGAAGCAACTTAGTAACGATAAGAACGATTCTACGAAAATCTCATAGATCGGAGTTCAACTGCTGCAATCTCATGAATGTCAAAAAAAAATTTCGCTTAGAAGAAGAGAATATAGGTACCTACTTATGTTAATGATAATGTATTTTTTTTTATAAACACACCACACAATCACACAAAGCAAAACAAAAATATTGGCAAAAATTTTCTTTACATGTGTAGGTCGGCAAATTCACAGCTGAAAGAAGAATAGAAGCATTATATTAATAGAAACTAAGTTATTACCGTAGTTGTAATTACTTGAGTACTCTAAGGACATATACTATAAAACTTATGAATTGAAAATAATAGCACTACTTATAACTTTTTGAATTAAGTATTTTATATGCAAACTTTTGTGTATTAGTGCTTTGAATAAATTTAGTTTCATAGATATTTACTAATTTAATATTTATTTCTAAAGTTAGTCCTATAACACTGGTTTAAATTATTATTATTTATTATTGTCCTTTGCATGATTTTTTAACAACTTTTGTACAAACATAAGTCGTATAAATTGACATCAGTATCACTTAGATGAATCTTATAGTGGAAATATTATACAGCTCATAAAAATTGTTACATTTGAGCGTTGACAGCTCAGTATAATTGCTCCATGCTATGCTTGACGCTCGCTCATATAGCTAAAAAGTCAGACTACGAAGAATAATGGCTAAAGAGAAGATAAGGATAAATTATACGTTTAAATTATCTACTTACGAGATTGCGCCATGCCAGCTGTCAGAGACAAGTCGTGGGCGATGATCTGGGTCTAAAACAGCCATTTTGATGAACTTAATGAGTCGTTGTATAAGGTTCACTTATAAATATTAAGGAAATGAGAAATGGACCATATTCCGATTCATCTAAGTTGTCGTTTTAGACCTCTTGTCTCCACTGCTGAGCGTTCAGATTCCAGATGCGGTCCACCAGTTGACGGTCGGAGAAGAGACGCAAGCTGACCTCTCGGGGATAAACACTTACGAGATTGCGCCACGCCAGCTGTCAGGGACATGTCGTGAGTGATGATCTGTCCCCACTGCTGAGCGTTCAGATTCCAGATGGGGTCCACCAGTTGACGTTTGAGGAAAGAGACGCAAGCTGATCTCAGGGATATACACTTACGAGATTGCGCCACACCAGCTGTCAGGGACATGTCGTGGGTGATGATCTGTCCCCACTGCTGAGCGTTCAGATTCCAGATGGGGTCAACCCGTTGACGGTCGGGGAAAAGACGCAAGCTGATCTCAGGGATAAACACTTACGAGATTGCGCCACGCCAGCTGTCAGGGACATGTCGTGAGTGATGATCTGTCCCCACTGCTGAGCGTTCAGATTCCAGATGGGGTCCACCAGTTGACGTTTGAGGAAAGAGACGCAAGCTGATCTCAGGGATAAACACTTACGAGATTGCGCCACGCCAGCTGTCAGGGACATGTCGTGAGTGATGATCTGTCCCCACTGCTGAGCGTTCAGATTCCAGATGGGGTCCACCAGTTGACGGTCGGGGAAGAGACGCAAACTAATCTCCCTAGCGTTGGGCAGCGGGAGACCAGAACGGGATAGTGGCATTGCACTCACACCTGAAAAATGGGGAAATTTTATGCACCAGTCGCAATAATTTCCTATCTATTTTTCGTAAGGGTATAAAGAATCTTTCTAAGAACAGTAACGCGCCCTTTGGTAAGTTTATATAGTATTTGGTATTATGGAAGAAAAATGATTGCCCAAACCTATTTTAAAACTACTGTTTTCGAACCAATATCAGCGTAAAATAATTTAATATAAGTAGGTAGTGGGTTTTGCTAATGACTCTCTTAATGGACCCTTGAATTAGTGGAATTCACAATGATTTTAAGTTTATTCAATACTAATCCCTTCACAAATATTTATGGACCGTGAGGGTCGCTCCATAGATATTTGTAGACCTACTGCTTCTGATGAACTATCCGGGGTTTTGTGAGCTTAAAAAATATATTTGGTAATTTTTAAACTTCTATATGTATATTCAAAATTAAACATTTATTAAACATTTTTTCGCTTGACTGTTCTTGACTGGCTTGAACAATAGATTTTTATTTTTGGGGAGTCCCAGTAGTCAAAAGAAAAATTTAAAATTCAAGAATCCGGTGACTCGGGTGACTCGGACCGCGGTTCCAGTGGGCCTTAGTCCCATTCGCCGGGCGCCTCCGCAAATTAGACTCGCATTTGGCATTCGTTTTTATATACCTACCCTTTGTTATTAAAAATACTATAGACATTAGACAAGCAATGTCTTATTTTACCTAAGGCTACCTACGCAATTTTATTCATCTTTAATTTTGTATGTATTGCTCGATTTGAAATGGATCCAGAATTACTTAAAGTGTCAAGCACGTACTATTCCAACTGAAACACAGATTGATTTTTAACGAATTCAGAGATGGAAATATTATTCATTCTATTTATATTCGAATGCGATTCACGTCATATCTTTGTAATTGATTTACTTACCAATAAAGTTGGACTAAAAAAGGTGTTGATTACTGCATCAATTAAATAAAAACTTGCATAGATATTGGATGATTGATTGGTACAAATACGGAATACGATAATTCACATTATATACGTATACTCAGCAGCACATTATCCTGCCCAAATTCATTGTTATTTCGCCTCTATTACAGCCGCATAGAGTTCCGTAAGGGGTTATTAACATACGGTACTTTTATACTGTACGGTATACGGTACGTATACCTAACCTATAAACAAACGAGGAACTGTCGTGTCGACTTGATTTACGAGGGTAGATTCAAGAGAAATGTGAGTTATGCTGTGACAAACACAGCTTTAAATAAGGATAGGCTTAAGCTTCACAATTTATGAAATAACTAGCTGCTCCTAGAGGCTCCGCTCACGTAGCAATTTCGGGATAAAAGGTACCCTTTGTGCTTTTATAGGTTATATTCTACCCAAGTACCAAATTTCATCGAAATCTGTCAAGAACATTTTTCGTAATTGAGTAATTTCAAATGAAACATATCGATGTATCCATAAAATGTATCATTTTATAATATAAGGTAATTCTGACTTCAACTTTGTCTGATCTAGTTGACATGAAGGTAAGCAAAACTCCAATATTAGTTTGATTGAATCAAAAAGACTGAGAAAATTTGTAGAGAAAAAGATAGGAAAAGTTGAACTGAATGAAAGTCGAAATCAAATAGTGAATGAGCTCGACTTCTATCAATGATGGCAGATTGCTACACATTCAAGAATGTAAAGTTTTATTCAACGTTTCTATCGGTATCACATTTTATCATTTTATTCGAATGTTTTTTTCTGTGACTTTTTGTTTTTCTTTAAACTGATTTCATTGTTATTTATGTTTTTTCATTACATAATTCTTAGGTTTTCATATAAATTTATAGAGCACTAGCTTTTGCCCGCGGCTTCGCCCGCGAGAATATCACATACACAGGAAGAGTGCTTTTTCCCGGGATGAAAGGTACCCTATGTCCTTCTTAGTACTCGTGTTTTTCACGAAGATTGATTCAGTGGATAAAGCGTGAAGAGGTAACAAACAAACTTTCTCATTAATAATATTAGTTAGAATAGGACATATAAAAGTAAATATTTCTCACCATCAGCATAATTATATGGCAGTAGTCTTCCATAAGGCGTCTGTGGGATACCCCACGACGGCCTCTGAAGGTTATTGCATGTCCCGTCGATAGAGCGATAGCGGGAGTTGGTACAGAACGGTGGGGCCAACCCACACGTCTGGGTCGCGGGATCTTGCCCCGAGCCCAGTGGTGGGGGTGGGTTGCTGAAACTTTACAAAATTTGACAGTTAAAAGTTAATGGTCATTTAATTTTTGCTTTTGCGTTGTAATATTTGCTCTTGCGTGTCCAAAACTTCCGTAAAAAATATGCATATGCTCTTCGGTATGTACGTACATATATACCTGCTGTATTACCCAACTAACATTAGATTAATATTATGTAGTAGTTAGTCAAACTCAGTTACAGATATCCCTATGATGCGTAAACGTGTATCTTGCTTGAGTACGTTATAGTAAGCTAGTTTATTGAAATAACTCTAATTTATTTAGGTATACTGAAATGATTCTATAGTAGTGACAAGAATTTCAAATCAATTAATATGCTGTTCTAGCTTTCGTTAAGTATTTATTTGTGGAAGTTTGTTTAAATTGTATTTCGAGTTTGGAGAAGTAATAAAATCTAAATTAATTAGGTACACTGGTGTTTACACAACATACATGATGGTGAGCTTTGCTTATAAATTCATACTTTTTCAGTGATGTGTACAAAATATGGTTTAATATTTGTTCCCAGATGGTAAACGTGTAGAAACAACGTGCAAATGTTATAAGGGTCGTAAAATGAAATAAACATTTTTATTACTCTTGTTTCTGTACAACCTTCCACGTTTTCTGTATATGAACTGTAAAATTCTCCCGAATGTGTAGGTACCTAAATTAAAATAAAATATTTTTATGACAAAGACAAATAATATCCGTCAATCCAAAATTTTGTAATTAATCGACCGAGCGAGCGCAGCGAGCGAAGCGTCTCAGTTTCCACTAGCCGAAAATTCTTTTGTCTGTCCGGATGTTATCGCCTACAGGTCGCATTTCTGAACCGATTCTCATGAAATTTTGTGAGCAGGTTCGGTAATTTTATAGAATTTTTTAATCGTGCCAGTTTTTCGAAATTTAAAAAAATGGCGGAAATATATAAAAAAAACCTTATATCTTAGTTATTAAAAAAAAATCAAAAATGTCATTTGACTTTTTTGTTATTCTTATTAAGACGCAACTTCTTTGTCTTTACAACATAGTCAAATTCAATAAAACCGCTATAAATCCATAGTAACAATAGTTCACAAAAAAATCAATAGATGGCGCAGCAAAGCTTTTAATACTCGCAAATTCGCTGTTGCGTATCGTATTGTGGATCGCTTTGCTTGGCGGAATTATCTTGAACACTTGAAATAAATCTGATATCAAAAAACTTCATTGTAGATTAGAATCCTATTATAAAAAAAGTAATATATAATAATACCTACATACCTACTAATCTGAGAGATTCGATTTCAAATTGAACTTTCTTTTTTTAACTTTAATTTTGTTACGCAAATTACATTATGCATATAACCAATAGGTACCATGCATTTCTGACGACTGACGACCTCCGTGGCCTAACGATCGTCACGCCGGACGGCCACACCAGAGATCCCGGGTTCGATCCCCGGTCGGGTCAAGATGGAAAATAATCTTTTTCAGATTGACGTGGGTTTTGGATATTGATCGATATATATATTTGTTATAAAATATAGTATTATTAAATGAGCATCCCGTAAAGTCTTAAACTTACTTTGGGGCTAACTCAATCTATGTGATTTTTCTGTATATATTTAATATTATTACTAGCCACGCCCCGGGGCTTCGCTCCCGTGGGAATTTCGGGATAAAAAGGACTTTTCTACCCGTATACAAAATTTCATCGAAATCCGTCCAGTAGATTTTGCGTGATTGAGTAACTCACAACTAACTAACTGATTGACTCACATCCAAACTTTCGCATTTATAATAATATTAGGATTAGGATATCAGGATTAGGATAGGATTTATATTATTTCGAGGCAAAAAAGGCAGGTTTCAGTCAATTTTTTAGTGGTATTGACCAACCACAAGAACATGTTTGGGCTTATGGGTAAAATATGAGAATTTTTACTTTCTTTCCAGCATTGGTAGGTTGGTTTCAAAGCTCTTTTAAGCCAGGGACACGGTAAAATATCGGTTATTTTTTGGAAGGGCTTGCGAGGTCTACTGTTCTCACAGAACCACTAGTTACTTTTATGACAAATCTCTGATTCAGTCAAATCAATTCAGGCAGTCTAACTACTCCATAAAAAATATATTTACTTTAATATTAGATATAACGATACGAACTTGTATATTTATTAACATTTTGGGGAACAGACAGAGGCCTCTGATAAAACTGACCCCCTGGTCTCACCTAATCCTATCTCAGGAAGTCAAGTTTCTCTGCCACAGACTGTACCTACATAAGAATAAAATAAATTAATAATAGATCATGTAACAAATTAAGTTTAGATAAATAAATCTTCAGTAAAGTTGTCTGTGGATGTATTCCAGTAACTTACATTAGTCCCCTGGACTTTAAATCTACATTTTTACGGGTAAGAGTTAAAGCGACTTACACAAAACGTTTTCCTTATTTCGGTGGGCGTACAACTAATTATTCTTTTTGTTTGTACGGATTAAGGTCTATTCAAATAAATTGACGCTTCTTTGTAGAAAAGGGTTAAGATGTTAGTTTAAATAATGCTAAATATAAATTACATTTATATTTATTATAATATACAGAAAAGTACCTACCTACCTATGTAAGATGCGTAGTTATAGATATTTTCTAAAACTCTAATTGAAATTGTACACTTGGAAAAATAAGCTATTTTATTGAGGAAAGCCAAACTACCTTGTATTATCACTTTTAGTCAGCAACTTTTAATTATGAAATCACAGTATATTGACATTTATTCTTAATTATCTTAATTTGTTTTATTAGAAACCCGTAACAGGGCGATCAAAATGTCAAGTCAATTTTACAGTAACCTAATAAAACTGTACCTAATTAACTAAGCATGATAAATGTTCATTTGATTTTCTAGGACTATAAATCAATTTGAATTAGTAAAATGGTTCATGTGATGTATCTGAGTACAAATGAATTACCTATATTATGTAAATAATTAAGCAAAAGATAACAAGTTAAAGGCTGACTTTGCCTTGATTTAAATTATGTTGATGATGAACAATATTATATCATCACCGTTCTATTAAAAAAACAGTACTTTAGAAAACCTATTCATTTCGTTTGCAAGCCTGGAAATCTTAATTAGATCTTTTTTTAATTTGTAACTTATAAAAGTTGTACTTAATTAGGATTATATAAAGATAATAATTACATAAATATAATTATTTTCATAATAACTTATATGTTTATATTATTATTTTCTTTATGTAATTACTATATACTTATTTATATAATCTTTACGCAGTCAAGAATTCAAAGCTAGTTTTATGTTATTTAATATTTTATTTGATCATATGTTATATTGTGGTACTGTCGAACGTACCTATACCTGCACGGACTGAATTTTTGTCTGAAAATATGAAATTTGTAGAAATACTTCGTATAAGACAACTTTCCATTACCCTGGTAACAACCAATACGTTATAAGGGGAAAGGCCACTACACCCTATATTGAGCAATTGCTGACTCACACCTTTGCACGGCAGGTCTTACCCTACGCAAGCGAGGACATGACATGGCACTCTTATAGCCGAGTACCTCAAGGACTTTAAATAAGGCAGTGCAAATTAAAAGAAAGCTAAATAACGTACTAAGAATAAGTATAAATCACAAAGTGAAGTATTAACCTTGTTCCTCCAGGTGGCGCTGCGGAGTTGGTGGCGGCCGGGGCGCTGAGGACACAATCAGTGCTATATTACACACATGCAGTACAAGCGTGGGGTGAGGTGCTTTTTTACATGGGGTCTGCGAACGAAACTGTCAATATATTAAAAGAAATAATCACTCAGTCATACTACATTATTTTCTTGTTTGGTACGATTTCACGTTAAATACAATAGAAGTAGGAACCATGAGCGAAGCCCGCCAAACGCCATCGGCGGATCTTCGCTTCCTAAAGGAGCTGGGCTGGTTTGAGTAAAGTTCCGGCTCATTCTCCTCACGCAAAAAGGGTCCAACCGTCCTCGAGGGAAGTAAGAAGTAACTTTGATGACTAAATAAATATATACGTATGGTTCATGTACAAAAAGTACTATCTATCAACACGAAATATGATCTCAAACAATATTTCTTGGCAATTTAAATGTGAGTGTTTAAGTGAAATCCCTAAAGCAATTAGAAAATTTTATTTCCTCATATCAATTGTCATAGAAAAAAATATGTAGGTGGTATATTGTTTTCATGTAAAATTGAATACGTACATATTACCTGTATGTCCCACTCGTCCTATTGACCCAGTCCCATGATGGGACTGGACTGGACTGTCTACCATGCCTGATTCCCGCGGGTGTAAGCAGACACTAGATTTTCATTTGATATGATCCATTAAATTGCTACAAGTTGACTTGGGTCCACCATTCGCTTGTTTTTTGAGGAACAATTTACCTAATGACGAAGGCGATGTTTTATTCTATAGGGCAGGATAATTACAGTCTGCCACGAATCTCGTAATAATGAAAAGTCAAGTTTCATGGAACCCAGCTAGGCCGTAATTAATGAGGTAAACCCAGCTTAGGCCAAAAGCCAGAGGTAACTTCGAGATTAAGTCACCTGAAATTAGAGAATCTCTAGACTTAGATAACTTTTATAATTGATACGTTGGAGCCAGACGGTTAATTGCGATATTAGTTAATTAATATGTTTTAATTATGTGACAGGTTGGCCTACGCATAAAATAATTCTGTAGGTACTTATGTACTGAACGAGGGAAGCTTTATTTAGAATGGAAATTATGTTGATTAAAATGCCAAGTATCGTATGCCTGTATCAATTTGTAAAATATAATCGGACGTATATAATATAATGTTCTCTATCTTACGAAAGAAGAAAGAAAATAAATGTTGACAGTTTCGTCCGCGTGAACTATAACCACATAATAGGCTTTTTGTATTGGAACTGTGTAACTACAGGTAGTGCATATATAAAAATGTCAACAACTTGAACTGTAATTTACACAAGTTGAACAAGAAGGCGCTGCTCAGTACGAGTAAACGGTACAGCTTGGCAAAGTATTACTAATTTTACTAATTCGAAAATAACTTAAGGAAGATTTGGATGATTGCTTATGAAAGGTTTAGATGAAAGGTACTTACATGGGTATGTTATTTACCCTTTTTATTCCGAAATTAACACCGGCTTACCGACCCGATAGTATGCGTAGCGCCCCAGGTGATTTCGTAGAGCAACACAAACCTCCAGACGGAAGTCCGTGTTGCCTGAGCAACACGGACTTTATCAGAATCACCCCGAAGTGATTCTAATGAAGTCCGTGTCACCATAAGGTGATTCTGATGACATAGGGACTGCCATCATACACAAAAAATTTACACTAACATCTATACACAACACATGTTAACTACAAGGTCAAATTATCCAAAACCCTGAATTTTAGGGAATTTAAAATATATTATAAAAAGCTAACTATAAAGCGATTACGTTCTACTAAAACATGCTTTAAACCAATATTTCGATACAAAATAAGATGATATTATACAAACCTGGAATCAATGAAAGAAAAAGGCAAGATACAGCATGCTCTACAAAAAAAATGGAATTTTGCAATATTGTCGCCATAATTTATTCTATTATTTCAATCAAGGCTCTTCTATATGGCACATGTTCCTGTGATCTGAATAATTCTGAATTTGTGATCGTGTGCTTATTTCTCTCCACATTATCCACGACACAAACTTAGAGCCTAATTAGACCTCTTGAGTATTGTTAATTTATTTTCATTTCAGAAGCAAAAATAGTACTCACTCGTAAATTAGCACAAATTAGCACTTAAATATTTACAGGACGTTTAAACCTAATTTGTTGCTTAATAGATACTAAAATGGATTTCTCAATTTGTTTTAGTTAATACTGTGTATTCCCAATACTATCTAAGATCAAGCGTTAAGTCCAAAGTTCTAAGGAGAAGCCTAAACCTACAGTGGACTGTTATAGACTTTGAAGACGATTGATACTCAAGAGTGAATACTACAGTTTCTACACTAAATATGATTCGATATAGAAAATAGTCTGCTGCCCTAGGTTATAAAAAATAGCTGCAATGCTTCGAAGATAAGCAGAAGTATCTGCCTCCTCCAACCCTCACCCAAATCCAGCGACTGGCAGCCTCTGCGGCGTCAGTCCAGCAGTGATGACCCTGGCGAATTCAGCCCCGGGTCCGGTGAGGTGGAGGCCGGGGAAACTGCTCAGGAGCGACGAAGGTGACGCCGACTGCACGCTGTGACTTATGGTAGCCAGCACCATCAACAGAACGGTGCAACTGGCCATTTTTCTGGAAAAAAAATAATAATTTTAAAATTGAAGTTAGAACCATAAAGTTAGAAGAAATTTTTTTATGATTTTTTTTTCTAGGCCTATAGTTAGAAACTATACAAGCACTGAACACGCCGCCAAAAATTAGTTCTATTTAAAATAAAAGAAACAATTTCAATGTTGCCAATGTATTTTATAAAACAAATAAAGCATTTTGATCTACATCCAACTCTTTCCGAACTACAATTTCACGCCAAGAAACCTTCGCCATTCACCGACACTCGCATCCGTTATCTGACTGATTTTATTTCACAAGTTTCAAACTCGGAAGTCCTTTCAGCTTCATAGAAAATATTTATACAGTTTTACATAGCGAATCCATTAGAAATATTGATGTGTGGTGATGATAACATTTTCTCCTGTTGGAATACTATTCCATAGGAATACTAAATTTTACGAGATTAATTGTAATAAAAATGCTCTCTTGTTTTACATGAGTCTAGCTTTTGCCCTTGGCTCCACCCGCTTGAATTACGTATTCCATCCATTTCTTTTTTGTTTGAAAATTCCACCCACTCTGGGGTGAATTTCCAAAATTCCAATTTGGTTAGTTAACTAGTTGCAAAACTCCCTTAGCCATTTGTAAATCGACTATCGATTAACTGGAATCCCGGGATTTAATAAGCCCAGGCCTGTATTTAACGATAATACCGCAAACCCATAATAGCTACCTACTTATCATCCCAATCACTGACATAAGTCTTCAATTCAGCCAAGTATCCCGGAAAACTTGAGGTACAGACAGCAACATCAAATCTCACCCCTCTCAGGTTGTTCAACTCTCTACGACGCTGTCTGTACATAAAGTGAGTTGGAAAAAGAAATTCTAGAGTAATAACAGAGTATTACAACGAAGATGTGATGAGGTGGTTGCTGGGGAGTCGAACCCCGACCACTGTCTTCAGCATAAAATCCCTGTTACCTGAAGGGTATGACAGGGTTTGATCGAGCCTAAGGGTGATTCTAGTGGGAGGATAAATATCAAACACGGATAGGGTTTAACAATTAGTTATTTATTACAATCTAATACAATGTTTCCTTATAGCTACTTATGCTAGGACACCTTATGAGCTAACATATGATTTACAAGCACTAATTCAACTACCCCGGGTTTTAGCGGTATGGCCCGAACGCCCCCAGCGACAGGCTGCGCGGGCCCTGGTAAACGGGATGCACCTATAGAGGCGCAAAACGGAAACGTGGCGCGGAAGCCGCGCTGACGTTTGGTTATCCT
Source organism: Ephestia elutella (assembly GCA_018467065.1). NCBI lineage: Eukaryota > Metazoa > Arthropoda > Insecta > Lepidoptera > Pyralidae > Ephestia > Ephestia elutella. The sequence goes on from CM031569.1 coordinate 9,289,863, forward strand.
GCAGGAGGATAGCGGTAACACCACACGGGGTGCCGGAACGGATTGAACACGCGTGGGATAGAATTAAGGGTACGGAACGGACCCACGGGTTCGGGATTTTAGGCGCGCGCGAGCTGCCGTGAAGCGGCGCTATATGGGCAACTACGGGTGTCCTCTTACGGGACGGGGAACGAGTCCCTTACTGGGATCGTATTGATTGAAGGGTTAATAATCGGGATTCCTACGGGGTAGTGTTAGCGGGATGAATTGGGGGTGAAGTGGCCTGCTATCGAATGCGAGGGCAATCACACCGACCACAAACCACGACTCCCGAATTCCAGGGAGGGAACCACCCCTATCGAACGCGGGAGAACCACGCCGACCAGGGTGTTCAATAGGGGATGAAAGAGGGTGGAGCGACCTGCTATCGAACGCGGGAGAACCACGCCGACCACACGCCACAACCCCCAATTCCAAGGGGAGGAAATATGTTAGCGGGACGTAGGGGTTAAATGACCCACTATCGAATGCGAGGGCAATCACACCGACCATGGGCCACTGGGAGAGGGAGAACTGCTTGCGCAGCGAGCACTTGGGAATGAGTGCTGAAGTTGCTATGGCCGGCTCGGTTTATATAGGGCCGCGACGCGTCGGTTTGCGACCGGTTAGAACTGGTTTCGGCCGGCGGTCGGGGGCGGCTCGCCTGTCGCTGTGTGCGTTGCGTGCGTCTGCAGCTGTGTGCCTGTGACGTATCGGCCCGATGTGGGTAGGTACGTTACATTCCCCCCGGTGTCGGAGGATTTTACCTGTGGGAAAATCACCTATTAAATTACACGGATATATATTTCTTCTTAAACTCATTCTCTAACTTTCTTTCCCCTGAAGAAGTTATGGATCTCCTTGTGTCAGCCTACATGACAATGAATCTGAAAGTGTGTGTAGACATGACTAGGTCTGAGTTTTTTTTTTTTTCCCATATTTGATACATTTATGTTTGCATTTTTCTATTACCTTAAAGGAGATTCCCCACTGTGCATACTATAAAGTTATTAAAATTTTCGGATTAAAATATAATTAACGGACTATTAAAAAAAAACGGTAAATTATTATAACCAAAAGGTTTTAAACAAAGTTTCTAAAGGTATTGTACCTACTATTTACAAATATACTTTACTTTCTACTGTAGGTATATACCTATCTTTTAATAACTTTATCTTTCAACTAGTACAAACAAATAAAATATTCTAATCTAAATATTAATTTTCTGAAATGGTTTCCCCATTTTAATTTGTGTATACAAAAAAAAATCATCGATTACATTAGGTATTTGAGGTCATCATTGCCTCTTTCTACAATAGGTTAATTTAACACTAAAAGCAAAAAATATATGAATATAATCTTTAAATCTTTTACTACAACCAACATGAACATTCCACTTGTCGTACCTTGCGTATCCGCTAGATGGTGCTACGTGTTCCATTCTACTTTATTTCTAGGTAAATCTAAGACCTAGGTTTTGTCAAAATTATGTCGTACAATAGTCATTAATCTATTGACGATGATTTTCTAACTATGTTAGTGTTACAAGAATTTAATTTGTAAACCTGGTTATGCCTTATTTCAAACATATTCCAATTTAAATTGTATCATTTAAATGATTCTTAAACCATGTTAGTTGAGACGCTCGGCATGGTAAACATTTCACGGCTACCCACTATTATTCTCTGCCGGCTGTTAGCAACTAATGGTTTTTATCGGATACCGCCCCGTAGTCAAAAACCTAGTAAGTACTTAGCGTGTTGATGATTACAATGTTACCTATGTTTGTATGTCATCGCGTCTTTGTCTTACGGGTAGTACGGAGCCTCGGGGCGTTATACTTTAACTTTAACTTCGGTTTCGGATTTTATTTATCGGAAATATTGTTTCTGTGATTCTTTGAAACAAAATTTATTTTACGGATAGGACAGAGCCTCGGGTTGTAATGATCATCAATGAATTCTTTTTCGGTATTTATTTATCGGATATTGTTTCCTGTTTCTGAAAATCAATATTTATTTTACGGATAGGACAGAGCCTCGGGTTGTAATGATCATCAATGAATTCTGGTTTCGGTATTTATTTATCGGATATTGTTTTCTTATTTCTGAAAATCAATATTTATTTTACGGATAGGACAGAGCCTCGGGTTCCGGGTTTTTCAGAACGCTAATTTTTATTTTGGCTAAGCCACAATTTGTGGGAATAAATAATAATAATTTATTTTTCGGTTTTGGTTTTGTTACGGTATAGGTAGAATCTCTGGTTATTTAATTTATTATTTATTTATTTTTGTAATTACCTATGTGTTTATATTTTGCTATTATGTCTTTCCAAGGAGATATTCTCCTGAGACATCGGATTAAATTAAAAAAAAATTTTTTCTTTGTGCAATATCGCGATTTGGCCACATACGGTTTAGTACGGCGGTGACTATCTTAAAAAAAATGTTTTAAGTACTAAATATATGTATACGGACTACTCTTTCTGAGGAACGTATCTTTGTAGGCGGACTACCCCTTTTGTGGTGCCCCCCGTTCCTCCTTCTTCCTCTTCTCTTCTTTTTCGCGCGGTCGCCCTCCTGTTTTGGTGGTACCTCGTGGGTTTGGGGTACCTCCGGCGGTTCTTGGTACTGCGGCGGTGGTTGCCGTATTGCGGTACAATGTTTTTCGGTAGGGGTTGGTGGGATTTTCGGTCTGATTCTTTTTTTCGGACCAACGGGTTTTCTACGGGATCTGGGTAGGGGTCCAATCAGGTCGACTGATATAACTTCCGAGGGGATTTTACTGTTATTAATATGCATCATCCCTGCTTTTCTTTCTTGGAAAGATTTTTGTTTCTGGCATATTTCGCACCGGTTTATATATTTTGCTACATCCCGGAACATTGCTGGCCAATAGTATCGTTGGCTTATCCTGTTTAGAGTTTTCGATGTTCCCATATGTCCTGACGTGGGTGAGTCATGATTTTGTTCTAATATTTCCTGTATTTTTTCTTTTGGGATACATAATTTCCATTCCGCCTCATTGTTCACACGAATGCCGTACGCCGGATTGCTTATTTTTCTATACAATTTCCCATCCTTTATTTGGTAGTTTTGAGAATCACTTTGGTTTTGCTGCGTCTCTTGTTCTTTTCTTTGGTACCAGCCTATGTTATTTTTTCTTGTTATCGTGTTCACGGGTTTCCTTGACAGTTCATCGGCTATTACATTTTGTTTTCCGCTTCGATATAATATTTTGAAATCATATTGTTGTGGTTCTAATGCCGATCTTCCTGTAGGTTCTTTTACGGTGGGTTTTTCTTCCGGGAATTTCTTTAATTTTTCTTGTTGTTCAGCTGACAGAATTTCTTTGGATTCCTTCGTTTTTCTTCTTTTCAACTCCTGATCCTTTTTTTTCCATACGCATGTGTATCCGCACTGCTGTAATACATCCATGCCTAGTATGATACTTGACGTTGACGGCAGGAGGAAAACTGTTTGTTTCAATTTGTATCCCATGAGTTCTAAGTGTACTGACTTACTTCGATTGATTTTTACTTCTGAACCGTCTGCTAGTATCACAGCTGTGTTTTCTTGGTTGTCGACTGCTTCCTCCGCCGTTTTACAGTTGTCCCATATCTCCTTGTTAATATATGTACACGTTGAACCTGTGTCTACTAACGCTTCATATGTCTTGGAATTCACTTTCACGTTGACATACGTTCTGTTATCGTTTTCTGGTTTATTTAGTGTGCATGCTTCCTGTCTCAAACTTCTACAGCAATTTTTGCTTAATTTTCCCATTTTCCCGCATTTACTGCAAAAGATCTGTTTTTGTCCTCTGCACTCCTTGGAGTTATGGTTTGGTTTTCCGCAGTTCCAGCAGTGTGTTTTTTCGTCGAAACTAGGGTGTATTTTTCTGCCTTGTTGCGTTTCGTTTGATTTATACTGCTCACTCGTGTTTCTGGTTTGCTGGTTCGAATTTGTCTCCCTATTGGGCACTCTTCCTTGCTCCGGTTTGTTATAGCTATTAAAATCCCTTCTTGGATAGCTTCTTGTCTTATTTTCTTCATAGGATATGTTTTCAAAATCGCCCGCCATAGCTATTAAGTCCTTAATTTTTGTAAAGTCGTGTCGTTTTACGTATAACTTATATTTCGGATTCATGTTATTATATATTATTTCTGTAGATTCATTTTCACTCATCTTTCCATGTCTACGTATAAGTGTCTGCATTTCTGTTAGATAATCAGTGAATTTTTCATTCGGCCATTGTTTTCTTGCAGCTATGCGGCTAAGTAAATTGGCTTCATAATTCCTCGGGAAATAAAATAATTTGAAATCATCTTCGAAGTCCTTCCATGACTTCCAACTTTGACTATTATTTCGGTGCCATAATAAGGCTTTCCCTTTTAGTAGTTTAGGTACGAATTGTAGCAATTCGTTCTTGTCCCTTGAAATGGTATGAATCAATTCTTCGATTCTTTCCAGAAACTCCACCGCGTCCCCTGATGTGTCGAAGGTGGTGTCCCATTTTGAAAATATTTTTTCAATGTTTCTGAGTTCTTTTGTGTCCGCCATTTTTGTTTTTTCCGCCTCCTCGAAGTCCTCTTCTAACGGGCAGTCTTCCTCGGATTTTTCCTCGGATGTTTGTTTAACTTCTTCTTCTTTAATTATTTGAGTAAGGATTTTTCTGAGTTCCTCCACGGTTTTATCGGCTGCGGACACACCCCCTCTTCCAGTTCTTTTACCAGGTCTTCTTTCTTCAACTTGTACACCCGGGACGTTGGCATGTCGATTATTTAACTACTACCTAACCCTAAGTTGACTACGGAACGGTTCACGATTCTTATTTAATTTCGGATAACGGATTATTTTATATGATATTTACTCCCTTTTTCTACCCTCAGGCTCTCCCGGCTTGGGATAATTTATGTAAACAACCCCACAGTGGGTTTTTTAGTTGGGCGCCAATGTGATGAAGCTTGGGCCCACCCGGTTTGGGATTATTTATGAAGAACTACCCCGCAATGGGTTTTTTAGTTGGGCGCCAATGTGATGAGGTGGTTGCTGGGGAGTCGAACCCCGACCACTGTCTTCAGCATAAAATCCCTGTTACCTGAAGGGTATGACAGGGTTTGATCGAGCCTAAGGGTGATTCTAGTGGGAGGATAAATATCAAACACGGATAGGGTTTAACAATTAGTTATTTATTACAATCTAATACAATGTTTCCTTATAGCTACTTATGCTAGGACACCTTATGAGCTAACATATGATTTACAAGCACTAATTCAACTACCCCGGGTTTTAGCGGTATGGCCCGAACGCCCCCAGCGACAGGCTGCGCGGGCCCTGGTAAACGGGATGCACCTATAGAGGCGCAAAACGGAAACGTGGCGCGGAAGCCGCGCTGACGTTTGGTTATCCTGCAGGAGGATAGCGGTAACACCACACGGGGTGCCGGAACGGATTGAACACGCGTGGGATAGAATTAAGGGTACGGAACGGACCCACGGGTTCGGGATTTTAGGCGCGCGCGAGCTGCCGTGAAGCGGCGCTATATGGGCAACTACGGGTGTCCTCTTACGGGACGGGGAACGAGTCCCTTACTGGGATCGTATTGATTGAAGGGTTAATAATCGGGATTCCTACGGGGTAGTGTTAGCGGGATGAATTGGGGGTGAAGTGGCCTGCTATCGAATGCGAGGGCAATCACACCGACCACAAACCACGACTCCCGAATTCCAGGGAGGGAACCACCCCTATCGAACGCGGGAGAACCACGCCGACCAGGGTGTTCAATAGGGGATGAAAGAGGGTGGAGCGACCTGCTATCGAACGCGGGAGAACCACGCCGACCACACGCCACAACCCCCAATTCCAAGGGGAGGAAATATGTTAGCGGGACGTAGGGGTTAAATGACCCACTATCGAATGCGAGGGCAATCACACCGACCATGGGCCACTGGGAGAGGGAGAACTGCTTGCGCAGCGAGCACTTGGGAATGAGTGCTGAAGTTGCTATGGCCGGCTCGGTTTATATAGGGCCGCGACGCGTCGGTTGCGACCGGTTAGAACTGGTTTCGGCCGGCGGTCGGGGGGGCGGCTCGCCTGTCGCTGTGTGCGTTGCGTGCGTCTGCAGCTGTGTGCCTGTGACGTATCGGCCCGATGTGGTAGGTACGTTACAACAACGTGTAGTAGAATTTAATACTGGCGTTATTAAACCGCAAACTTTTGCCCTTGAAATACGTGACTTTGCGACATTTCCAGTATGTTATGAGGTAACTTGACTGCAGCTCTAACTATGATAACTTAATTAAAAAATATATATGTAAAAATAATGTATTTCATTCAGTTTTTCCATTTGAAATATTACAAGGAATATTCTTCTCATGGCTTCGATTCGAATCTATCTATCTATTTATCTCAGCCGAAAGACGTCCACTGCTGGACAAAGGCCTCCCCCAAGGATTTCCACAACGACCGGTCCTGCGCTGCCCGCATCCATGCGCATCCCGCGACCTTCACCAGGTCGTCGGTCCACCGAGTGGGAGGCCTGCCAACACTACGTTTTCCGGTTTGTGGTCGCCACTCGAGAACTTTTCTGCCCCAACGGCTATCTGTTCTACGAGCTATGTGCCCCGCCCACTGCCACTTAAGTTTCGCGTTTCTGCGGACTATGTCGGTTACTTTAGTTCTCCTTCGTACGATTCGAATAGCTCTAGTTTAAATAGATAGATAAAAATCTTTTTTTCAGCTACAAAACACACATACAGTTTCATACAACAAATCAAAATAAAATAGAGTACAAAACAAGTCAACGAAAAAATTAGTTTGTGCTGCAGCAATACAAAATGGTCACGGTCATACCTCAGTGGCACTATTACCCGGGCCGGAGGGCAATATACTGATTTTCAGTTGTGATTGTGACCTATAGATGTAAGTGCGAGATCTCTCTCTCTCTTTATTCGTATTTCCTCATGACTGAGGGTCGTGGTCATTATATGGAATGAAACACCCTCAACGACTCTCTTGGCAATTTTAATGGAGTGGTTTGCCATTGCGTTCTCCATTTCACACACTAGCTGATAATCATCAACCAGAGTGCAGGTTTCCTCACGATGTTTTCCTTCACCGGAAGCAAGTGGTGGTCGATGAAAACTAACATGAGTCAGATTGGTATACAAACTCATGTAGTCCGGGCAGGATTCGAACCTGGGATTTTGCATCCACAGGCGGGCGCCCTACCACTCGGCCACCACAGCTTCAAGTGCGAGATACAGAAACGCTAGGTATTATAAAATTTGAAAAAAAAAAAAATAGTTCAATGAGAAAAAAGTGATACCTAATAGGAAAAAGCAATAAATAAATACATACAAGTAAATAAATACATATAAGTATATATTCTTGACAGGAGACCACCTGTCGGTGGGTAAGAACCATGGACGTAATAAGTACTTTAATACTTCCATGGTAAGAACGCACTTGGTGACAGTATGACAGCAACCGTTATTGGCGACCGGCGACGAATAGTTCCTATGGTATTCCATTTGCAGTAGGTACTGAATTATTATTTTTCAGGAGCCACGAGTACTACTAGTAGTACCACGGGAAAACAGCGCATTTAAAATTTATTATTCCATGAGTTATATATCTATCCATCCATATCCATACTTCCATACTAATATTATAAATGCGAATGTTTGGATGTGAGTTTGTGAATTTGTGAGTTTGTGAATTTGTGAGTTTGTGAGGATGTTTGTTACTCAATCACGCAAAATCTACTGGACGGATTTCGAAATTTGGTACAGAGGTAGATAATGACCTGGAATAGCACATAGGCTACTTTTTATCCCGGGAAAAAGCACTGTTCCCGTGGGAAATTCACGCGGGCGAAGCCGCGGGCAAAAGCTAGTAATTTATATATACTTAACTAGCTTTTGCCCGCGGCTTCGCCCGCGTGAATTTCCCACGGGAACAGTGCTTTTTCCCGGAATAAAAAGTAGCCTATGTGCTATTCCAGGTCATTATCTACCTCTGTACCAAATTTCATCGAAATCCGTCCAGTAGATTTTGCGTGATTGAGTAACAAACATCCTCACAAACTCACAAACTCACAAACTCACAAACTCACAAACTCACAAACTCACAAACTCACAAACTCACAAACTCACAAACTCACAAATTCACAAACTCACAAACTCACATCCAAACTTTCGCATTTATAATATTAGTATGGATATATCCGAGTGACGAGTAGTTTCTAGTTATGATAAATATCTATGTTAAAATTAAGATTTTGATTGGAACGGAGTACCACAAGTATACCTTATATTTTAATAGAAAAAAGTCAACGGGATCAATCGACCAATTCAAAATATCTTCAGGTCAACTTATCCCGCGGGATAAGACAGAGTTGGATCAATCGACTAAAGAGCCGGCTTGATGCCAGTTCGTATGAAAAAAAAATCTTGATGCTTTCCCTATAAATAAGTTGTAACGTGGGAGCCTGAATTCTTCATTCAATTTCTTGCCTTTGTGCCTAAATTGAATGAAGTCATCGACGAAAATACTTTTACTATTCGCAGATTTCATGAATTGCGATTAACATTTTCTCATCCTTTTATGAAAAAGCTTTAGAAAGGTTATAAATACAACGACGAGTACAACCTTGAAACTAATAGGTACCACGTCCTATTAGTTTCAAGGTTGTACTCGTAAAGCATCGATCACGCATGGTGCAAATATTTGTTTATTTATTATTTACCTTCATTTTACAAAATACAAAAGTAAATGCATAATAAGAGGACATTTAACTATTCTAAGGCATTATCTACTAGTCAATCTTTGAGTTTTTGGTTGTTTACTTCAATAGCAATGGCTAAATAATCTTGCAAATGTTTTATTTAAATGTGAAATAATTAAGTATAATATATCCTATGTCTAGTTTTAGCATTTCATAAGTTTGAATATTTTAGGTACCCTAAAACAAAAAATATAAAATAATTACACAGTTACACTCCCATAGGTAATTCAATTTAAAAGTAATTTTAGTATTTGAAGTGTTGTATTGTCAAAAAAGCTACAAATTAATTAAAATTGTTATTATTTTGTTGTATTGTTATATTGTTGTTTGTTAAAATCAGTTGTGATTTTCATAGGTATTTCGTGATAGTATATATTTTAACTTTGAAATTTCAAGACGAGTGAAAAACAGAATATAAAAATTTTGCACCTACAATTTAGCTTAGTCAGTTGTTTAAAACTTAGTGTTATAAATCTTCCGTGACATAAAAGCCTATTATGGCTTAACTTTTAAACAAATTGCTTCAAAACAAACTTTAAATGGTAAATAATTAAAACTTACTGGTAATGCGATATCCCCTCAACTGTCACGGATGCTGAATAAGAAATTTTAAATAACAGCATATAACGAAATAAATACTTCGAATTCGCAGTAAAACGAATAAATTTTGAAGATTATTAAGTCAATATGCGAACACTTAAAAAATACACTAGGTACGTCATATTTACATAGATGTTTCGATAACAATTCTTGTTTATTTAAACATTCGAGCTGTTTAAACCTATATTTTGTCATTTTTTGAAGTGGGAAATTAATAATTTTCACGGTTACGTTTATTTTATTGTTATGTTAATTTTAGTGGCCAAAAAACAATATTGATTGTAATAAATGATGTTTTACTTAGGTTCAAACTATAATACCTAATTTACAGAAGACGCAGCTGAATTTCAGGAAAGAAGTCTCAGTATTTTTTTTTATATAGATAATTTATATACTATTATATTACTACGTGGATTCTCTCTCTTTAGTAGTATTTCCTCATGACTGAGGGTCGTGGTCATTATATATGGAATGAAACACACACAACGACTCTCATGGCAATTTTAATGGAGTGGTTTGCCATTGCCTTCTCCATTTCACACACTAGCTGATAATGGTGGATTACCCGTGGGAAATTCACGATAAAAAGTACCCTATGTGCTATTTCTGGTATTTTTCTACCCGTATACCAAATTTCCTCGAAATCCGTCTAGGAAATATTGGGTGATTGAGTAACAAACTTCCTCACAAATTCACAAACTCATATCAAAACTTTCTCACTAACTCAACTGAATTATTATAATTCGATTGCTTATAGTAATTAAATAATCAATATACATATAATACCTAAAATTATAACTGGTCTGTGTCTGTACAAAGAAGATATTTAAGAAAAAAAAAACTATGAGGGGTTTTCATAGGGCCAATAGAAGCCAAAACCATTGTTTGTCTGTCTGTCTGTATGTTTATATGCACATCACGCAAAACTAGACCAAATTGGATACGGTTTTCAGTTTTATATTGCTGATGGTTTATCTAAAAATCTGGCGTAGGTTTCCTGAATAATGAACGTAGGAACCTGAGTGAGATATTAACAATAGTAAGTAACGCGCAGACGAAGTCGCGGGCACAGGCTAGTACTACAATGTGGCTGCATAAATATCTTATAAATTAGGTATAGCTAAGTGGGCTGCAAATTGAAATCATTTTAATTTTCTTCTGGACCCTTTCTTCTAAAAACGTTACTATGTTCAATAAACCTGAATATGAATTAGGAATTTATTTATTATTAATTTTCGTGCAAGAGTCACGATCATTCTTTTCTTTGTTTTATTTTTATTTTATTTAAAATCAATGGTAATGGTGACAGATATTATTTGCAGATAGTGTTGTAGGTACTTCATGATAGTAGTTCATATTTTGAGTTGTTATGCAGCATTTCACTGCGATAAGTATTTTATTTATTATTTATTTATTTATTAACTAGCTGTAGCCCGCGGCTTTGCCCGCGTGAGTTTTGCTTAGATGAAAAGTCTTTGTGTTCCAAACTATTTCAGATATTTCGGATCTTCGATTTTTAAACGTCTACAGAAAATGCTCATCAGATTAATCAAGTTTTGCTAAGGCGCCATTTACATATATGTTATAGTGTAGCTGGTCTCTTGGAGTTATTCATCAGATATTCCTGATCTTCAATTTTTATACGTCAGCAGAAAATGCTCATCAGGTTAAACGATTTTTGCTAAGGCGCCATTTCCATATATGTTATAGTGTAGCTGGTCTCTTGCAGTTCTTCATCAGATGTTCCAGATCTTCAATTTTTATACGTCAGCAGAAAATGCTCATCAGGTTGAACGACTTTTGTTAAGGCACCATATCCATATTTCTTATAGTTTAGCTGTTCTGCTATGGTTCTTCATCAGGTGTTCCAGTTTTCAAAATCAATTATAGCCTATATGTTGCCCAGGCTTAATAGCTATACAACAAAAAAAGTTTCATTCAAATCCGTCCAGTAGTTTTTGCGTGAAACGCGTACATACATACAGACAGACAGACAGACAAGAAATTCCAAAAAAATTTTTTTGCTTTCTATTGTTCTTTTTAAGTGTCCCTCTATCCATTTTAGTCAAAAATACTAAATGTACAGACAAAATATTTTTACTGTTTTATTATATGTACCTATAGATTTTTGTTCACAACAAATA
>CM031569.1:9301516-9573584 GCA_018467065.1 Ephestia elutella
CAATATACATATAATACCTAAAATTATAACTGGTCTGTGTCTGTACAAAGAAGATATTTAAGAAAAAAAAAACTATGAGGGGTTTTCATAGGGCCAATAGAAGCCAAAACCATTGTTTGTCTGTCTGTCTGTATGTTTATATGCACATCACGCAAAACTAGACCAAATTGGATACGGTTTTCAGTTTTATATTGCTGATGGTTTATCTAAAAATCTGGCGTAGGTTTCCTGAATAATGAACGTAGGAACCTGAGATACGAGTATTAACAATAGTAAGTAACGCGCAGACGAAGTCGCGGGCACAGGCTAGTACTACAATGTGGCTGCATAAATATCTTATAAATTAGGTATAGCTAAGTGGGCTGCAAATTGAAATCATTTTAATTTTCTTCTGGACCCTTTCTTCTAAAAACGTTACTATGTTCAATAAACCTGAATACATATTTTTTAAATACAAATAGTACTCAGACGTACTAAAATGAATATGACGTATGAATTAGGAATTTATTTATTATTAATTTTCGTGCAAGAGTCACGATCATTCTTTTCTTTGTTTTATTTTTATTTTATTTACGATAAGTATTTTATTTATTATTTATTTATTTATTTATTTTTGTACACAATAAATACATACAAGTATGTGAATCAACCTGTGAATTTTTTTACGTAATGTATCGTTTTTTTTTCTTGTCATGTTCGATAAAGTTTCATTAATTGGCGTGGTCTATTGCAATATTGCGTATTGCCTAAAATGGAATTTTAATAGATTACTTAGAATTTTGTGCCATGTTATGAAACCATATTAGCTGATGAATTCTTCGGCCTATATTCTGACTTGTATACTTACGAGCGTATTTATAAAGTTTTGTTGTTAACAAAATACCAAGTATTCTAAAATACCTTATTCTCTCTCGTATGAAGAGGATGAAACATGAAGAAGATTGAATGAAGATTTTAACTTCGATAGGTATTTTTTTTATTATAAATAAAGAACAATTTTTAATTGTTTTATTGATTAAACGGAGAAACCTCGCACATTTTATCGAACCGACCTTTTTTTTATTTAGAATAAGCATGGAAACCAAAAATAGAGACGGTTCTGTTGACGTGCAAAAGCGATAAAACGGTTACTGCTGATATCAAATTTGCTGTCTGAATGACTTGAAAGCAACTTGAAGGAGGCTGTGTTTCATAAACATCGTAAATATGACCATTATCAAGTGGAGGGGAAATCACAGCCGTTGTTATGATGCTCTGGTTTTCAAGGCCTTTTGGATTGTATTGTAATGTTATTTGAATTGCTTTTTACATTCTTCAAATATAGAACTGCTTTTATAGTCAGATCAGATAATTTTAACTGAATTGAATTTTATGATATCCGATAATAGTAGGTAGTCAAATAGCGCTTGTTCATCAAAATATTCTCGATAACATAAAATGATAATGCCAATTTTTTTCCCAAGCACCTTTAAATTAACCTACAATTTATATCCTTATAAATTCTGGGACAATCTTCGAGGGATAGTTAAGTAAAAAAACTGATATAGCTGCTAATCTTATAAAGCCATATGAATAAAAGTACCACGTTTTTTCGGTCGTGGAATTATTATTATTTTTTTTTACTATTGTGTCATTGCCCAAAATGCATGGGGTTTTCATGGTATAGAACGTTTTACTAATATTTATCCCATACATTTTTTTATATGGAGCCCAAATATTTTTACAAAATGTTATTTTTTGAATTAACCCCACTGATTTATGAAAGAAATAGGATTTTAATGAAATAGTAGATACTTTAGAAACACTTTGGCATCAGTTTCATTTGTGTTGGTAGATTTCATACATTTTTATATGGAGCCCAATTACTTTTACAAAACTTTTTTTTTAATTAACCCCACTGATTTATGAAAAAAAAAGACATTTAATGAAATAATAGACATTTTAGGAACACTTTGGCATCAGTACCATTTGTGTTGGTGGGTGGGGACGGAGCCCATACATTGGTGCCCTATGTCCTTTATCGTTTAATTTATCTATTAGGTACTCGTCAAAGTGATAGATTTCCTTTTAAATTAATTATATATGCATATCATGATTTTTTTGACTTCTTTGCCACCAGTTAGGGGCAGGGGAGCCTCCTCCCCCGACTAACAAAATTTGCACTTTTGTGTCTTCACACACCCATAATATTTAACAGACCTATCAAATGATGGTTTTAAAAGTCAAAAGAAAAATCCCAAAAAAATGATTTTTCCTTATTTGATACTTCTGTCCACGTAGGTAATTAATAAATATGTATATCGATATATCAAATTACAGTTTTCTAGTACTAATACTCTCTGAGCTAAGCCGCGTTAGATATGATGAAACTATAAGGTTCTTTGTTTTGGGTACTTCTGAACCTTAAAAAAATAAAAATCACTAAGTATACCATACACAACAAAACACTATATGGTTTGCAACCGCAACCAAAAATTTTACATGACAATGTCGTAGAAGCTGCTTAGTATTTTATGACCGCATAACGTGCCAACTCAAGTTGCAAATTGCATTTTTCTTCGTAGCAAAAAGAACTTTAACATTATGTTTGTAGATAATGAAAGCTAAAACTTGTAAGAAAGATTTTTCTCTATTATATACTTGACTTATTAAAAATCTTCGGTCCTTTATTAAACAGACACTGAACGTGAACTGTATTTTAATAATTGATGCAATGTTTTTTTTATTTTATTTGTACACAATCAAGCACGAGTAAGTACTGTGAAAAATATTTATCATCTTGCGAATAAAGTCCTTCAACCGAGACTTATCTATAAACTTTGTCCAAACTGTCTATGTATCTATTGAAAATTTGTCAAACTTCCAATGTCTTGGTCCCATAACTTCGTACGTCGTAAACTTAGGTGTCAAATCGATATGGGAAGAATGTATTATTATTACGGCAATTTCCGTGTATCGTAGAGTGGAAATTCAGCAATAAGGTTGGTTAAGCACGAGAAATATAGTGGGCCTGGCGCGGTGTTGGTTTCCTTCCTCCCAGGAAGCGCTATATTGAATTTGGGCTATGAAAATTATTGTTATAGTTGTTTCTGTATTTCTTTTGTTACATTTAATAGCCTTAGGTAGCTAAGAAATAACAAAAAAGTGTTCAACTTGTGCACACAAAAAGTATGGAGATTGTTGAGGTTAGTACATATACTTACGTACGTCAAAATAGTTGAAACAGTTGAACAAACACTTTTAGCTGAGATGTACACAAGGATTTAAATTATCCAAAATGATAAAAAGTAATCTACTTGTTTTGCTATAGATATTTAGTATAATAATCTTCGTGGAAGCATTATATAGTCAGGAAAAACATTACTTGGCGTAGTTTTCTAGGCAATCGTGCCTACAAAACTACGCCAAGACAACAACAAGACAAGACTTCTTATTGGAAACATGTTTCTACAGTGTGGACGAATTTTTTGACATCAATAATTAGGCAATTTAATTTTAATACTATTTAATTCCTTCTATTATTATTGTTGTTAAATTTTCTATCAAATTGTTAATTATATATTATTTAATTTAATTTAATGTCATTTCACACACAACATGTATTGTTTATGAATAAATAACTATGAACTAAAAATTTGATTTTCTCCAGTAGATACCAACTTACAAATAATTTCCCAAAAAGGAAAATTGTAATTTTTCTATCATCCAGACCTAGAACTACTAAATACGCATCTAAATTCACGCATCGTCTTTGAAACCGATAAATGCTATTTCGTATTCAATTTGAGGACGAAACACGCACGTATAAAAGGCATATTTAGGCTAACAGTTCCCTTCAGAACGCATTTGTTGGCGAGTTTGTCCTTACTTACCCCTTGTGGTGCCTGTATATTCTCATTAACCAGGCATATTTAGGATAACAGTTCCTTTTCAAAACGCATTTGTTGGCGAGTTTGTCCTTACCCCTTGTGGTGCCTGTATTCTCATTAACCCTTGGATTTTTGTTTGATTTAGGCACATTGTTTATCAATTATTTTCTGAGGTTTTGAATTCGAAATGAAGTTGCATTCATTGTGGTCAAATGCAACTTTATAGCAACGTTAGAAAAAAATGTAATCCTAATCCTAACTATCCTAATCCCAATCCTAACTAATATTATAAATGCGAAAGTGAGTTTGTTTGTTTGTTACCTCTTCACGCTTTACCAACCAATC
This sequence comes from Ephestia elutella, assembly GCA_018467065.1. Lineage (NCBI taxonomy): Eukaryota > Metazoa > Arthropoda > Insecta > Lepidoptera > Pyralidae > Ephestia > Ephestia elutella. The sequence goes on from CM031569.1 coordinate 9,305,731, forward strand.
TTCCTGAACCAATATTCCTGAAATTTCGCATACACATAGCTGAAAGTACGGAGAAGGACATAGGGTACCTTTCATCCCGGGAAAAAGCACTGTTCCCGTGGAAATTCACGCGGCCAAAGCCGCGGGCAAAAGCTAGTACATAATAAAAAAATCAAAATATTACAGGATTATAGCAAGGATTTCAATTTCAAAAATGTAGATGGGTATATCCCTTAATATTTATACGCAGCAGGCGGGTTTTTTAGTTTTTTAATTTATACATTATTTATAAATTAAAAAAAAGAGAATATGGCATATTCCAAGCTGGCGTTAAATAAATATATACAGCTACATAACTCGTCTAAAATTTCGTTATCAATACATGTTATATAAAGTGAATGTATATATTTTGTTTATTTTGTTATTGTCAATGTGCTCGATTAAATAGAAGTAATGTATATTTTCGTCACAATACAACGGTATTATTAAATAAGATTTTAATCAACGTGTCTAGGTTATAAACAACGTTGTATGTTTTAGTTCCGCTATTGGTTTTCAATAGCACCATTAGCGCCTGCAATGGACTTTATAAAATGAATAGACTATATCGTAAACAGAATTATAATACAAATTTATTATCGTAATTAGCTAGTTAGTATTTATACAGTATATATATACTACGATTATATAATTAGTTTTCGATCTAAAAAAGAGCCTTCTTTGAAGGCCAAGATGCAATAAAGAATTTTTGATTTTGATCAGCGCCTAAATATTGCAATAACTGGGGTAAGTTGACAGCTTCTCGTAAAATGTATACTTAGATTGAAAACGAATTAACTAAATAGGCTACTTCATTTTACTCGTACTAGTACTTATATTAATTCTGTGCTCGTACTTCATTCATCGCATGGTGCTATTCCCGGTATTTTTCTACCCGTGTACCAAAATTGAAATTGGCCTTTGTCCAGCAGTGGACGTCTTTCGGCTGAGAGAGAGAGAGAGAGTACCAAAATTCCATCGAAATCCAAAAAATTTTATCGAAAAATTAGATTTTGAATGATTTAGGTCCTAAATTTTAGGACAAATAAAGTTAGGTACTTACACACATCCAAACTTTCGTATTTATATAATAGTATAAAGATGACTAGTAGCATCGATAAAATATTACTAAAGTAGTAATATTTTATCGATGCTAGTAGACAGTATTATACGATACTCCTAGAAGAAAACTTCGTGAGAAAATATTCATAGCGATACAGACGTATAAGGAGATACGGTAATAGATAATAACAATAATTTTCGTAACAAAGCAGCATCGTATATACCTAATACGATACTGATTTTCTCACGACGATATTTCAATTATCTATGCATTGGCTGGAGTAACATCTTTTAACTATAACCACAGATTCATATAACAATGCCACATAGTGTTAGTACACCACAAGTGTAAACGTTTTGATTTTACCCTTAATTTGTACGTAGTTCTTATCTTATTCTGTGGTATCGCTTTGCGCCGCGCTATCATGCTACTTTTGACGCTCTGAAGTGTTTTCGAAATTGTTATATTTTGAACCACATGGTAAAATAAGATTAGAATACAAACTTCAAATGCTGGACCGACTTTTCTATATTTCTAATTTCACATCCACCTGTAGACACCTACATAATAATTTCAAAGAGAATTAATTACAATTATAATAATATAATAATAATTATCATTATATAATTAATATTATTATCATAATAATATCTGTGGGTTATTTCTGTATTATCCATCTTTTTGTATCTTATTAAATAAAATTGAAGACATAGGGACAAGAGGATAACATCAAATAAGCCAAGATAAACTTTGCTAAAATATAAAAATCCAACTTCATTAAAATCTCGAACTAAGTCGGCGTTACATTGAATTTACAGTCGATTAAATATCCAGAGGATATTTACAAATCATTTGTACACCTCGGATCGACGACAGCACACATTGACGGCTCATTGAACTTTGATGCAGACGAGCGGTTAAAACGCGCTTTTTAATCCACGAACAGCACATGCAAAAATATTGAAATGTGCTGTTCGTGGTCTAGTCCTTGTGCTGTTCGAGTGTTCGCGTTTGTGCTATTCGTATTAGTGCTCTAAGTAGACTACGTCTAAATTTAGTGTACGTTTACTTTTGAATCAAAGTCAGGAATATATGACTTGAATAGATATAGGTCACAATTAACAAATATTAATAATGACATTCTTTATTTAGAAATTAGTGCTTTATTCGGTCATTTTGTCAGCGATCGGTAAAATTCATAATTCATTTATTCTCGCTTACATGCACAGGTATACATTGGTTGGTTAAAAGCAGCGTTTAAAACGCCATATTATAGACATTCACCTTTATGGCGTATTTAGGTATATATGTGCGCGTATCTTATACATAGCGATATAATTGCACTTTTCATTTCATTAATTACGTGACAGACGTGTACAGTACCACAGCAGTTGGTGGCCACTGTACTTGGGGTTGAACTGATTGGGTGGGAATAGGGACACGAAAAAAGTATCGATACTTTGTGGTATCGAGTACTTTTCCTTTCGATACCGATACTTTTGTACTCGATACTTTGTATTCGATACTTTTACTCAATGAGTACTTTTTCAGAGATATCGTATCGAATATTTTTTTTATTTTTTAATTATTAGGTTCGCCAACTGGCTGTCAACACAATATATGTAATGTAATGTGTTAGAATTATAAATATAAATTATAAATCTTTGTTTAGAATTTAGGTAGGTACTGTAATGAAGGAGGTCGGTCAATAGTTTTAGACCTCTCTCAGTGCATTCCACAAAGAATAATAAATTAAAAAGAAGAGTATTGAATGTTTGTAAATGTGACAGTCGTGTTGGATCTGTGCTACACGCAGGATCTTGTAGTTTTGCTTAAGCAATAAATATAATATCAGTTACGAGTTGTTTAATTCAAAGTATTCAGGTAGCAGGAAGACTGCTACAAAAAGGCGCCGGGTAACAAGTGCCCACCAAGAGTCGACGCCCCTAGGAAGTGTATGTATGAGAAAAAAAGCAACGGAAGAATAAGGGTATGAGATTGATGTAATTTTACACTGCAAGTTCGCGAGTGCTATTTTGAGTTTCCGAGAACGTGTAAGACAAACAGACAAACAGTCAAAATGGAGTCACAATGTAATTCGGTAAAAATTGTGGTGAATCTTTTCGACGGTATTAAACAGGATTCCCAGGACTTTTTAAAACAATTTAAAAGGCTTGCAATTTTTAAAAAATTATCCCAACCGGAGCAGGTCGCCATTTTTTCATCGTATTTAAAGGGGGCGGCCCTTTCGTTTTATAAGTCGATTGAAGACTCGGTAAAAGATTTTAGTGATTTGGAACAGAAATTTCTAGAAGAATTTCCTCCCGTAATAAATTATGAAGAGAAATTTTACTACGCCAAGCAGGAAAGTGACGAAAATATTTTGGAATATTTTTATAGGCTGCAGGAATTAGCTGCAAAGGCTAAAATAGTGGATGAAGAAAAATATATCACGCAATTTTTAAAATCGACACAACCTTTTTATAAGCATAAATTAGCAACGTCCATTTTCGAAAGCAAGAAAAGTTTAAAGAAATTGATTATACAGTTGCAATCAATTTACGATAAAACGGAGGTGTTACCTACGCATATTCCCAGGGAATTGAGCATATACCAAGAGGGATGAGAGAAGATTCGGCAGGAGATTCACCAGTACACAGAACTCCACAGAATGAAAGGAATAATCGATCGCCGTTTCGGGTTAGGTTCGGAACCACACCGCCGATCAGATCACATAGTCCGCCTATGAGATCGCAACAAAATCAAACGACGACGCCAAGAAGGGAGTACTTTTTGAGATCATCCGCTCGACCTTCGACTTCTCAAGATATGCGGAATCAGGAAAACTACAGTCGCCCGTGTTGAACGCCACACAATGCGAGGCTGTTCATCGAGAGCGGTGGCGGAATGAGTGTAACAGCGTGCAACAACGTGGAGAGGAAGTGGAAGATATTGAAAAAATTGATTCGGAATTTGATAATATTGAACTTTGTAATAATGTAGTTAGTAATAGAGTTCCACTTATTTTATTACAGTTTTTTAATGTAAACGTTCCCACCCTAATTGATTCAGGCGCTAGCGTGAGTTGTTTGGAATATTCCTTAGCCAAATCTTTAGGAATAGAATTTGTGCCTTTTAATTATTTGTTACGGACCGTCAATGGAGGGAGCATGCCCACGGAGGGTGTAGCATCGTGTATAGTTAAGGTTAAGGGTATCGAAATACCCATGAAATTTTATATTGTAAGGGGTTTAGCATGTCGTGTCATAGTGGGGCAAGATATTTTGCGAGAATATGGAGCTGTTGTAGATTTTGGGAAGAACAGGGTTAGTTTCAATGGGATTGAAGTAGAATTTTGTTCTCAAGTGGAAATCGAGGAATTAAAAAATAATAATAAAGAGGCGACAGTCACCCAAAATAGTTGTTTGAATTCGAATGATGCGTCTTTGTTTATTTCTGGAAGTAATTTGACATCGAATTCGGGTGATGTTCCATTGTTTTTGGGTGATGAATCAAATGAAAGTAAATGCGGTTCGAAACAAATGCATTTGTCTCGACAAGATTACGTGTACTTTTCAGCGTTGAATGACGTCCGCGAATTTGGAAATAAAGACAAAGATGATTTGAGAATCGGAGAAAACTTACCCATCATCTTGTAAGGAGGATTTGTTAAAAGGTTTGAACCGGAATAAGGATCAATTTTCTTTTGATGATAAACAGATTAAAGAGAATGTGGTAGTGGGTTTTTCGAACAGAAATCCTATAGTAGAAGAGAATAAGGAAGAGATTAAGGAAACTAAGGAGGATAGACTAGAAGTATTTGCAATAGATGCGATTTCAATACAAGAAAAACAGCAGGAAGACGAGTTTTGTTCGAGAATAATCTTAGAAATACAATCAGAGAGATCAGCTCATGGATTTCTGTTGCGCAACAATATTTTATTTAAACGAGTATTAAGGAAGGGAAAGGTTTCGGAAGTGCTCTGTTCTTCCGAAAAGCTTATTCAATCAGGTGATGGAGATTTTACATGACGACCCGTGGTCAGGAGGACATTTTGGATGGGTCAAAACGCTTGGAAAGTTTTTTGTCTCGATATTTTATGCCGAAGGCGGAGAAGGGTGTTCGAGATTATGTTCGAACATGTATTCCGTGTCAAAGAAAGAAAGAGTGTCAAATCTATTGCTCCTTTGGTGCCTATTTCTGTAAGACATATTATGGAAAGAGTGGGAATTGATATCTTGGGTCCATTACATATATCTTCAAAGGGCAATAAGTTTATAATAGTAGCGTTAGAATATGTTTCCAAATATGCAGTGTGCAAAGCAGTCCCGAAGGTTACATCCGATGTAATTGTTGAGTTTTTAATCCAAGAAATCTTTTGCAGATTCGGAGGTGTCAAGGAAATATTAACCGATAGAGGTACGGTGTTTACAGCACATCAGGTGAAAGAAACTATTCAATTATTTGGCGCAAGAGCGGTAACTACGTCTGCTTTTCACCCGCAAACTGATGGTTTGGTTGAGAAGTTCAATTCTACGTTATTGGCTGCTTTATCTAAGTGTATAGAGCGTGAGCAGAATATATGGTGTAACCTGTTACCATTGGTGGTGTATGCGTACAATACGAGTATACAAGCATCCACGGGCATTGTGCCGTATACCTTATTGTATGGAAGGGATCCACAGTTGGCTTTGGATATGGAACTTGGAATAAAATGTCGCTAATAATTCTAATTTTTTAGAAGAAAAGCTGTCCATGATGCGAGAGTTGACGTCGTGTGCGGTCAACAATATAAAGAAAGCTCAAGGACGTCAGAAGAGGTACTATGATAGAAAAATCAAGCTGCAATCGTTTCAGCCGGGGGATTTGGTGTTGGTGTATACTCCGAGGAGAGTTTCTGGTAAAACTTTCAAATTATGTAGATTATATAGGGGTCCTTTTCGAGATAGTAAGTCGAAGGTGACACGAATTATAAGATAAAGAAGTTAAGGGGAAGTAAGTGCGATATTGTACATGTAAACAGATTAAAGCCCTTCCATCGTCGATCTGTCGCTTTTCCGATGTAGATTCAAGTTGGTAAGACGATAGTGTCTTGCATCAATTAGGAGAACGTACTAAAGTTGTATATTTTTGTTAGTTTATTTGTGTTTCCTTTTTATGTGTATATTATTGTTTCAGAAGGATTGGGTATTTGTGTTATAACTATGTGTATTATAACTTTATGTTTTTTCATGTATGGGGCGAGAGCCATGCAGACAGTGAAGATTTATAAATAAAAAAAAAAAAAATTTGCTTAGTTTAAAAACGATTGTAGGACTTCTTCAGGACATGAAGAAGAATTTCAACATAATACATCGTGTTAGGCTTTAAGGTATTAGGTAGAAAGGTTTAGCTCCCCATAAAAAATAAATGCTTGTTCCTGTGGTAGGTAGGCCTTGGGATTTAATAGGAGTTAGTGGGGAATCTTCACATCGTGTTAACTAGGGATCGAGAAATGTATGTAGAAATAATAGAGTTGTTGAAAAGATACCTGGCACATCATGCCTACAGGTATGAAATCTTTGCTGGATTTCTCAACATACTTTGTTCTTTTTTTGTGTATTATCTCAAATGTTGGGTTTTAAGGAGGTAGATGTTATTTCGGAGAATAGTTTCATTTGGGTATTTTGTGTAGTTGAGATATGGATTTTAGGGATGCTGTTGGAAAAGGTATCTTGGGGGTCATAAATCCCTATATGATATGAGGTTTTTGTTGGGCCTCTCCAAGAGTATTTCTGGGATCTAGATCAAAATAAATTGTTAAGTTAAGTTTGTTGATTCAGAGTTGAATCAGACAGTTTGGAAAGTGGCCTTGGGGTGATGATTTTTGGGACAGTTTTTTTTATCACTCGAGCACGAGGGATGAGATTTCCTCTTGCTGGTTTCTCTCTCTGTTACCTGGGTCATTCTCCGAACTTATTAGATGTTAAGTAGGGATCCTGTCCATAGGTAGGCTAGGGTTTTGTTTTGTATAACTGCCATAGGAAAAAATAAGTCTCTCCCTTGAGAAAGAAGCTTATTTTTTTGATGAGGAGGGGGATGAATGTAATGAAGGAGGTCGGTCAATAGTTTTAGACCTCTCTCAGTGCATTCCACAAAGAATAATAAATTAAAAAGAAGAGTATTGAATGTTTGTAAATGTGACAGTCGTGTTGGATCTGTGCTACACGCAGGATCTTGTAGTTTTGCTTAAGCAATAAATATAATATCAGTTACGAGTTGTTTAATTCAAAGTATTCAGGTAGCAGGAAGACTGCTACAGTACCTACCTGCACTATGTGTACATACATAATTGGCTGTCTGCCGAAATTCTTATTGTAGTATTATATTCATAACGTACGTATAACTTTGTGGCTCTCAAGTTCAGAGTAGGTTGCAAACTTAGTAACGAGAGCAATTACAGCATTGTATCGATTCTGAACATTGTATTGATCGTACACAAGGTTTTTTTTTTAAATATTACACACACTGCGCTGCGCAAGCATTTTGCAGCTAGGTGTGCGCTGACTCTTAGGCTCTCAAACCTAGGCGAATTCGCGATTCGCTTGCACCGCAATTTCGAGCGAGAGATACTTATCAACTGCTCTAAGGAGTGAGTGTGACGTACTTATACGAATTTCCGCGGTGCGGAATCAGTCGTCAATCTGTGGTTTATAAAGTTGTTTGAAGAAATTTATGCTGATTTGTCAGTGTATATGTTACTGTAAAAGCTCGAACTACGGTAAATCCTAATATTTTTCGAGTAAAACCTAAGATTCACCAACTCTTAATGGTAAAAGCCCGAACAATTTTGCGATTCGCACTTTTACCACCATTCGCTTGGTAAGTCTCAGGATTTACATTAAAGGCACGGTAAATGACTGATAGATAAGGTTTAAGTTATTTTTTTTTATGACCTGCCTGGAAAGACTTTGAGGGCGGAAAAGAAGGTAGGTTCAGGTTATTTTTTATGACCACTCAGAAAGACTTGAGGGAAGAATTACTCTTTGTTTTATTTCCAAAAACGACATTTACCAGCCGTCAGTAGTAAAGCCTAGCATGTACTAAATTCTAATTATTATTGTAAAAGCCCGAAAAAAATCATCCCATTTTCATAAATCCTTACATTTACCAACTCATGTCCGTAAATCCTAAGACTTACTCTTAAATCTTAGGATTAACCGTAGTTCGAGCTTTTACAGTAACATATATAATATTTTTGTTTATTTAAGGACGCATTTACAAAAATCAATGAAATTTGCCATTTGCCGGTTCGATTTCCGATAAATTCATTGAATTTTATAAAGTGTTACGGGTACTGATGGGTACTGTAAACCTTTGACTATATTAGTTTCTATTTTATTTTGTGTAAAAAGTAGTATTAAATACTATAAAATTAGCTTTTCCTAGCCTCTTTTCCGCGAAAACAACGAAAACAGGGTAAGGTTTCGGTATAAAAAACTGAGTAATTTGTAGAAATATTCTTTAAAAAGAAAAATAGAAACATATAATATATATCATCAATATTATTTATTTCAAAAAAAACCATCAAGTTTTAACAAAATTTATATAAAATAAAAATTATCAGTTTAACTGTTTCGTTTTTCTATAGTATAAAGTGACGAACATTTCGAACGAAGCTTCAGTCGGCTCATGTGAGCCTCTGTGAAAGGATGTCCCTGTGTCGCTCCCTGTCGCTCCGCAGCAAAATCCCACGGACAAATACATCGCTGTGCATATACGAAAACTCAGTTAGATCAACTGGTTTTGATACTTGTGCGGAAAAGAAAGTACCTTTTTATTTTTCTTCGTTAATATTCCAGTGTGTGTTTTGTCTTCCTTAGTACTCTAGTCATACATGAAGTCCAGCGTCCTGATGATGGAGACAGAAGGTTGCCATAGGAACTCTGTAATTAAACCATGTAACCTGGTCGAGTTTGGGCTTGTTTGGTTTGTGTTCTTTAGTACTCTGGTCCTACATGAAGTCCAGCGTCCTGATGATGGAGACGGAAGGTTGCCATAGGAACTCTGTAACTAAACCATGTAACCTGGTCGAGTTTGGGCTTGTTTGGTTTGTGTTCTTTAGTACTCTGGTCCTACATGAAGTCCAGCGTCCTGATGATGGAGACGGAAAGTTGCCATAGGCAGAGTTGGGCGTAATCAACTACTTTTGTAATCGGATTAATAATCTGATTGAAAGTAATCATGACTACATCAATCATGATTACTTTTAATCTAGATTACTTTCAATCATGATTACATTTGTAATCGTTAGTTTTGATTACAGTAGTCAGTAATCTGATTACATGCGTAGTTTTTATTATTTTTAACCGACTTCCCAAAAAAGGAGGAGGTTATATGTTTCGAAAGTATGTTTTTTTTTTTATGTATTTTTTTAAGCATTTTTATAATAAATGCGCTTCGATATCCAGTCAGTATGTATCTTGCATGTCTGCGATTTTCTAAGCAAATAGGGGCTTTCGACGACCGACTGTATGAATCATATACTTAGGTAGGCTGTGATATAAGTATGGATTTCGCAGAAGGTCCAATTCACAAAATAGCCTAATTCACCCGCAAAATGTTCCAATTCGCAAAATGTCCAATTTGCAAAATTTATTAGACATTTTGCGAATTGGACATTCTGCGACCTGGACATTTTGCGTGTTGGACATTCTGCGAACTGAACATTTTGCAAAATTTAGACATTTTATTATATTATAAAGACTGTTATATGATGATATCTATAACAGTTATCGCAATAAAGATATGTTGAGGCAGAATGTCCAATTCGCAAAATGTCCAATTTGCTAAATGTATATTTTGCAAATTTGACATTCTGCGAACTGGACATTTTGCGTTTTGGACATTTTGCGATTAGAACATTTTGCAAAATTTATTAGACATTTTGCGAAATAAACATTTTGCGAATGGGGCATTCTGTGTATTGGACATTCTGCGAATTGAACATTTTGCAAATTAAACGTTTTGCGACCGCTGGACCTTTTGCGAATTGGATGAATCATATAGGTAGGCTGTGATATAAGTATGGATTTCGTAAAAGGTCCAATTCGTAAAATGTATTGGACATTTTGCGATTTGGACATTTTGCGAATTGGACCATTTGCGAAATCCATAGACAGAATGTCAAATTCACAGAATGCCCAATTCGCAAAATGTCCAATTCGCAAAATGTCCAATACATTTTACAAAATGTACCTTTTGCGAATTGGACCTTTACGAAATCCATACTTATATCACAGCCTACCTATATATAATTCATCCAATTCGCAAAAGGTCCAGCGGTCGCAAAACGTTTAATTTGCAAAATGTTCAGTTCGCAGAATGTCCAATACACAGAATGCCCCATTCGCAAAATGTTCATTTCGCAAAATGTCTAATTCGCAAAATGTCCAGTTCGCAGAATGTCAAATTTGCAAAATATACATTTAGCAAATTGGACATTTTGCGAATTGGACATTCTGCCTCAACATATCTTTATTGCGATAACTGTTATAGATATCATCATATAACAGTCTTTATAAATAGGTACCTCAATAATATTTTATTACTCAGAAGCTCTCAGAGCTTCGAGATAGAGTTTTTCACTAAACTCTATTTATTCTTACCAGTCCTATCATGTAAACAATCTTCACTGTACTTTTTGTTGAATTTTGTTAAAAATAAATCAAATATTAGTTCAAACCTAAACATTCTAAAGTAAAACATTTATTGATTGAAAGTTTCATTTAAATCCGTCCAGTAGTTTTTGCGTAAAACGCGTACATACATACATACAGACAGACAAGAAATTCCAAATATTTTTTTTTGCTTTCTATTATTCTTTTTAAGTGTCCCTCTATCCATTTCAGTCAAAAATACTAAATGTACAGACAAAATATTTTTACTGTTTTATTATATGTATAGATAAAAAAAATACTAATATAAAATAAATATTCTACAAAAAATAATATTAAAAGTATCAAAATGTGTTTGTTCAAAAGATTCCCGCTTAGCGTGCGTCGCTGTGACTGTGTGCCCTGCGCATGTAGTACTACAATCAAATACCTAAAATTGAAGCGCGTCTTTTTGTAAATGCGTCCTTAATTAAAATAAAAAAAATAAGAAAAAGTACTCGATACCCTAAGGTATCGATACTTTTGTTTCGATACTTTTACGAGTACGATACTTTTTTTTCGATACTACTCATGAGTAAAGTATCGATACTTTCTATTCGATATCGTGTCCCTAGGTGGGAACCCGACTGGGTAAAATAAAACCACAGGGTTCTGATCTAGCTGGTTCTGTACTGATCTCAAAAAACACCACACTTACATAGTTGAATTCAAATGCCTTATAGATAATTACAAACGAAACCATAGCGTGTTCTAAAGTTACAAAGTGCCATCTAGCGAAAAAATTAAAAACTACAGATTGGTTTGAGTTTGCATATTTTAACACTGTCGTTAACAGACGTTTTTTATATCTTATTTTTAATTGTCTTGGCAAATTTAAATGACAATAAAGGAAATGAATCTTGTTTTGCCTATTTTGACCGTGGCGGGTAGGAAGAATAAATGCGGCGATAAAAATCTAACCAATTTTTGTATTTTTTCTTTGCCTAAGTAGGTACTTACAAAAAGCGCGGCGTTTGCAAAGTGAATTTCTAAAACGCGACGATCGAAACGCTAGTCTGTACAAAACGTAACAAAGCATGTAATAATGTGGAGCGACCTTGACGCCGTCCCACACCGCGCTATATAATAGCACTTTCCATTTCATTAATTACGGAATATGATTCAATACAAAACCATGCGAAATCGGCTTAGATAGAATTTGTTCTATTCGTTTTGCTTGTCATGTAGCAGATTAGATAGCTGCTATGAATTTATAGGTACAGTTAACAACATAATCCAGGTCACAAAAATATATTTTAAGTTTGGGTAAGGACTCTGTGTAACATGGTTATCTATGATGTAGATGAACACGAAATAGATCGCCTCATAACTGGTCTTCGGAGTGATTGTGCAGTTAGCTGGGACGGCATTTCAGCTCGAATCATTCAAATGTCGAGACAAGTTTTCGTACCACTACTAACCCATATATGGCCGGCTGGCCATCTCCTCTGGTATTTTTCCTGAAGCATTTAAAAAAGCTATTGGTCATCCAATTTTTAAATCCGGTAGCAAAGATGAAATTTCGAATTACAGGCCCATATCTGTTTTGACTGCCCTTTCCAAAATACTGGAAAAGGTTTTAAATAATAGATTAGTTGATTTCTTAGAGGCCAAAAAATCTAATTGCTCAAAATCAATATGGTTTTAGAAGGGGTCTAAGCACGGAGGATGCCGTCAGTTCCTTACTCGATACGGTTGTTGAAGGACTGGATAAAAAAGAAAAATGTGTCGGTATGTTTTTGGACCTTACTAAAGCCTTCGACACTGTATCAGTTCCCTTGCTTCTAGGAAAGCTGGAGGCAATTGGAGTTCGAGGGCCGGCGTTATCAATTTTTAAAGATTATTTACAAAACCGCACTCAATGTGTCAAAATCGGGGAGTTCATTAGTGACGATGAAGAAATAACATTTGGAGTTCCGCAGGGCTCTATTCTTGGCCCTACGCTCTTTATTGTTTATATCAATGACATGTGGACACTCACCATCCCTCATTGCCAAATCTATGCCTATGCTGATGACACTGCGCTTATAGTAAGAGGCCCAAATTGGATCGACACATTCCGGCTGGCTGAAAATGCCCTCGCTACTGTTATGCTCTGGCTAGATATGCTTACACTAAATGTACAAAAAACTAATTATATTACATTTACTTTAAACTCAGTAACATTACCTGCCAGTGAACATTTCAGTATTAGAGCTCATATGTGTGGACGTGTAATTCGAAACTGTAACTGGCTATCCGTCATAAGAACTGATTCGATTAAATATTTAGGTGTACATTTAGATCAGCATCTCAAATGGGATGAACACGTTAAGGCTCTGATACCGAAGGTACGGAAGTTAATCTATGTTTTTAAAAATATTAACTCCTGCGCTGATGTGAAAACTCTGAAGATGGTTTGGATGTCGGAGCAGCTAAGACCACAATGTTGCCTCTGGAGCGGGCTCAAAGAGCTGTCCTCAAGGTCATGACCAAAAAACCCTATCGGTATCCCACAGTACAACTCCACGCAGATACCTCGGTCTTGACTGTGAGACAGCTTTTCATCATGATGACCGTACTCCGCAAATATGCACAGGTCCCCTATGACCCTACTTTGAAAATTCGCAGACGTAGGTCAGATCTCGTATGTACCACTCCTCGCCACAGGACCGCACTAGCTGCTCGTCATTTCAAAGTCTTTAGCTGCATGATTTATAATAAAATAAACAGAAACATAAATATTTATCCATGTACCAAACGAGAATGTAAAAATAAAATTTATAAATGGTTACTGACACTGGACTACACAGATACAGAAAACCTCTTGCCTTGTGTTATATAAAAATAAATTTATAAAATACAATAAACAATAAGAAGTAAAAAAATATAATAAAATGTATAACAATAATAAACAAAATACAAATAAATATATAAATAACTACAATGACAATGATTATATTTGAATAAAATAAATAAAGAGATTCGCAATAGACATTTCCAAATATAATTCAATTTGGACACTTACATTTCACACTTACATAACTTAACAAATACTACACAACCAGACGGACGAGAGAGCATCATCTTTTTGTTGTAATAGAATTATAAGTAACTACATATATATTTTACAATACTTTATGCTAGATTAATTCCTGTTACACTAATTCCCACAGATTTATCTAGTTTGGGAATTACTGAACATATATTTTTAAGATATCTTTTTTTAATGTCAAGATTGGTCCCTCTGCGATGCTCCCCACCACTCGAGATACAGGTTGGTTCCTAGTTCGATGGTGGGTTGCTGACCTAGGGGATCGAGATGATAATACAGCGTATGCTATAAGCCTAAAAATGTTATTCTGAAAATAATCAATAAATATAATTTTATTTATTTTATTATTTTAACTGAATGTCCGTGTTCCTGTCATCGTTTACTTTTACAGGACAACGATCATTTAGCTATACACACATCATAAGAAATAAAAAAATATAGCTTATTACACTACGTATTTCAGACTACTTTTTTTATTTTTATTTGTTTAATTATATTTTTATTATAACTATTAGTTTTTTAACGTTATTGTATTTCTTAATCCTAGTTCTGCGCCGTACCTGCTGATCTATGATCTATAAGTCCTACCGGTCGGTTGCCTGTAAGAAATTGCTGTAGCGATAAGGCCGCTATTGTACATTCGCCTTTAAGACACATTGTACTCCTTTTCCTTTTCATGGTGCAATAGAGTTACTTACGTAGGTACGTACGATGAAACTAAAACCAGAACCAGATTTTAAGCAAGACCTTCAACAATACAACTGTGAAAATCGCATCAAATTTCGTCCAGTAGGTTTCGCGTGATGGCATACAAACATACAGACAGACAGCGAAAATTTCCACAAATAATCGTTTTGGCTTCTGTTAGCCTATAAAGACCCCCATATTTATTTTTCTTAAATATCCCTTATGTACAGACACAGACCAGTTGCAGTTTTATTGACCGAGCGAGCGCAGCGAGCGAAGCGTCTCAGTTTCCACTAGCCGAAAATTCTTTTGTCTGTCCGGATGTTATCGCCTACAGGTCTCATTTCTGAACCGATTCTCATGAAATTTTGTGAGCAGGTTCGGTAATTTGATAGAATTTTTTAGTCGAGCCAGTTTTTCGAAATTTTATAAAACGGCGGATATATATAAAAAAAACCTCATATCTCAGCTTTTAAAAAAAAAAAAACAAAAATGTCACTAGACAATTCAATAAAACCGCTATAAATCCATTTACTTAAATTATCATACGATAGTTCACAAAAAAATCAATAGATGGCGCAGCAAAGCTTGTAATACTCGCAAATTCATTTAAGAGTGACTTTTGATTAAAATGAGAGTGTTTGAATTGCGTGTATTTTTTTTTTTTAATTAAAAATCGGAGTGCGTTTGACCTCTATTTTGCCTGGTGGGAAGCATAGATGAGATCTAGGGTGGTACACGCAAACTAAAAAAAAACTTAAATATTTATATGGTTAATGGTATTGTATTGTGGATTGCTTTGCTTGGTGGAATTATCTTGAACACATGAAATAAATCTGATATCAAAAAACTTCATTGTATAATTAGAATCCTATTATAAAAAAGGTAATATATACGAATATATAATTTTATTATTATTATTTATATTATTTCGAGGCAAAATAGGCAGGTTTCAGTCAATTTTTTAGTAGTATTGACTAACCACAAGAACATGTTTGGGCTTATGGGTAAAATATGAGACTTTTTACTTTCTTTCCAGCATTGGTGGGTTGGTTTCAAAACTCTTCTAAGCCAGGGACACGGTAAAATATCGGTTATTTCATGGAAGGGCTCGCGAGGTCTCCTGTTCTCACAGAACCACTAGTTATATGTATTAATGATGGTAATTTTTTATTACACCTCTATCACATTTTTACTAGTTATCTAACATTTATAACACTAATTTGTGGTTTCATTCCACTGACCTGATTCTGACTCAGACCAGATTCAGTATAGTTATGCATCCTGGTGTTTTCGTAATTGCATTCTCTCGATCAGTCAACGAGCATACTTCCCACGAGAAGGTATTGCAGTGTTTGTCAACCAGCGGCTTTCTCTAGTATTCTTTGAAAATATATCAATACTTGCTTTCAGCGATAAGGTCGCCTTTTGCGCATCTTCCTTTCTTTTTTTTGTTATAAGTTACTTTATGTATGGAAATGTGATCTTGTGTGCTAATAAAGTATTCTTGTCTTGTCTTGTCTTGTCAATACAGAACAAGTAATGCATCGAGATAATATTATATAGTGACTAGCATTGTGGTACCTTTACACTCCTATTAATAATAATAATCTTTATTTTATATTCATACATATTATTATTATTTAATTTATATTCTTAAGGCCATCATCATCACCATCAGGTACTTACTAATTATATCTCGACGTATGCTTCCAATAAAATATTTTTTGAGCGGCGCTAACAATATTTCGTTTCCATGTCCGAATTGTCTAAAAGTGTGAAAAGACACAAAACAAAAGATTAAGTGATTTGTTTAAATAATAAAATCAATTTTAAAAAAAGTAAAGAGTTCGCCCAACATCGCCTCCGAATCGATGTAACGATTTCAATATATATTTTATCTTTACTTATAATTTTTTTTACTCTTACACCTCCAATCAACTTAATCGGAGTCTTTATTAACTGTCCTTTCATTACAGTTCTCGTGTGTATATCTATCGTACTTCCATTTAAGTTCCTTTTATTCTTACATCGTTCTTACACTTGTGTTATAGCATCAAAGCGATTCAAAAATATAACACTCTTTCATGATAAGGATGTCCTTATCACGAAAGAACCTGCAATCAGTTGCTACAACTACAACGTACACTGCAATAGGTATATACCTATAGATTGTACTACTTAGCTAAATTACTTTACTGCTAACAAAGGAACCAGCGGAAACTTGTTGATATGCTTAACTATGTAATCATCTCAGACAGACTCAAATCTAGATTTATTGTAAAGCGTATGAGGCAACATCAAATGCATCGCAATTTTCATATGCAGTTGCACAATATTCGTCAGATTCGTAATGTTTGTTTTACAAGTTCGTATACTTGGAACCACAGTGAATAGAGACTGAACGAATTATTTATTGGCGTAATAGATTTATTATGTTACCTTCTGACACTTTTTAATCATAATCCAGTTAGGACTTGAGTTGTTATTTCTCGAAAAAATTAACCTGATCGATATATTCTTAAAATTTACTTAAAATTTAATAACTTTTCAGTTAGTTTGGACCATAAAGAAACATGGTCTTTTCAAGTCTTTGTTGCTCGAAGGTTTAAACAAGAGGTTAACTCTTTACGCCTTGCGATTCATATAAGTCATTAGCACACTATAAACCTTTTGTGGATGGTTTATGACAATATGCGAATAATCGGACATAGAAAAACATATAGGTATTTTATTCTAGCTGAATACGAAAAATATACACATATCACTTGAAGTGCCATTTTGGACGTCAATAACCAATTAAGTTCAGGAGTAACAATCGCCTAATTAAAGCTAATGTTTCCACTTCACCGGATACTGCGTGATGCAATTCACCTATTATTGTGGGTTTTTTTTCTTCGAAACTGCATTAATTTTGTTACGAGGAAAAATTAATTTTTACCGATAAAAAAACTAGTCGAAACATCCACAAATCAACAGGTAACTAAGTAATAAAGTGTAATGACTTAGTGGCCAGATATATTTCAAGTTAAAATTATGTAAGTTTAACTAGAAAATTGATTGGGGAATATATTAGAACGTCAACGGTGAGATAGTTACGTATAATTTCCGCGAGTTTCTTAATAAATTAGAGACATTTGCTTACTAAGAAACCGACACTTATATTAGCTTTGATTACGTGAATACTTAGTAAGGAATTCAATCATTTATAAAAGTGACATGCAATCTAATTTTGTGATAGAACAATAACAAAACTATTGCAACATAGTGTGATCGTAGTTCTTGTACTAATTCTTCCGGAAGAATATATTTTGCAATACTTGATTCTCTCTCTCTCTCTCTCAGCCGGAAGACGTCCACTGCTGGACAAAGGCCTCCCCCAAGGATTTCCTTGTCCATGGGGGGTTTTGCCGTAATCGCCACGCTTGGCAGGCGGGTTGGCGATCGCAGTGTCATGGCATAGTACGCGGAAAGATGCTGCTGCCCATCCTCTGGTGTTTTAAATCCCTTAGTCGCCTCTTACGACACCCACGGGAAGATATGGGTTGGTGCTATTCTAGGGCCACACCACAGGCCATCCTTTCTTAGCGGATGCCTACGTCGTAACATCTGTCTGCATGCCAAATTTCAGCCCGATCCGTCCAGTGGTTTGAGCTGTGCGTTGATAGATCTCTATGTCAGTCAGTCAGTCACCTTTGAGTTATATGTATATAGATTAAAATATTTTTATATAAATAAAAGAATTTAATTTTTTGATATAGTTATCTTTTGTTTATTTTTAAGAACCCTCTTTTAAAAATAGTCAAAGCTCTATCTATGCAGAAGAATCATTTTATGAAAGCTTAACGTATTTTCATTAAGTACCTCAAGACATTTGGTTTCTGCGAGCGCTTTCCTAAGTATTCGCGTTGATTGATTACTAGAAATCCTCCGATTGGTTCCTAGATAAATGGAATTAGTTTTTGCTCAACTTCTTCAAGTTAATTCTAGTTATCTTTCTAACTACTTTTTCTCTCCCAAGTTTGTACTAATGTCGATTTCACTAAAATGATTAGAACTAATTTCAAAACTTATCAATAACACTCATTAAAGATATTATGATTGAAGAGACGCTTGTCAAGTGGTTAAGATATTCACTAATGACGGTGCCTGTGTTAGAAAGATTCCAGGTTCGAATACTCATAAGTAGGATTTGACCTCGTGTTGTATACCAATCTGACTCAGTACTTTTCATAGATCACCACTTCCTACCAGTGAATCAAGCTTGCACGCTAAATTTAGTTAAATACTTAGGTATAAGGACACTCTTTTAGTTCTCCTTTGTAATAATTTACAGTAAATAAATCAAATGCATTGAAGGAAATCGTGTCTGTTGTGAAAAATATATTGCACTTTCAACGCTTTTTTTATCCATTGTACTTTTAAACATGTAATTTGTGCAATAAAGTTTAAATAAATAAATGTATGCTGATGCATCGCACAGCTATTTTATAAAATTAAGAAGTCAAATCGTAAACGTCTCCATTAAAATTGTTTGTTTGTTTATTTATTTATCTGTTGGTTTGTTTGTTACCTCTTCACGCTTTATCTACTGCACCAATCTTGCTGTAATTTCGCAAATACATAGTTAGAAGTACTGAGAAGGACATAGGATACCCTTCATCCCCGGAAAAGGCACTGTTCCCGTGGGAAATATACGCGTGCGAAGCCGTGGGTTCAAAAGCTAGTCAATAATAAAAATAAAAATGTAAGCCAATAGAGCATTGTTTTATGACAATGATAAATTATGCAAAGTACATATTTACCTTGAATGTAGTCTAAGGTATTGCAAAATTATTTTGTCGATATAGAGCGCGTACACATTTCGACGCTAGATGAGCGTGAGAAGTCTCTTAATAAGATACAAGTGTACAATTTATTATCTATGCAAATTATTTTATTAATATAATCCTTGGTACAATTACATTAATCCTAACTTCCTAACTAATATTAGAAATGCGAAAGTGAGTTTGTTTGTTTATTTATTTGTTTGTTTGTTACCTCTTCACGCTTTATCTACTGAACGAATCTTCCTGAAATTTCGCATACACATAGCTGGAAGTACGGAGAAGGACCTAGGGTACCTTTCATCCCGGGAAAAAGCACTGTTCCCGTGGGAAATTCACGCGGGCGAAGCCACGGGCTAAAGCTAGTGTTATATAATAGTCAAATCATATAAACTTCATTAGGGTTCCGTACCCAGAGGATCCCTTATGCCTTCATCGTTTGTCCGTCTTTCTGTCAGATAGCTCTATCTCTGGAACCATTATAGATACTTAAAACTTTCACGGAAATGTTTGTATTTTTAATTTTAATTCTATTGCTTTGCTATGCTATTCTACAGACTTCCATTGCATTGTCAACAAAGATCAGTTATCTTTGTTCTAACTATTTAGTTATTAGATATTTATCAATTTAAATGTATATCTATTTATTAAGTTAATAGATATTTATCTATTTGATTTTATTTACAACCGTTTGTGTAGTCACGGTATCTTTATCAATGCGAATATCAAATACCGTAATAGTCATAATAGATTTCAAGATAATTTGTAAATGTTAAGTTGTTACTATTACAGTCAATAATATAATTTTCATTAGTCAAATTAAACAAAACTTTGCAAATCTTTACTGGCATGGTATCTGTGGTATGTACCTAATTATAATTATTTGTGACTAGATTTTACAACCTTATGTCCTTCTCAGTACTTGTAACTATGTGTATGCGAAATTTCAGGAAGATTGGTTCAGTAAATAAAGCGTAAAGAGGTTGGTAACAAATAAACAAACTAAATTTCACATTTATAATATTAGTTGGAATTAATCAAATTACAATCAAAAAGAAATGTGAAAAAAGTGTAAAATTTGAGGGTGCTCATATACCTACTTACGTTCAGAATGAAGTGGTTAAAATCCTGGTGCTACGAAATTATATTTATATTCTAATTTCTAAAGACATATCAATTACAACTAAACATTATATAGGTAGACATTAGTTGCACCCATTAACGACACCATTTAAATTAAGACAAAAGAATTAATCCTACCCTTAGGCGAAGTCATGTGAGCCGTAATCTCAATTCGTGACTAACAAAGGTCACCAGTTCACCACTCACTAACAACAAAATATAAAACGAACAGAGAGATATGCATTAACTGGCCAAAAAATTGTTTGAAGTGTACTATATGGAGGTTTATAATGCTCGAGCTAGGTATAAGTGTTTAATATTGACAGAACATGAATTTTATTCCCAGTCAATGTCTAAAATCAGCATAGTTACACTTTCCTTGCATAACATACAAGGATTCAATACTTGTAGGGAGAGATTTTCTTAATAAAAAATACGTAGCTTAGTTTTTACGATGTTTCACGAATCTGTTTGTAATTTTATTCTAATAGACATTAGTTTGGAGATTTTTAATCTTCCTGTATCGCATTAATAGATAAATGCGAAAGTTTGAATTTAAGTTTGTGAGCACGTTTGTTACTCAATCACGCAAAATCTAGACGGATTTGGATGAAAACTCGTATAGAAAAATATCGGGAGAAGCACATAGGGTACTTTTATCCCGAAATTCCCATAAAGCGAAGCCCCGGGGCGCAACTAGTATTATACCTATAAGAAATTGAGATATCTAATCTAACATCAGTGTTGACTACTTACTAAACTATTTCAATATAATGTTCTGATTATTGGACGAAGTATCTTTTCTGTCTTTCTATTCTTTGTTAAGTTACAGTGTAGCCGTGTGTCCAAAACTTTTTAAGCCATTGTTAGACAAGTGTAACGATCGACACAATTTTAATTAATGGGTAAAAACTGACCGGTAAATCACCTTGAAGGTTGTTTTTGAATAGGCTAACCTCAAAATATATTATTAGTGTGTTATTTATTAACTTTTGGCAAGTTTTAGTCGACATATTAATGGAACTACATATCATTGCTTGACGACGCATATATAAAACCAATTTAGTGAACAAATAACTACCTATATAATTTTTATAAAAGAAGATTTGTAGAGTCATATTGTTACAGAAATTCAGTGAAGAAAAACCTAGGAAAGAAGTTAAAAAATAATAACAAGATTTTCACATTAAAACTTGAGTTTATAAAGTGTGTAATAAGGTATAAGTATTTTTTATTATTACTTCATTAAACGGTTTCCCCATTTCTACTCAAACGCCATCTCATTATATTACTTATTTTAATGATTGGTTAACATGAATTAAAACTACAAAGAAATCTATGGAAAAAGAAGATTTATTTTGGATTTTTGTGCATCTCAAATGCAGTTAAATCGAAACACCGCAATAAATGGCCAAAGTTGGTACCAAAGTACTCTCATATGAAAATTAGAATTATTATTAGAATTAGAAATTGGAATTTTTTTACCATAATCTAATTTCTATATAAGAGTAAGTACTTTAAATAGACGATTTGTATTTGAAATATAAAACATGTGGGTTGTGTCAATTATTTTAAGCAATTACTCTCTGACACTCGTTGGTGTCAGGCATTATCAAAATGTAGTTTAATGACATCAATTTCAAAAGCAAAGTTCAAAGGTGTGTTCGGGATTAAATGACTGTTATCAGAGGTTCACGACCTTTCACGATTCTAGCACATACTATTTGTCAGGTAGGCCAAATCTCAGTGCCAATATTTCATATGAGAATGGGATTTACGTTTGTGACTATGTAGGTTAGTCGTATGCCGTATTTGATCAACTTATTGATTGGCTGTTAACCATATTTAGACAATTCAATTTATTTACCATAAATTCAACTACCTAGTTCATTGTTAGTGTTCCGTACCTCTTTTTTATATTAATTATGTAAAATTTCGCTTTTATACATTAGGTATGAGTACTAAATAAATATGTACAACGAGTTAATTAAAAAAAAATGCGTACGTACGGACATCGTCGTTCCCGATCGTGCGTTGTGTTTTGCACGAATTAACAAAGTTTTTGACGTAAATTATATGATGTTTTGACCTGTTAGAAGTGTCTCAATAATGAATACTTACAAAATATATTTTTAAATTCGACTAAAAAAGTTAACACCTCTGTATGAGAAGGGAATATTGCAGACTTTCCACGAGGCTGAAAACGAAACTGATATCGGAAAACACTGATTGCATGAGTGGCTCAAACTCAAACGGTTAAAATTCAGATTAGCTTGTATACGAGTAGGACAGAGGATTAACGTCAAATGTATGGCAAGCACTGCATGCACTTCTTTGCGGTGGTAATAGCGGTGAATTTGGGTGGATTGATATGGTGTTAACTGTACGATATTTCGGTGTAAGGTCGTTGCAGCTTCATCGTCTCTGTTATAAAAGGCTGATTGTCACATTCAATTTCCAATGTGGCCAAATATATATTTTCTAGCATCCTGAAATTCTCGCGGAAACTAAGCCGCGGAGTAAAGCTAAGAAAGTTCTTCTTCGTTTTAACAACGATAAATGTATGACAGTAATCGACACAGATATTATACATACATATATATTTTACATTCTCTCCCTCTCAGCCTAAAGACGTCCACTGCTGGCCAAAGGCCTCCCCCAAGGATTTCCACAACGACCGGTCCTGCGCTGCCCGCATCCATGAGCGTCCCGCGACCTTCACCAGGTCGTCGGTCCACCGAGTGGGAGTGTATTTTACATTATATAATGTGAATATTTGAATAAATAACTAAGCCTATTCCGGGTGTGAACCTTGAGCGACCACCGTCAGCTGTCAATGCCCACCACGAGGCAGGTTAAGTAAAGGTTAACGATTTATAATTATTAATATATTCATTTATACTGGTCCTGCAGATTTTGGCTCGATGGGGCCTTGATACAGTTTTATGAAAACCTGTTAACGCATCCTATTATGATATATGTATCTGTAAGCGTGAGTTGTAGACAGAAAAAATAATCTTTTTAAGTCATTCTTATTATTATTTTTTAAAACAACATAAATCAATGGCCCCTTAAGGTATCTGGTGCAAAGGTGCCGTACACTGGCGGCATTGCCACGCTGGATGGCGATGACCATCCTTTGCACCAGATACGACCCGGAGCGGGAGTCACCGTTCTTGTCGGCTAAACGGTGTCCTAATTCCCCGACTAACCGTTTAGCATCTAGTCCCCAGCATCCCATGGTCTCCACGGCAATAGGGACAAAAGTACCTCTATAGCGTGCCTCTAAATCCGCGTATTTAAGCCGCTTTGCTAGCCGCTTCTTTCTCTTTAGAATCGCATGTTTATTAATCTGTATTTGCCTATTTGGGCGATTAGTTTTAAAAAAATCCTACACATACATACATGGCAACGAGTTCGATAGCAGAAAGTAACTAATAAAACCCATTTTTGTGTCTATTAGGGAAAGAAAGGGTTGATGGCATTTGCGATGGATACAATTTTGGTACAATTTGACAGCTGAAATGACAAAGGGCAAAGCAATGCTATGACATTTTGCCACCTGGCTCTTTCATCTCATCATATCACTTTAACAGAAATGTTCAATTTTTAGGGTGCCACACCTTGAAATGATTAAAATGTTCCTAATAGATATATAGACTAAAAATAAAATAGTCAATTTCTCACAATATTTGCATACAAAGTAGCGTCTATAGGATTTTCAACATTCTGGTGGCTAGCGTCATGAAATCCTAGGAATGTGGATCCGGCTTAAACTCGTACTTGACCGGTATTCTAGATTAGTGATATACAACAAATTATCATTATGGGTAATTCAAAGTAAATTAAGTATATCGCTGAAATGAAATTGTCTTATGAATTGCTAATTGCTAAATCTTAAATTTAGTAAAATCTGATTAGGTTAAATCTCATTAACTCTGAAAATCGTTTACCGTGATTTGGTAACAGACACAAAGGTTATTCGTAATTGTTATTAATGATCTCTGAATACTAATTCCAATCCCCGGCCTCTTTATTATTTTCTAGACAATAGATACAGACATCACAAAAAGACCATCCCTAATGAATTCGAATAATGAAAACGAATTCTTTCATGCCTAATTATAATTACTTATACCCAATATTTAAATATTACTCACTTATGGCAATCTATACAAAAAATTAAATCGTAACTGGTCTATGTCTGTACATGGGAGATATGAAAAAAAGTGATCTATATAAGAATTTTTGTTTGCCTATCGGTCTGGCGGTAGGCTTGTACGCGCATCGTACGTAGCATAAGTATGTACAATCTTATACAAATAATTCCACGAATTAGTGCGGTACAATTTCTGCATAACTGCACTAGAAAAAACTTTTATTAATTTTAATTTTGACGTCAAAATTTATTACGGAAAACATCCGAAACCTAAATCTATTCGCATTGCTCTGTCATCAGTGTATCGGTTTATGAACTGAAATTAAATGCTTTATTTTTGACACGGGATACAATCTCAGAGAAATTATATCGATACACTGCACCTATCACTTTTTAACGTCAATATAATTTACCTACTTATAACTAAGTTTACCACCTCCTCCAAAGCACAAGTCAAAATGCATTCGCAACAAACCCCATTGCATTATTCTCTCCAAAAACTCTATTTAATTTTAGAAATGTAAATCTATACCTAAAGCCGCATTTTGAGCAACTGATGTTAGGTTTTTTTTTAAGTTTTTCTGTTATACTAATATAGAGGAAGCTTTTGTAAATTTACGAGTTTCTTTGTAGGGGGCAGGGGGTAATCTTCGGAACTACTAAACCAATTAATTAAAACCGGGGTGGGGCGCTAGAATGCAATAAAGGTATTATACTTATTGTTGTTTGTCTCATTATTCGTTACTTTATTTATCATCGGCACCTACAGCTAAGTAAACCAAACCGTCGGCCTTCGGATCCAGGGCGGAAGCAAACAGATATTCGACGCGGTCCCCTTTGTATCATTCTACTAGTCACGATCACAACGTTACAGAATAAATATTATTATGTCGCCATTCTGGCTTTGTTTTGGTAATGATTGTCCACTTTAGAAATAGATAGGTTACGCATAAAAAACATTATATCGAAGGACTAATTATTTTGGTATCAATGTTTTATACCACGTAATGAGTACTGCACTTTTCTTTTTAAGTGTATATATAGTATAAATAGACTGAAATGAAATGAAAACCTATTTTTTTGAATAGGCAAAAATATAGCACTTTTAAATCGTCGTATTCTTGTTCTTTAGTTAGTTGCCGTCATAAAATTACTTAAAGTTACTTTTCCTGAAGTACACAGTTGTAAGTACGTTATGCATTTGGGAAATATTAGTTAACATAGTTAATGATAGGAATTATTGTTACGCCATTGAAATATGTTATGGGCTAAGGCATTGTAGGAATAGATAGTTACCGCCTTTGGTGTGTTCTACTGAATGATAATGCTTTAGTCATATCTTTTGACTCTTAAGAGGAAAGGATGGACTGGTCCTATTAAAAAAAATACACGGTGAACAATAAAAGTTGTCAAATTTTATATGAAATCGTATATTTTTTCCTCATGGATATATCCTCTTCAAAGGAACTGCGACCATTCTATACCTACTTACATTTACACCACAAACCACTCTCTGAATAGAGTCCATCGATCAAACATCATACATGGTTCTATCGGTTTCCAGCCCATTTTACTCTGAATAGTCAAAGATCAGAGGCGAAGCAGCGAGAGACTATTTCAATGCACTGCATTAATATCAAATGGGGCGTGTAAATGTATGTCTGTTCCAGCTACTAGCTCAAAACATCATCATCAATATAACATTGAAGATTCATAATGATTTATTACTTGAACTTATTTGTAGAGCAATATAAAGAGATAAAAGTGACACATCTTCCTGTTCTTTGCGTTAATTTATATAATGATGAAAAAATTTCTATTGAACAAGATACTTGTATCGCGACACTAAAAACTAATAGGTTCATATGTCAGAAAATATTGTTTACACTACTCCAGGATCCAGCAAAGAATAGATCCTTACGCTGCACATCAATGAGTTTGAATTTATTTCTTGCCATTATTCCGGACACTATTTAATAAATACCAAGTACAACCTTAAGTATATTTCAAATGTTACACCTGACGTTGCAAATGATTAATATTCATACCTACATCTAACAGAAACTGTGTGATTGACCGATCGATCGAGATAACGAGTTTCGAATGCAAAAATGTTGAAGTCTAATAATGTTCTAATTATCTTATTAATTCAAGTAGAGGAAATTGACTTAATTTTTATCCAAATTACATACGAATAATAATGAATTACTCGAATCAAGTAGAGGCAAATAGTAATAAACCAACTAATCCTAACTATCCTAACTATAATATTATAAAAGTGAAAGTGAGTTTGTTTGTTTGTTTGTTTGTTTGTTTGTTTGTTACCTCATCACGCTTTATCTACTGAACCAATTTTTCTGAAATTTGGCATACACATAGTTAGAAGTACGGAGAAGGACATAGGGTACCTTTTATCCCGGGAAAAGGCACGGTTCCCGTGGGAAATTCACGCGGGCGGAGCCGCGGGTGAAAGCTAGTAAACAAATAATTCGATAACGATGGCAGCTCTTCACTTTCGCCGAGAACGCCGTTGTCTTCGCGAGATCAACAGTTACACGCTGCATCGCATTTACTCATCATCATTACAGCCTTTGTTTTGTCCGTCTTCGGACATAGGCCTCCTCCATACTCTTCCATTACTACCAGTCCCTAGCCTTCCTCATCCAGTTGTGACTGACATGCTTCCTGATATCGTTCACCGATCTCTCTGCTGGACGACCCCTTCCCCTCGTGGTCTCTCTACTCACGGCACATTTACTCACAAAGCAAAAATGTTCCTACGAGTATTGACCTCTAAAACATTTCGACCAATTCTATCTATCTATTTTCACCCTGTTAGCCCACTACTGGACATAGGCCTCCCTTTTTTGACGCCACTTACTACGGCCTGTGCCAGTCTCATCCATCGCTTTCCCGTAATGCAGACAATGTCGTCTGACCAGCGGGCTGGTGGCTTTCCTTTTGTTTTTTCTTTTTCTTTCTTTTTTTCGACCAATTCACATAGACTTTTTCTGTAGATGCATTTGAATTCTTTTGAGATAATTGCTTTAATTTTAGGACCTAACGTTTCGTGAATTGAACGGACAGCTGTCTAGCCAGCATTCACAAGAATAAAGCCGGCGCTAAATATTGTACTGTTACTTGTACAGTCTACTGCGTGACAAGTTACCCACCTCTATGGCGCGGTAATACAGGCGAATTTGCAATGAATATGGGTAGGTTGATATGTACTTGACTGTATGTACGGACAATAGCACTGACGCACGCGAATGCAATTATATGTACGTTTATGACACAAATTTGAATGCAACACGTTATTATCAGACTGACGGCTATACAGTCAATTAGAACTAAGGTCAAAAATCTAAATGAATTATTATTATTACTAGCCGGACTGAGTTCTGACATTTCCTAATCAAAAATTTAATAGGTATATCTAAAAACTAAAATAAAAACATGATTACTGCATATTGTTGGAAAATCGGTACAGTTCCTAACCTACCTATATAATTTTTGTTTTTCTGTAGTTAAGTTCAATAAAACTTACCCACAGAAAAACAGAAAATATGGGTAAGTAGGTAAGTAGTCCTTGGGGGAGGCCTTTGTCCAGCAGTGGACGTCTTTCGGCTGAGAGAGAGAGAGAGAGGTAAGTACTAAAACTAAATTCAGGTTTTTCATTTCTTCTCGCACATTATAAACACACGCGTGGATTTGCACTAATTTCAGTAAAGATCTTGCACAAGAAAATCAATTTACCCTTCATTATTTTTCCATTGCATATGAATACTGTAAAAGAACTTGCATGCGTAGACTTAAGTACTACACTTACAGATTTTAGTAAAATCCAACAACTCCAAAAACGATCTGAAAAAGAGATTTTTATTTGAGTATTTAAATAATTAAATACTATATACTAATATATAAACATTATTTATTCAATTACGATTATAAAACAATTGTAAAATATACACTCTTCACAAAGACTTTTTCAAAAGCATTACTACATATTTTTGATAAATATTGACTATTTTAAGCTTAAAAAAGTACAGAAATAAGTCACGATAAGCGATGACTCGTAAATCGTGACCTGAGCGAAAATAATTAAATTACAGTCATCAATTAAAATGAAATGTCGAACTTTATATTTCTAGATGAAGTAAATTTTCACTAATGTCTTTATTAAAAGAAAAAATTACAATAATAACCAAATTAATTCAAAATACTACCCCAGACTGTACCCAATTTAAGGGCATAACAAATACCTTACCTACATTTCCTAACCGAATAGCAATGGATAACCACCTTTTAATATGGCACCATCCAGAGTGTAATATCATTCAACGCTTACAATTTCCAAAGATAAAGCAATGGCTCATTAACACATAGGTAACTAAACTGTCTCTTCAACCACCAACATCCACTTAGTTTGAACGACTACTTACTGACTAGCAAATTAAATAAATTGCTTAATCTTGTTAGACTTGTTATTTTAATTGACATAACACGAGCAGCATATAATTTTATATAAGTAATAATATTAATGATAATTAATTTATTATCGGAGATCAAGTGCTGGTTTGTTCATCTAATTTAGTTTTAATTAACAAAAATAATGTTACGAGATTACATTTGTGGAATTTTCGGTTAAAGAATATCCTATGTTCTATTTCAGATAGCCATTTGCCAAATCACATTTCATTTGAAAGTATTAAATCCTCAATAAATTTAAAATGCAGCTAGATGGCGATAGTCGCCAAATGTCAGATGCAGCAACTTGAAAAATCTGACACCAGTAAGAAAATTTTTAAATATTCATTATTTGCTTTCTAAAGAACAAAGCAAGCAAAAGCTGTTAATTTAAGACAATAGCTTTAATTAGATTGGAAAAATCCATGGATAATTAGGTAGATAATGTAAAAACTTTGTCGGGGACAAACAGACAGCATTGAATTCAAACAATAAGAGGTGAACTGGAAAATAAGACGAATGATTTCAAACGTCCACGACACATTTTTAACTAACGCGTCGTCTCCTGACTTCATTTACTGTGCCTATTTATGCTATATTTACAATTCAGTAGGACTTTATTGAATCTTTGAGCTGGACCAAATAAATAGGAAAAGGTATTTCGTAACTCGGTCAAAGGATCTGCAATAATCATATCAATTTCATCGCGAGGATATCGTTAATGACCAATTAGAAGCTAGCTTTTACTATCATTTGCCAAGATCAGAGAATGTACTTGGAATTCCTGCTAAAATGATTATTTGTGCCAATCCATGGGAAAAGGTACGTTATGGCGATTGGCGCTTAAGTCGTTCCGAAAAACAAATCATAAGAGTGTATTTAGCTTATAATAAGAACAATGTCGTAAGTGCCTACGACCATAAGGTACCTTTTTCCGTGAACTGATATATACTATGTTTCCTATAGATGAGTGTGATACAGGAATTAACTTTGAGAATTAACTGGCGAGAATTGGTGCAAGACTGCAAAAAATGGCGTTATCTCGTGTCGGAGGCCAAGATCCACTTCGGCTCGCTGCGCCGCAGTAGTAAGTAAGTTATAAAATAATATACTTTTTGTATGGCATTCGTCACAAACATTTTTATGTTCCTACTAGTCGCACACCGGGGCTTCGCTCCCGTGGAAATTTCGGGATAAAAAGTACTTACCCTATGTGCTGCGTGTGTACGTGTATTTTATCTATGTGTCCCGGTGTTTTTCTACCCGTATACCAAATTACATCAAAATTCGTCCAGTAGATTTTACGTGACCGAGTAACAAACATCCTCACAAATTCACATCCAAACTTTCGCATTTATAATATTAGTAGGAAGTAGGATAACACTTTAAAAAGTTTATAGTAGCGAAGTACTTTCATGGACAATCAAATAAAAACCTGATTACCAAGGGTTGTTAATTTGAATGTTATATAATATTGATTTGTATTATACATAACGCAAAACATCAGTTAATTAAAACTTACTTAAGTACCATTTACGCACGGAAGTAAGGTGAATAATTTTCTTTTTATGTAATTTGTGTAATCAATGCACAATTGTTATTCGAGGCATAATCTGCGTTTCATTAAACTCCGTCGTAACAACTTACACACAAACTATAATTAAGTGCATTTTGCAGACAGTACCAAATAGCACATAATTTGCTTGCCAACTTGATAAAATAGTTTTACTGAAATGCAAAATTGTGACAACAACCATGATTTATCACAGTCGGCGGGTTCATATGGCTGCCAAGAAAAGTAATATTTCCATTTTGCTTGTTAATATGGGAAATATCAAAACTGGCTTTGATCCAGTGCAGTAACATCACCTATAAGACAAACACCACTAAGATTCTTTTGAAATTCATCACCTTAGGTTACAACTAGTGGTTTCGGAGGACAAAATCCACTTTGGGGCATTTGAACTAACATGGAACTAAAGGATTTTAGTGTTTAGTTATGTGTGTTTGTTTGTATGTATGTAAGTTGCTTTGTTCCGCGATAGGTCAAAAACACCATAAAACTTGTTTGCGTTTTTTTTTAAATAACCTTATTCTTATTAGGCATAGAAATACTTTAATATAATTCTTAGTTTAATTTGAAACATGTGGTAACTTAAATATAGTTAATGTTATCTATATATATAGGTATGTAAGTAGTTTGTTCTACGAGGGCTGCCGACAAACTGTTTCACACTTTGGCAGAATATGTGAAAAGTAATTGTAAAATTTTTGTGTAATAAATAAATTTAAAAAAAGTACTATAATATTACAACGACATCTTACATAGGTACCTAGAATTTTGTAATTTTTGGTTTTTTTTTATTACGGAAACACGAACTCTTTATGAGGTTTAACTGTAACAAAATGTTACTTACGTCACATCATGTGGTCCTCATTCACTTTCAGATGAAACCAGTTTGTTCAAGAACGACCAAAAGCCTGTTCTTACCGCTACAGTGTATAAGAAAATAACCTTATTAAAAACCATTTGATAAATATTAAAAACAAAAGGAGGCCTACTTTACCTCAGTTATAGACTTGTTATATATATAAAATCTATGTTTTAATACCTCCTGTATATAATTATAGTTTATTTTATATAGAAGCTTACTTTTCGGAGAATTCTGTCTCACAAAAATCACTTGGTTAAAGAGTTCATTAAAATGGTTTTTAAAAGAGAAAAAAAACTAATTGAAGATAGAATTATTTTAATAAGGTTCATATTTACTTTTATTTATATTTTGCTCAATTCAAGATACAAGGTTTTTTTCTTCTAAAAAGTAGTAAAACTTTGTAAGCATAGAGTTTTTTAAATAATATGCTACGAAACGAATATATTTCTTTAAAGACGAAAAGCGATCTTTTTTTATCAAAGAATCGCATGTAGGCGCCGCGTTTTCTTTGATAACTTTCTACCATTGTCTGTGTTATTTGATGAAATCATTCACTCAGCTTTTGGCAAAATTTTCTGGAAAAAGGGTTTGGGTAAAGTTGGCGTCATTTTCAATTTTCGCGGCCACTCACCAAACTTGGTTATTTTGAAAGAACATATCAAGGAGATCAAACTTTATTATGGAGTACATATAGCTAAACTATATCGGAGCTGAGATATAAGGAATTTTATTTTTCATATTTTTGACTAACAATTCAATTCGATTGTAACAATAATGCTAATAAAATGTAAAAACTGGCTTTGTTTATGCTGGTTTTAAACATGCGGCACGATTAGAATGAAATAAGTTTAGTTTCGAACGATATTCAGATGTTTTTATACCTGCCGGGTGTCTCATGACGGCATACAGTTTTGTTTGTTATGAATCTACCATTCTTCAATTCGTTGCACTTTTTACGTTATAGCCATGATTCATACAAAGACCTGTGCCCAAAATAAGACGTATAGAGACCTTCAAGGGCGGATCCAGCATTCGTGTCAGGGGAGGGTCACATGGTCGAGTGAATGTTGTTAGCCCGGCACTGTTCCCAAGGTATATTTTTGTATAGAAAAAAATATGTATACATCCAATTGGAATTTATGGGGGGCATGCCTCTTTATCGGAATGCAATAATAAATCACAAAATTAAATTAAATGAGACCAGTTTGTGACCACGGCTGGATTCCGCTCCAACCGCTTTTGCGAAGATCAAATACATTCACTCCGAATCATACTCGAAGAAGTAACCGAATGGAAGCGTGAAATCAATTTACGTTTGTCGTCTTCGAGAAAGCTTTCGATACATTGCATTGGCCTAGTATTTGGCACCGGCTTGACGACATCGGAGTCTCGCCCAAGATTAGAGACCTGCTAAAAGTTCTATATTTAAATAACTCCTGCAAATTGCTCACAAAGAACTGATCTCTCAAGATATTGCAGTTTACGCCGGAGTCAGACAAGGGTGTCTTCTCTTGCCTCTTTTATTTCTTACCGTCCTGGGTGCATTATGCTCATAGGAAACGACGGCAAGCGACGCAGTATAGAGTGGGGGTTGTCCGATTAACTATATGACCTAAGACTACGCTGATCACTTGTGTCTGCTCAGTCACAAGCACGTCGACATGCAAGCTAAACTGGACGAGCTACAGCGAGAGGCCGCAAAAGCTGGGCTTAAAAATCAATGCGAATAAGATGCAATATGTACTCCTATCTCGGAAGTGTAGTCTCGAAGTCTGGCGGAGCGCAAAAGGATGTTGCTGCTAGAATGTATAAAGCTCGGGCTGCCTTTGAACAACTACGGCCCGTGTGGCGTCTCCAAAAAAGTAAAGACCTCAGAATAAAACGCAAAATGTTTCGGTCAAACGTCCTATTAAATGGATGTACAACCTGGACGCTAAAAAGTTCGACGCCGCCGACCAGCGTCTTTGTGAACCGCTGCCTGCATCAAATACTTGGCATTTCTGGCCGGAAAGGATTTTCAATGTACAGCTGTGGGAACGATGCCGGGACATGGCAATTGACCTCCAAATTAGGAGCCTCAAGTGGTCATGGATTGGTCATATACTGAGAAGGATTCCTCATATATCCCGAAGCAAGCTCTGGAGTGAAACCCTCAGGACAAGCGCAAAGTTGGCAGTTCCAAGAAAACCTGGCAATGCACTATTGCAGCGGAGTTCAAGACAATCGGGCTGATCTGGCTCGAAGTGGAGAGCGTAGCCCAAGACCGAGGAAACTGGCGAAACACTGTCGACGCCCTCTGTGGCTACGGTAATTGCCTTGTCGTTGGCTTCGTTCCGGTCCTCCATAGTGAAGGAAATGGGGCAGATTTGGGACATGGCAGAAGGTGGTCCATTGACTGAATCGTACCACAATTTCACGGGTTATGATTAGAAAAGCTTCTCTTTTTGCGTTTTTCCACCAGCCCGGAGTCTGTTTAAGAACTTCCAAACTGTCCAGGGGAGATCGCCACCCGGTGGGAGTTTCTCATCAGGGAGGATATTGGGGTAGGAAAAAGGATATTTTTTGTATCCATAGCTCCAGACTAGTGTTCTTTGCCTTCTGGTCT
Organism: Ephestia elutella; assembly: GCA_018467065.1. NCBI lineage: Eukaryota > Metazoa > Arthropoda > Insecta > Lepidoptera > Pyralidae > Ephestia > Ephestia elutella. The sequence goes on from CM031569.1 coordinate 9,339,843, forward strand.
TAGACGCCAAACTGTCTAAGGAAGCTGTTTTGGCTCTTTCGACGACATGGTGGGGGGTATCTGCCCATACAGGATATGCCGTTGGTTCTTGAACTGTTTTCACTGCGCAAGTTCTTGAACTGTTTGCACTGCGCTAGTTTTGCTGTTTTCACTGTGCTGAAAAACGTCAAACAGGGGACAATCACTAACAATATGCGCAACGTCCTCTACTGCAGCTCCACCTTCGCACGCCGATGACTCTCGGCAACTACACTTAGCCACGAAGTCGTTCGAATCCAGTTTGTGCTCTATTAAGCTGACACCATACACTCCAAGGTAATGAGGATCCGTTGCAACAAGTTTTTAAATGGGATTTAAGTTGACCCTATGGTTTTCGGAATATTAGCATTTTACTCCTACTTACTAGCTGTGTTCAGCTCGGTATTGAGGAGTTCGATTACGGCTTGGTGGGATATTTGTAGCTTCACAGAGCAGTGTTTATTCTTATCATCTGATTTAGCTGAGTGTCTACAGCCAGTTTGTGCAAGATATTCTTCCTCATTAAAAGCTTATTACATAGTTTGTTTATGTGTGTCGGGCGTAAATGTGACTGCGGCCAAAGATAACTCCTAGATATGTTGGTGCTGGTGCTGGGTTATAATGAAGTTTCCAGTAAACTCGACTGTGGGTTCGTATTTCGTCATTTGGTTGGAAAGGTGGAAAGGCATAACTTCTGTTTTGGTGGCGTTTAGCACTAGTGTCCACTTATAACAGTTTAATGCAGAAGACAAAATATGCAAGCCATCTTAGCGTTATGATCGGGAAGTTAACGTGGAAGCTACAGCAGATCAACCTGTAGAAGTTCTTGCTGATCCACCTGTAGAAGTTTCCGCTAATCATGATAATTATGAATACCTTCGTGACCAATCACTGGAGCACTACGACGTGGTTACATGAAGAACTTGTGAACTTAGCCGCTAGCCACAGCGCGAATGGACGCGCGGCCTCGACGACTAATGCGCGGGAAGATTCTAACATGATGTATTGCTAGATCGTCAATAGCCTAGATGTAAAAAAAAATATCCAATAGGTTTACTTTAATATACACAAGGTAGGTGCATCACAAGGGCTGATGCGAGGGGGAGGAAGGTTGGGGGAGCGTCGACCTCCAGGTCATAGCCCTCCTTAGAACAGAGGCACGCGAATGTTCTCAGGATTATTTTGAGCATCGACCACTCATTCGACCATATGACCCCCCTGACGCGAAAGCTGGATCCGCCCTTGATTAAAGGAAGGTTTTCTTACCTTCTTCTCCTAATTATGCGTTTTTCTACAGCTGTTAGGTAAGATTAGTGCCATGAGTGTAACGTTTAATGTGTATTATTCTTTGTGAAATTCAAGCAAAAATAAATATTTAAAAAAAATCATACCTCAGCTCCGATATTACTTAGAACAATAATTACCACTACGATATGTTTCTCTATGAGGGTGCTATCAAATAGTAATATAATTATCCCTGGCCGCGAAAAATAAAAATGACGCCACTGGTCCATACAAAATTACCCAAACCCCTTTGATGCGGAAATGCGGTACCTAAACATAATCAAATAACTCTGACGATCTTTTTGTTTGCAAACAAGTCTTTGTCTTCAGAACGTACCGAAATTAATGATTTTCAGTCTTGTCACCGAATGATGATCAAATGATTTTGTCTGAATAGGACCATCTAATAATATGCTATTTTATAAAATAATGCCGTATTTGTTTTCAGCAGTTTCTAATTATTTTCTCTTCTCAGTTTAGTTTCGCTTATTATACGCCACAAATTAAAAATTAATTTATTCAGATTTTGGTTTAGAATCCCTTACCTTAAAAAACTTATGTCTTCAATAAATGTGTTTTCCTATGCTAACCTATTCAAAAAAAATTTCAATGGGCATTAAAATAAAAAATACATCAACTAGCTTCCTTTTTAATTAATATAATAAGAAGAAATAGTGAAATCTTCGAAGTAATCATTAAAAATAAGAAGTAAAAATGTGCATGTCGCTTATTAATGAATTTGTATTTTCCAAGTAACGATTATAATGGATTCATCATTGTTTTATGACCTTAATTAAAAATCAATGAAATTCGCTTAATTGATCTATATAATATGCAAACAAGACACAGAGCTTCCGAAGATCATTACGAAATGTCAAGTTTTATATGAAATATATTAAAATTAAATCGAGATCATTGGGAAATACATAGGTACCAAACGCCCTTCAAATTTAAATATAATTGCATATATTTTTGTAAGGTAGGTACTGTTTATTGTACCTAGATACACCTATGATCCTGCCTACTAATAGGATTGATTTCTGTCTAGTTCTTATTTTAGAAACTTCTTCGCAACACTGACTTCCAATGTTTATTATGCCCATTTTATATAATTTAATTATTTATCTTAAAACAAATATATAAAATATTTCTTAAATAATTACATCACGCTACGAAACTTCTTCTAACAATTTTTGTGATATTTTATGCACGTTACGATTAATATAATAGAAAAAAGTTGTGTTTGGTAATTCTAGCAAATTAATTTTTATTTTAATGAAATAAATACTATCAAAATATACATCTCGTATGTAATACCTGTATTACACACGGCAAGTGGCCTAATAGTACATTATGATATAAGTGTCCAAAGTTGGTCATTACGCACAAGAGGCGAGATTGGCGCGCGAGCCGAAGGCGAGCGCGCTAATAAAGCCGAGTGTGCGTAATGACCAAATGGACACGTGTATCATACGACGTTTTTCAACACACTTGTGAGTAAAAAAAATTAATGTGGTCCTCACATCTAATTATCGGAAAACGATTGCACCCTTTTTGTCATTCCTCCACTTTACAAAACATTCGTATGCATGGCGCCAAATACTTACGTTTGATTTTGGAGGCAATAAACTATTACTTGCGCCTCGTTAATGATTTCAGGTGGAGTTAAATTTACATATTCTTCCATACTAGTCGACATTTTATTAAATATTTAATATGCTAACACGGCGAAAATCGGAAAATGTCCCTAACAAACACAACATATAGTCTTGTTTTTTATTCGCGTGCCGCCGCCCACCGCCCCGCGCCGTGCGCAGGGAGCGCGCGGTGCACGCTGCGGATGGTATATCGCCATACAGCCAGTATGGCTGTATAAAAATCATTATCTTTGCTTATTTAAAAACTGTTGTTATTTTCCCTATTTGATCTTATATGTATTATGCGGCTAAATTAAAAATGCTTTGTGGAAGTCATAACGCGCATTAGTTTTTCTATTTTTTGCATAGCGCAGTATGGTAATTTTTATTTCCAAACACCTCCGTAATATATTCGTAATACCTTCGTAATATATGGCATTATAGGCCTAAATTCGATGTAATAAGACCCACTTTACGAGCAAGTGTGTTGAAAATTATTATTCAAAACGTACACGAGTAGGAAAACTAAATACTACCTACATACTAAATTAAAAACTAAAACAAAACTAACATTAGGTAGGTATTTGGTTATATTGTTGCAAAAAATGGCGAAACTAATCAAACTTGGTATTCACATTAACTTTTTGCTTTGTATATTTTTAAGACTCATCATATTTATGTTGTGATATATATCTCTCTCTCTCTCTCACTCAGTCGAAAGACGTCCACTGATGGACAAAGGCCTCCCCAAGGATATGTTGTGATATAACTTTCTGTAACTGACTCTGACTGTAACTTACAAAAATAATTAGTTACGATCTTGTTTTTCGCACAGTGAAGTCGAAAATACGAAAATGGTAAATTAAGTTATATTTATTGAAAGCGATGAATGATTCAAATCTCGATTGAACTTTATTATTGAAATTCTTTTACCCAGAAAATTCCCTTACAGATTTCCATTTAAACATCTTACGACTTAGATATTTTCCGACTTTAACATTCTCCGATTTTGACATTAATGAATAACACCAATTACGATAATGACCATAGGTCGGGTCATTATCGTAGCAAAACCGAATCTGTTGCAAAATTGAGGAGTTTTTGTTTCGTACAAAAATAACTACTAGCCAAGTCATGTCCTATGTTTCCCATTTTCCTGGTTCGGAAAATTAGAGTGGGTTAGTTGGCGAGCAAAATGCACAATTCGAAACTCACGTCAGAAACAGAACTTTTTATTTATCAATAAATCGGAATGCATTAAACATACGTCACGACATAAAGCAACATGGACTTCCATTCCGCGCGCACAAGTCCTTGTTGCTCGAAGGGTCACGACCACGACTGAGTGCATATACCTAATAATCCTTAGTTCTCGGAAACTTTAAATTGCTTTTTTTAACGAACGAAGGAAAAATTCGAATCCCAGTGTTGGTTTAGATATAAAAAAAATGAGAAATAAAATGTAAAAGATGCAATGAAACAATGTAATTACGTAACGGCAAAGGTAACGGTTGTTCATTTACCATTTGTGTATTTATTACCTACATTTATTTATGAAATTAGTTACTACTAATATTTATGTATGTTTCTACTTCATACATCAATATACATACATAAATTAATATTAGCCGTATTCAATTTATTAACAAAACATATAATATTTGCATCAGGGTAGAAAAAAATGACCAACACCTTTAAGTACAACTCCAAACCGGTCGTAATAATCTTGACATTTTGCACAGGAAATTAAAAATGCATATATAGAAAAGGTTTCTTAATTGGTTGTTGCTACATCAAAAAAATGTGTTTTTTGGGTTTTTCCTCTAACCATTTATGCACTTAGTTTTTTGCATAAGTAGTTAATTTGTATTTTTATGCAGTGGAGAGATCCTTGATCTATGTCCTATGTATACAGTGTTTACATATAGTATTGTATAATAAATTACAGTAACATATAGTATACTTCAATATGTAAATACCAATTATCAGCGAGCACAACTTTTACCAATAATACAATTCGCTGCCGTAAAAGGAAGAAAATAAAAATAAAATTAAAAAGTCACTTATGAAAAAGCTTATAAAATATTATACTTAGGTGTAAGCTATATAATTTTCAAAGGACTACGACTCTTTAGAATAAAGGTTTATGCACAAGTTGTGAGAGCAGGTTATAGGCCTTCCTTGCAAATAAAAATCCCCGTATATTTTCAGAAAAGGAAATATTTTAGATACCAACGACAGTGTTTTACTAGGTGCAAGCCTTATGTGGTTTACACAAGAGATCAGTTCAACATTCAGGTGAAAATTACAAAATTTTTGTATTGACCAGAGCAGGAATTTCTGGTGTTTTAGAGTGTATTAATACTTTGAATAGGTACCTATTGTATTTGTTAAACGTCATCATTTACTCCGGAATAGATCTTTAGTTGTTTTGTTTGTATTCGAGCTGAAAATAAATGGACAGACTTGACTTTGGATTCTGAATCTTCATGAAATCCTTAGGGAAGAAAATTCGAGATTTGCCAAGACGTGATTATTTTGCTCAATTTGTTAAGTCCGCTTTATGAATTTCATATTTTCATATTTTATAGCTTGTTTAGTAAAATAAAATTGAGTTTTCATTTATTTTATATCACCTATAATAAAAATGTGATTTTCTTTCAGAGTCCTTCCCAAAAATAACATTATTGTTGATTGTCATATGGATGAATTTGAAAAATCTTGCCAACACAATATAAAGATAACTTTTCACACACTAAGTACTAGGGTTTCTAGGTAAAGAATATTCCCAGTAGTAACTGATTAATGAAAAAACAATTGCTACTTCTTCATTAAGCTGTCAGACACCAAACGTTAACTTGTTTATTAATATAAAAATATTGTTTTGAAGGATACGACATCATTTTGAATAAACAATGGATTGTATAGTACCTGTAGCTTAGGTCAATAGACAGTATGGTGTTTACAACGAACTAATATACCATAGAACTCTAACAACGCCAAAAAAATGGTTCCACGCAATAGCAACCTTGGTGGGCGGGGCGTAAAATAGCCACCTCACTTAGCCTCAGTTCGCCGTGGCGCAGCGAGTTCAACGGTTGTACTTGTACCTAACGCATAAGTGTCAATTGTACGTATCATCGAGTAATTTCGCAAGTTTAATTAGCAAAAATATGCCATCTTGTGTCGTAAAGTGGTGTAGAAGTCACACAGATATGACGAACAGCGGAATTACCTTTCATAAGTAAGTATATTAATATTTTATTTAAAACATTTTGAATACTAGGGGAAAATGTTATGCAATATGTATCCAAGATTTAAATAAAGTAAAGTTAACTTAATTAACACTGCCTTAATATCGTTAAAACCTCTCCTAGGATTGTTTCTGGTCTACTCTTTGGGTTGCGGGGGTCAGACGACAGTCGCTCTGTGTAAAAACCAGTAACATTGTCAAACCGCCAAGATATGGTAGCGGACCCCGGGCTCGAGCATTGCCACTGAGGACGGAACAGGAAATACGCTAGGATGAGAAGATTTTGAAATGAAAAAAAACAGGTTATCCAAGACCCTATTGTTACTTAAAAAATATATAAGAACGCATTCAATATTTGAAATTTGTACTTTTTTGTATGTTATATGTCTTTTAGATTATGAAAAACCTGACTCTATTTTTGTTCCTACCAGTATTAAGAAACTGTATTTATTTTCATTGTAATATTTCATATTCATTTATTCACTATAATTTGTATTACTAACATGCACTTTACAAGTTTGCTAAGGTCTTCAAAATAAGTACCTATTACAAATACAAATATTTTAGAGAATAATCTTATCTTATCTTATCTTATCTTGCTGCGGGGTCCGTGTTCACGGTAGCACGTCGAGTCTTGGACCCTTTTGTACTTACCCCAAGCCTTACTCACACACAGCGGGATTCCTGAAGAAGGACTGCATAAGCTTCAGGATATCACCGGCTGCGAAGTGCCTGTAGTCCTCCAGTTCCGGATACGCAGTTCCAAAGAGGGCCAGCCGCTTGTTAGCCAGCGAGTCACACTCACACATAATGTGCTTCATAGACTCCTCTACTTCTGCACACACCCGACATAGAGGGCTTTCGACAAGTTTTAGCTTGAACAGGTGCCCACGACATTCGAAATGTCCGGTCAGAGCTCCCATTAAGATTCTTGTCTGTTTTCTGTTTAGTTTACAGATCATTTTGTACCACTTGGTGTTGCCAGCACCAAGTGTTGCCTTGGAGTGAATGACATCACCCCGTACGCTCCATTCTGCTCTTTGTTTACTTTCAACATTAGCATTAATTGCCGTAGTTACCATACCATATGACAGTCCTACAAAAGGCTCAGCTCCGATTAGCGGATTGCTTGATCCTCTCCTTGCAAGCTCGTCAGCTTTCTCGTTGCCAGCCACCCCAATATGACCCGGCACCCAGACCAGTCTCAGCCTGTTGTGCTGACCCAACTTGTTCAGCGAACTGATACAGTCTAGGACTAGACCAGACCCAATCCTACCAGAGTTGATGGCAGCGAGAACCGATTGGCTATCAGTAAGAATGTAGATGGTGCGATTTCTTACGCCCTCCTCTAGATTCAGTTTCGCACAGACGGTAATCGCATAAGTTTCCGCTTGGAAGACTGTAGGATACCGTCCCATGCTCTGATACAGTTGTCTGTCCTTTGCATAGATTCCTGCGCCTGTTCCATCGTTAGTTTTTGAACCATCCGTGTACCAGATCGAGCAGTCTCCTTCTGGGGGTCGAAATTCGCCCTTCCATTCGTCTCTTGTGGGGACAAATGTTCTTATTGAAGTATATATAGTTCTTTTTGAAGTTGTAAACTGGGAGTATTTTATCACTACCCATATCCAACATCCTTTCGAGTTCGTGCGCCGTCTCCATTTGCAGATGCCTTGTCCTTGGTGCTTGCCTGTTCCATAAACCAGCTGTTGCTAGTCTGTATAGTGCTTTACAGGCCTCGCCTTCGATGTGCAAATGTAGCGGTGGCAGACCTAGGATAACCTCCATTGCTGCTGTAGGCGTTGTGGTAAAAGCTCCGGAAATCATACAGCAGGCAATCCGCTGCAGCTTCCTAAGAGCATCAACACATGTTACCTGTTGGACTTTCGGCCACCAAACTAGTGCACCGTAGGTCAATATGGGTCTTATCATCATTATATATACCCATCTTATGATATAGGGTTTAAGGCCCCACGTTTTACCGTAGGTATTCCGACACATGCCAAATACCCTCGTGGCCTTTGTTATAATGTTGCTAACATGTGTATTCCAAGTAAGTTCTTTATCTAGTGTTACGCCTAGATACTTTACCTCCTTGGACAGCTCAAGCTCCGTACCATTCATCCTGAGGTTGCGCAGACCCGTCAGCTTACGGAGCCTCGTAAAGGGGATAATGGTTGTTTTTGTAGGGTTTATGCTGAGGTGATTTGAGGTACAACAATTCTGCACATCCCTTAGAGCTCTGTTCATTATCCCTTTTACTGTGTCAGGAAATTTCCCATTTATGAGAATGACAATATCATCCGCATATCCGACCGTTATAATCGGTCCTTTATTTAGGGTGACTATCAGGGAGTCCACTACTAAACTCCACATCATTGGAGATAGTACGCCTCCTTGCGGACAACCCTTCGTCGTCAACGCTGACAGCTTACCCCCCATGTGCTCGGACGTTATAATTCTGCTCCTGAGCATGTTCTCCATCCATTTACAAAGGGTGTTAGGAACACCGTGTTCCGTCGCCGCTCTGCTAATAGGATTCGAAAGTAGTTCTGTCGAAGGCTCCCTCTATATCGAGAAAAGCCCCCAGACAGATCTCCTTATTCTCAAGCGCTTTTTCAGCCTGACTTACCACATAATGTAGAGCTGTCTCAGTAGACTTGCCAGGATGATAGGCACATTGCATTTTGTGAAGTGGATTCTTCCTAAGTGGACCATCTCTAATGAATCTGTCCACCATTTTCTCCAATGATTTCAGTAGAAAGGACTGGAGACTTATAGCCCTGAATGACTTGGCCTCATCATATGTCGCCTTTCCTGCTTTTGGGATAAACGTCACTTTCACCGATCTCCATGCTTCCGGTATATACCCAAATGCTATGCAGGCCCTATAGAGCCTGCATAGATGAGGACTCAGTATGGAGATACCCTGTTGCAAGAAAATTGGGTAGATGCCGTCGGGCCCTGGTGACTTAAAGGGTTGAAAGGTCCCCATGGCCCATTTTAATTTTCCGTCATCCACCACTTTCTTTGCCACTTCCCAGTCTCTTTTTGAAGGAATATAATAATAATATAATAAAATAAAGAGAATAATATAAATAAATACGTTATCAAATACATGTTTACTTATTTTAGACTAATGTTACATAAAACCATCCATTCCTCGTTCCTCTAACATCGCCGCCATTATCGCCGCAGAGCGCGTGCGAGCTAATCACCTGATTCGTCAAATCGGCCGACACAGACGACCAACAGCGTTGAAGTATGGTCGATGAGAATGTGTGTGTTTATATAATTATTGCAGTTCATCTGTTTGCGTAAAGGTACCGAGTTAAAAGCGATCATTGTATGGGAGTTATTTTTCTATGGTATATTAGTTCGTTGGGTGTTTAGTAGTTCGATACAAAGCCTTAAAGCGTAGCTAGTATAGACCATTTTGAATCTTTTAAGAGAAAGTTTTTTATACGAAGTCACAGAATTAATATTAGTACTACGTACAGAAAGGAAACTCCCTGCCCCTCCCGCAATATGGCACCCCCGCTCCTTCCGCACTTCTCCCCGCTCTTGTGTAACTGTGGGACGTTCGACTATGAAAACGCACACATTGACGTGTTACTGACGTGTTCACGGATATACAGTTTCATTTGTAGTAATAGTAGGCATATTTGACGCGCCGTTTCTATGAAGCGCCCGCCCTGTGACGAAGTGTAACAGATTTGTTAAGGATATTTTTTTTACGAAAATCCCAAAATTTTACACGTCATTGCTAGCAGTGGCGAATTTAATGCAAAAGATGTTTTTTTTAATTTCTATTTTATTAGAGCAATGTGCGGACATTCGAAAAAACATGCTTTGTGCGTCTGTGACATCAGAATTTATTTTTAAATTAATTTAAAGTTTACCAAGAAAAAAACTAAATTTAGGAAATCAATTAGGAATAAAATTAGAAATAAAAAAAAATGGTTTTTGGGATCTTGATGTAGTATATATTTTAATCCCGAAATTCCCACTGGTGTGCAGTCCCTGGGTGCAACTAGTTGACCTTCGAAAATTAGTCATGTGAGTCATGTCATGAGTAAAATTAACTGGTTACATGGAAATGAGACCAAAAGCTCTCAAGGTGAAGTAAAGAAAGGAGCTTAAAGCCACCTACCGCGCAGTCACATGAAAGCAAAAGTACGCAACTTGACCGCATTATTGAAAGCACGTGATTTGCTTCTTACATAACACTAACGAATTGATTTAAATTAGATCATTTATCTTTACTTAGTCGAAAAACATTACGTGTGCCTAATTATTATTTATGGAAGCGTGAAATTAGTACTAACTTGTATGGAAGTAAAAAAGTAAAGTAAATAGGTATATACCAAAATGGATCCAATACTAAAACCTTATTATTATAAAAGATGCAATAAAGTAATTGAGAATTGAATTGAGATGTATGTATTATCGATAGATGATACTTTAAGTCAAGTAATAAACCTAATAAAATTCATTAGAAGTAAAATGCAAGTTCAAGCTACAAGGCTACGCTTACAAATACGAGACTCGTAGACTGCAAATTCTACTCACGTAGGAAGGTAAACATAGAAAATCACAAAGATTTTCTTGTTCTATGTGTAAGTATTGTAAACGGTATTTTTTCAATTATCTCTTAACGGTTCTGCCCGTATGTTTTCTTTTTTGCAGTTATTAAATTACGTGTTTTTATTTACTTTTGCACATTTAGTTTAATTAGATAGTTCAATTAGTATTCGTTATATGGGTTTTTCCTCAACAATAAAATTTGTTCAATTTTGTAAAAGGTTTCCCTTATATACAGGGTCTTGGATGTTTATCTACATATGTATTTGTTATAAAATATAGTATCGTTGACTTGTGTTATGGGCACAGAGTACATATGAAGAAGAGCTGTTCATAAGCTAGTAGACCTGTCCCCAGTCGACCAACTTGGGGCTTCTAACTATTTGCCACCAGATGTCACTATTGTCGCATTCGCGGAGTTCACTTTACAGTGTCAACACGTGCCGCAGATGTGTCGAAGTTACGTGAAATTTTAGATTGTGCTCAATGAAGTGCTGTGAAGTGCTAAAAGTAACACACACCACAAGGAATCACGCGATAAAAGTATATATTTTCACTCGTAAGTATTTTTTACGTAATTATTCCCACAGCGGTGGATACGCGCCTGTCAGTACAGCCTGTCAGTACATCTAGTGAGTAATAGCAGAACTCAAGAGAATTGATAAAACAGTTTGCGAAAATAATTATGCTACTGGCCAATAGGTGGCTTTACAATTTGTTAAAATAAGATAAAATAAGTCGTACGTCTATCCAATAAGAGTTCATTTTTTAATTTCTGTCTACGGTAAGTATACGTCCCCCGCTCCCCTCCCAAAGCGGACACTATCTTTCATATGTAAAATGCCTATGCGCACCTCCTCTCTTTACTTACTTTGTGGTTATGGGATACTAATATCCCATAACACAAGTCTCGAACTTACTTTGGGGCTAACTCAATCTGTGTGATTTGTCCGTATATATTTATATTTATTTATTTATTATTTATATGATAATAGGTTTTTCTATAGAGTAGGTACGTAGGTATTATATACTAGTAAGCAATCAAATTAATTCATTAAACTTTTAGGTACGCCTTATAAGAGAAGCAAGAAGCACAAGAAGCAGTACAATAATACAGCCCATTAATCAGCAGTGGGGAAGGTAATGACATTCAATATTTAATGACAAACAGAAATTACTTCTCTGACACATTATTATTGATAACTGTTAGTGTGCGCCAAATGTAGTGGTACATACGGCCATGACCAATTTATGAATATTGGCGAAGGAAAGTGAGGTAAAGGCCGACTTCCCACGACCTGGACCAGTTTCTTAAATCGGACATGAAGACGATAGGCCTCATCCCTGACATGGTACACAACAGAGACAAATAGCGCGCAAAAGATTAGGAGAGCCGACCCCAAATGATATGGAAAATGGTTAGGACTGATCATTCTCTCTTACTACTCAAAGTGTCTCAAGTTGTTTGGAAGATATTAATTAGCAATAAACCCGCCATATTGATTCATATGTTACAATTTTTTTTTAATATATTTATAAGTGTTTTATGGGCTGTAAAAATAATTATATTGTATAACCAATCTATGTCCTGGGTCTCTGCACTAGCGGAGGAGTGGCATTACTAGTGCCTTCTACTACAAAGGCACAAAAAGAATCTGCAGCTCTTATGATGTGGTAAAAGTTTTACTATCCTGTTACCGACACATCAACCTTTATTCTATCTGTTATATTTATACTCTATGCGCAATCTATCTGTTGTATGTATACTCTATGGCGGGCAAAAGCGTGTAAGTACTTCTAAACGCCGAGCGAATTTGTAACCATATTTGGTAATGTTTGAGACTCTCTGCTGTGATTGGTACAGTTTTAACGAACAAGCGACAGGCGCCCCGCGCCCCCCTGCAGAGCATATAAGTATTTCCACGCCTCACCGCCCGTGCTCATTCTCTGTCTACAATTTATCAAGCGATGTAGTAGTGTTTAAGTGTCGCTGTGTTAGTTTATAAACGGCTAATCCTCCTAAAAGTTTCCTTGTATTTGTATTTATGAGTTTACTGACAAATAAAACGCAATTACGCGGTTGGACAATCTTTCATTTCTAACAACTGGTCCATTCGAGTCGGATAATAGTAATTCAACCGCGTCGCGTTCCGCGTTTTATGTGGACTCTAGTCAAGTGTTTTAGTACCTACCAGTGAAATTCAATTTCACCACAATGGTGGGAACAAGGAGCACGGCGAGGGAACAACAGGAGGAGCCATCTTCGGTCATGGAGTCACCTCGACCAGCGACACCAACAGTCACCGGCGGCAGCTATGAGCATGGCGCGCTGCACGACACGGCCGCAGCGCCGCTGACACCCGGTGACACTTCGGCACCCGTCGCTCCCGTCACAACTGCGCCCAGTGGGTCGCACGCCACCACAACGGGAGGACCACAGCTGAACGACACCAGCCAACCGTTGAGAGACCTAACGGCGGCTTTATTAGAGGTAGTTCGTGGGGCTCGCCCCGCGACACACAGGTATGCTGACTTGCCTTATTTTAATGGAAATACTGGTGATTGGTTATATTTTAAAAGTGCATTTATCGAGTCACAATCTGCTTTTACGGAGGCAGAAAATAAGGCACGGCTACGCAAATGCTTAAAAGGAGTAGCTTTAGAATCGGTAAAGGGTTTATTTGTAGGCGGTATAAACGCACAAAAAATAGTGGAAAGGTTAGAAGCACGCTTCGGTCGACCACACGCTTTGGTTACAAACGAGCTGGAAAAGTTACGCCACTTACCAAAGTTGACAGATAGCCCAAAGGAAGTGTGTATTTTTGCTTCTAAAGTAAATAATATTATTTCTACTATAAATGCATTAAATAAAATCGAGTACTTACATAATCCAGAAATTACTAACATTGTATGCGATAAATTGACGACAGTTTTACGACACCGCTGGTATGACTTTGAGGTTATGGCAGACGCATCTGAACCTAGGCTGCTTGTCATCGCTCGTTTCCTAGACAGGGAGGCTGACCTCAATTCAAGGCATGCCAAATGTGAGATAGTCGAAGAGCGAAAAGATTACAAGCGCCATCACTGTGGTACCACAAACACAAAAGTCAGTATGTGCCCTATATGCAACGCCACAAGCCATAGCACTCCAGCCGCATGTTCTAAATTTTTATCCATACCCGTTTCAGAAAGGTGGGAGACAGCTCGTAAAAATAAATTATGTTTCAGATGCCTCGGTAGACGGACATGGAACCACCGTTGCAAAGGAAAGAAGTGCGAAGCGCGAGGCTGCGAGTACTACCACCACAAGCTGTTGCACAACGACGCAGCACAGCGAGTGCAGAGTGACAGCAGCACAACTACACTACGACAGCGAGCGGAGGGCGACAGCACCGAGGCAGCACCTGTATTCGAGTCGTGTAGCAACGCGACTACAACAGCGGCGGGAGTGCCGCGCTCGGTGCAGACCTTCCTTAAAGTTTTACCTGTTCAAATATCGGGACCACATGGTAAGATAGATACTTATGCTTTATTAGATGATGGGTCCACCATCACGCTGCTGACGTCAAGACTGGCAGACAAGATTGGCGTTACGGGGCCAGCAGCACCTTTTGTCATAGAAGCCATAGCGGGAGCGCACATCGACGCTGTCAGTTCCCGACGGGTAAAGTTCTCTATTAAAGGCAAGTATACAAATAATAAAATTAATATCGAGGCGCGAACCATTGACAGCCTAAACATATCCCCGCAGTCTGTGCCAACCGAAGCTCTGGCTCATTGTGAACATCTACAGGACATTAGCGACCAACTCGTCTATGCAACTGCAGAACCGCTCATATTAATAGGACAAGACAATTGGTCCCTGCTCATTGCATCTGAGGTAAGACGAGGTAAGCAGGAACAACCAGTAGCGTCACACACACCCCTTGGCTGGGTATTACACGGACAGAAAAGTCGCGGTGGCTACATGCTACAAGAACGTTTTCGTTGTAGCCATGCACATACGAAAGACGAAGCCCTTGAACAATTAGTAAAGGAGCACTTTGATTTAGAGGCGTTGGGCGTAGAACCGCGTCGACCTCAAGCTGACCCTGACACGCGCGCACTGCAGATATTACAAAAAACGACAAAAGCGCTGACCGAGGGTGGCTATGAAACAGGACTATTATGGAAGGAAAACGGTAAGCCCTTCCCAAATAATTACCAGGCTACTCTCGGAAGGTTGGTAGGCGTAGAAAAACGACTGGCGAAAGACCCACCTCTAAAACAAAAAATACAAGGATCAAATGAATTCCTGTTTGAAAACAAATATGCTGAGCTCGCTCCAACAGCGCCACCTGTTGGACACACCTGGTACCTGCCTCATTTTCCGGTTTTAAATCCCTCAAAACCCGGTAAAGTTCGTATAGTTAAAGACGCAGCTGCACATACCGATGGTGTTTGCCTTAATGATTATTTATTAACTGGCCCTGATTTGTTACAATCTCTGCTAGGTGTCTTTATGCGATTTAGAGAAAAACCAGTTGCAATAGCGGCTGACATAAAAGACATGTTTCTCCGCATAAAAATAAGAGAGGAAGATAGAGACGCTTTACGTTTTCTGTGGCGTGACGAGACAGACCACGCACCCATGGAGTACAGAATGACATCTCTCCTCTTTGGCGCCACATCATCACCTAGTACGGCAATTTACGTTAAGAACTATAATGCCCTTTTACATCAAGACGAGTTTCCAGAAGCCTTGGATCCTATAATAAATAATCACTATATGGATGACTATTTACAGAGTTTTGACACCGCGGCCGAGGCGAATCGTGTGGCTCGAGCAGTGGATGCCGTGCACCGCCGAGGCAACTTCGTGCTACAGAAATGGGCATCGAACGACAGCAGTGCCATCGCCGGTCTCGCAGTGGAGCCCATGACTCCTAATGTCAACATCAACAACGAGGAAAAGTATTGGGGCTCGTTTGGCGAGTAGCCGACGACACCCTGGGTTTTAATTTATCTAAATTTCCCTTTAACGATAAAATTACTAAACGTCAACTATTGAAAGAAGCTATGTCTCTCTATGATCCATTAGGTTTAGTAACACCAGTAACCATCCAAGGCAAACAAATATTACAAGAGGCATGGCGTAGTAACGTCGGGTGGGATGATCCCTTACCATTTAAATTAGAGCAAGCCTGGCTAACTTGGTTAATATCTTTACAGAATTTGAAGGATGTGGCTTTACCACGAAGTTACCCATTATTTAGTTCGGCAGAGATACTTGAGCTACACGTTTTTGTTGACGCGAGCGAAGTCGCCTACGCCGCAGCGGCTTATTGGCGATCAGTAAATAATAAAGGCGAGGTACAGATCTCACTCGCGGCAGCAAAAGGACGTGTGGCCCCCCTTAAGATTGTTTCTATACCTAGACTTGAATTACAGGCGGCAGTTCTGGGTGGTCGGCTGGCGCACACCGTCTCGCTCCAACACTCGCGTCGCCCGGACCGCCGCGTGCTGTGGACTGACTCACGCACCGTGCTGTCGTGGCTGCGCGCGGGTGCGCGGTCTTTCAAGCCGTTCGTAGCGCACCGCGTGGCCGAACTGGAAGAGACAACGGCAACCACGGAGTGGCGATGGGTACCCACAGCCGACAACGT
Source organism: Ephestia elutella (assembly GCA_018467065.1). NCBI lineage: Eukaryota > Metazoa > Arthropoda > Insecta > Lepidoptera > Pyralidae > Ephestia > Ephestia elutella. The sequence continues at coordinate 9,356,267 of CM031569.1, forward strand.
CGCTGACGACGCTACTCGCAGCGTACCGACCGAGTTCACAGCTTCACATCGATGGTTTCGAGGCCCGGAATTTCTATACAAAGAAGAAAAACTCTGGCCGCGCGATAACGACCCGCTCCACTCCACGAAAACTGGCGAAGAACGTGTTGCCATGACTACCACTCACCCGCAACTCAAAGAAGCTCTACCAGACGTGTCGAGGTTCTCGTCGTGGATCCGTCTAATCAGATCGACCGCACGCGTACTACAATTCATCGACCGCTGCAAAACTCACACTGTCACCGCCGTGCGTAGAAAACGCACACGCCGCATTTCATCTGAGGACCCGGACTGGACTGGCGCCCAGCCCCGGCCAGCCCGCGCTAGCACCAGAGCGACTCCACAGCGTGACAACAGCCATGCGAGTGCAGCCCGCACCTACGTGCCTCTCGCAGCTTGTTACACACGCCGAGCTGAACTCTTATGGACGCGTGCCCTTCAGGAGGACTGCTTTCCTTCTGAGCTGCGTGACATCACCGGCGGGAGGAGATTATCCAATGACAGTCGCCTTCGACACCTATCCTTGACTACAGATCAATATGGCGTATTGAGGTTACGCTCTAGAACGGCCGTCGCTACTGATATCAACGAGGAAACTCTGTCCCCAGCAGTATTAGATGGAAACCACGCCTATTGCCGACTGTATATCAACTGGATCCACCGACAGTTACATCATAGCGGGGTCGAATGTGTCACCAACGAGATACGCCAAAGGTATTGGATACTACGCATTAGACCAACAGTAAGAACAGTCATCAGACGATGCCAGCCATGCAGACTACGTCGTGCCACGCCTACTGAGCCGTTGACGGGGAACCTGCCACCATGTCGCCTCGCCCATCATCAGCGGCCATTCACACAAACGGGACTGGATTATTTCGGGCCATTAACAGTCACTATTGCGAGACACCACGAGAAACGCTACGTTGCCCTATTCACCTGCTTGACGACAAGGGCAGTTCATCTGGAAATAGCGTCGTCACTCTCTGCTGATGCTGCCGTGCTCGCATTACGTCGCATGATGGCTAGACGTGGTTGCCCCGACGCTATATGGAGTGACAATGGCTCTAACTTTCATGGAGCTGATGCTGAACTTCGAAAGGCGGCTCTAACCTCTATGCTACAGGAAGCAGACGTTCGACAAATAAACTGGCACTACATACCACCGGGGGCGCCGTTCATGGGCGGAGCATGGGAGCGGTTGGTGCGCTCAGTTAAAACCGCACTGACAACTACATTGCACGAACGTCACCCTCACGAAGACGTCCTTCACACTTTACTTACGGAAGTCGAACATACAGTCAATTCTCGACCGCTGTCACATGTGTCGGTCGCACCAGAAGACGACACCGCCTTAACCCCTAACCACTTCTTATTAGGCGGACCTTCGAAGGTTCCATTGCCAGGGACATTCTCCAAGGTGGATGAGCTAGGACGGTCACATTGGAAGGCAGCTCAACGACTGGCTGATCTATTCTGGCAGCGCTGGGTGCGAGAAGTCCTACCTCTACTTCATCATCGACGAGAGCCGCATGGGCGCGGCGAGGCGATAAAAGTGGGTGATGTAGTCGTCATAGTGGACTCGACGTTACCACGAAATGTATGGCCGAAGGGCAGAGTGGAGCAGGTCTATCCAGGCACGGACGGAGTGATACGGGTCGTAGACGTCAAAACAAAGAATGGCCTGATGCGTCGTCCGACTAAACGTTTAGTTATACTACCAGTAGAATGTTAAACTGATTTGTTTATGTTTGTCATTTTTCTTATGCATATTTTGTTGGCGTTGTTATGGAAGGTATTGCTGACTTTTGTGGTGTAATTATTTTTGCAGAATACTGACCATAACAACTACCCTTAGAGTCAGATTTGTTTATGTTTGTCGTTGTTTTATGTATTTGTGTTGGCGTTGTTATGATGGAGGTATTGCCGGCCTTTACGGTGTAATTATTTTGCAGAGTACCGACAACATAACAACTACCCTTAAAAGTATTATTTATTTCTTGCTCTCTCCGCAAGTAAACAACACAGTCGTTTGTTTACTTGTGGAAAGAGTTTAGTTTAAGTCATTTAATATTGCATATTGATGTTTACAATATTATAAATTTGTCATGGTTTTATGTATATTTGTGTTGGCGTTGTTGTGATGAAGGTATTGCCGGCCTTTACGGTGTAATTATTTCGCAGAGTACCGACAACATAACAACTACCCTTAAAGTATTATTTATTTCTTGGCCTCTCCGCAAGTAAATAGCACAGTCGTTTGTTTACTTGTGGAAAGAGTTTAGTTTAATTTAACTAATATTGTATGCTAATGTTCATAGAATCAAACTATACTTCTCTATTTAATATGGTTATTTGCTTTATATAGAGATCGGAATTAGCTAAATCTTATTACATATTTTCTCTAAAATGTAGAGTCCATAGATTTAGTAGTAATTGTCGATAAGTACTTTAAGTCAGAGGTGGCAAGTGTTCAACAGTTTAGTAATGACATTGTAACCGATTCTATAATTTGTTTATATTTCATTCAGTCAGCCGATAACTTAAGTTATTTACTTGTCACCAACAAGGCACATGTGTCGGTAGCGGAATACTGCCTATATGTTTACTGCGTTCACACGGCGGGAGAGATGTTACCGACACATCAACCTTTATTCTATCTGTTATATTTATACTCTATGCGCAATCTATCTGTTGTATGTATACTCTATGGCGGGCAAAAGCGTGTAAGTACTTCTAAACGCCGAGCGAATTTGTAACCATATTTGGTAATGTTTGAGACTCTCTGCTGTGATTGGTACAGTTTTAACGAACAAGCGACAGGCGCCCCGCGCCCCTGCAGAGCATATAAGTATTTCCACGCCTCACCGCCCGTGCTCATTCTCTGTCTACAATTTATCAAGCGATGTAGTAGTGTTTAAGTGTCGCTGTGTTAGTTTATAAACGGCTAATCCTCCTAAAAGTTTCCTTGTATTTGTATTTATGAGTTTACTGACAAATAAAACGCAATTACGCGGTTGGACAATCTTTCATTTCTAACATATCCCTTTTCAAAAAATATTTCCCAGGTAGGTATAAACTCTATTAAGTCGTTACATAAATACCAATGGAACCAAATAAAATGTCACCTGGACAGTAAAAGTTATTTCATATCATCACATGTATGTTAATTTGTGAATTTGCATTTTATTCACTTCTCATCGTTTCGACACTATCATATCTATATCCATATATTTCCAGTACAAGGTCGTCCAAAATATCAAGTTTACATCCGCTATAAACCACCACTACGACTCACGATCATATATGGATATTCAGATTAATGTATGCCTATTTATTTACATATGGATGATGTTACTTCATTTTATTGACAAATTAACATAATATTAGATTTATATGAGAGACATATTTTTAGCTTATCGTCATTCATTTGACAATTTTTTATGCAATTTAGTACACGGGCAGCATATGATCTGGTATAGCACTTACTTAATTATTTCTTTTAAACACCTGAGTAATTTCTTAATTTTGAAAGTAGTCCTTAGAGGACAAGGTAAGGCATTTTGAAAGAGACAAATTGATAAAAGCGCTATTTAAATGTTCCGAAACAAAACAGTTGAACGAGAAATGTTAATTAGTATCACGTGGTAATCTTTTCACGTGACAATAAAAGTTTAGTTTTAAACTTTCGTTTTAAATTCTTTTTAGGTCTTTTAGTTTTAAAGACTTAAAAAATTTTTTTAGGTCTCTACACTAGATTTATTTATTTATTTATTTAACCTTTATTGTACAAACACAATGTATGGCACAATAGGTGGACTTAATGCAGAAGCATTATCTAACAGTCGACCTTTGGGGTAAACAGAGAACTTAAGTGCCCGCAGAGATCCTCAAAATTTTTCTTCATGATTTTAGGCAAATTATCATACATACAAATTGTAATAAAATCTATATGCTTGTGGCAACAGTCTTAGGTACTATTAAATCAATTTATATCGGTCAAGTAAAGTAGATTAATATGGTAATTATCATTCAGAATGCCAATTCAACGATATTTTACCAATTTTATTTAAATTTCAACTATGAAATGCCAGACTCTTTCCTAATTTTTATTACTCATAAAAATATTCCCTTATTATTTTACTAAACCAGAGAGTTGATCATAGGCCGGTAATGAAGTCCTTTCAGGATGTAAATAATTTAAGTTTGTACCAACTAAAGGGACCGTTTCGAATAGGTTTGTAAACTTCGGTCTCATCATAAAACTTCAACTAGGACTTGCGAAAGTACATACTCAACTCAAACATATTAAGTACCCCCTATTATAGGCATTATATTATTCATTCATATTCAATGTTAGATACCTTTATAGTAGTTTTTAGATTACTTTTTGTCATTCAATAATCACTCTCATTAACTTTTCGCAAGCAATAATATTTTGGTGGTCAAATTATATTGTCAAATCAAATAGAAAAGTAATGCAATATGCGGAATCAATTACAGTGTTTTGTACGCCTTATACAATGGAGTAAATTATGAAATAGTACCAGAGTGGTTCGTATCTGCCAAGTGTAAGTATGTCTCGTTTCGTAGCATTGTCGTGAATGTGACTAGCGGAATTGTTTCCGGGTTAGGTACCTAGTTTAGCTACTAGTATTTATTAACAAAATATTGGATAAATGTTAACCGCTGTTATTTTATAAATAACTTAGTAATTTAAAAAATAACAGCGGTTTTCTAAAAGAATATAGTGACATTAATAAACTGAATTTTCATCATAAAAACCGCTAAAAGAACGATCTGTAAGTAAGCCGTATGGAATAGAAATGTAGGAAAATTCAATATTGGTATGATAATAATCTGACAGTTCCAAGCATTGATGTGTGTCATATTAGACCTTATCGCAATGTCTTTAGGACCAAAGTGTTTACATATTAATGCTCGTGACATGCCTGTTTCCTCAGACTGTATTACAAAGGACGCAAAAAAATTTGTTTTATGTTTCCTATGTATGTATTTTTTGTGTACAAAAATTAATAAATAAATACATAAATAACAAGCTAATTATTAAAAATAAAAAACACGACTGACAAGTTTTTACTCAAAAAGTACATACAAACATATAAGTTATACATTTTTAAAATCGCCTTTTAAAGCCCTTCAATTTGATACCCCACTCGATAAGATTGATCAAATTTAATTTTTTTGGTCTGCTATTTATCGCATATATAATCCGCCATTTTGTTTTTATGATGACGTCATATAGCCTATGTCACTCGGAGGAATGAAAGGAATCTAAAAATACCTCTCACATCAAAATCTGTTAAGCCGTTCAGGACTTATGGTGGAATAAAGAAACTTACATACATACATACATACATACATGAACCCTGAAAACATAACACTCCTTTTTTGGTCAGTCGTGTAAAAATTATAAGACAAACAAAAGGCCCTAAAAGTCAGCACAATACCTATACCTACTCAGCGGGGGAGCACATTTCGAATAAGTAATATTTAAATGCGAAAGTGAGTTTGTTTATTTGTTCGTTACCTCTCCACGCTTTATCTACTGAACCTGAATCTTGCTGAAATTTCGCATATACAAGGTTATTTTTAAGGACTTAGGACTTCGCAGGACATAGGGTACCTTTCATCCCGATTCAACGCAAGCGAAGCCGCGTATATAAGCTAGTCTAGTATAAGTTTAATCTAGATCGTTTCTTTATAAGAATGCCTACATAGTAATGTAGGCATTCTTATATAGAAACGATCTATCTGAGTTGATAGATCTATTCAGTAGATCTATCACAGAAATGTCTCCGAGACTGGATTTAGGTGAGCGATTGGACTGGCAAGTGGATAAAAACCAGGTTTAATCAATTGTAGTATCCTTTCTGAAGATAAAGAATAGTCACTTTGTTCGTCGTTTGACTCTCGCTATCGTAATTTGCAATCAGTGTTTATCTAGAAGAGTCTGGACCAGTTTGTGTATTTAGTCATTTTGCATTATGGTCATCTTTTTCATAACATAAAATTATAACCTAAGAGTGAGTACTCAGTTTTGAATAGGGTTTTGTTGATGTAAAGATATTTTCTTTGTAAACATAACAATTTCTAAATACAATACTTACTTGATTATTTTATCAAAAAGTTAAGGCTAGCAAACTATTCAGGAAAATTTTTTCCCGCATAACATGATACCCTAAAATTATATTATTTAAGATTATTTTATATTTTTTAAGATTAAGTATATTTCAATAATCTTAATTTATACACAGATTGGCTTATACTGTCAACAAGTTAGCCATCTTGTAAACAAAAAAAAAGCAATGTAAGACTCACCGACTTTATCAAGAATTCAAGTAAACACGAATCATAATTGAATTGGAACTGATTTTAATAATTCGTTGAGGTTGAAGCTTTCAAAGGGCCAAAGCCAAATTGACGAGTACCTTATATACTTGTGTACACGAGTAGAGTAACCGGTATAGTAGTATGGTAGAGTAATATTTTTATACTAACTGTATGCCATGTAAAAAGTATTGGTAGAGTATGAGTAGAATACTAAAATATGGTGGAGTAGAGTAGCTGCCATCGCGTTTCTCTACCACTTTCGTTCTCCCACCACTAGCCAATGAGTGTGATAATGACTCTACTACACGTAGATTACTTACATTGTTAGAAAAACACTTTATACATAAGCATTAATAGAGCTCTATTAGAGCGACGATATGGCGTTCTATAAAACACTGATTAACTAAAAAAAAATTCATGTGTTAAAAAACAGCTACTCTACTAAAATGTAGAGTACTTGGGACTGGTAGAGTAGTACGCAAGTTGACTCTACCGTTTAGTACACCAGGCAAAATTATATTCTAAAAGTACAATGCCCATATACATGTAGTCTTATGTTGGTTAATATAGCAAGAATTTCATTATCGCAAACCCTTGTCAGTCAATGTCACAAATATCCCACAAATAGGTATTATAAATGCGCAAGTCTGGATGCGTGTTACTCAAACAAATAGATAGATCAACACTTTATTGCACCATTTACAGAAAAGAATATACAAAAAAGTGACAAAAAGTAAATACATAAATGAGCGCAAAGGCGGGCTTATCGCAAATGCAATTTCTTCCAGCCAACCTTTGGGCACAGAATTAATATTAGTACTACGTACAGAAAGGAAACTCCCTGCCCCTCCCGCAATATGGCACCCCCCGCTCCTTCCGCACTTCTCCCCCGTTCTTGTGTAACTGTGGGACGTTCGACTATGAAAACGCACACATTGACGTGTTACTGACGTGTTCACGGATATACAGTTTCATTTGTAGTAGTAGTAGGCATATTTGACGCGCCGTTTCTATGAAGCGCCCGCCCTGTGCTTGGGTAGAAGTATACATAAGTGAAAAATTTAGGATATAGGAAGAAATAAAATTAAAAAATATAATTAAAAAAAGAACAAAATCTACAAGACGAATTTTTATAAAATTTGGTACAAGGGTAAAATTTTACCTAGAATAGCACATAGGGTATTGTTTATACCAAAATTCCCACGGGTGGGAAACCCCGGGGCGCGGCTAACATTCTCTCTCTCAGCCTAAAGACGTCCACTGCTGGACAAAGGCCTCCCCCAAGGATTTTATCCGTGGGGGGTTTTGCCGTAATCGCCACGCTTGGCAGGCGGGTTGGCGATCGCAGTGTGATGGCATAGTACGCGGAAAGATGCTGCTGCCCATCCTCCGGTGTTTTTAATCCCTTAGTCGCCTCTTACGACACCCACGGGAAGAGATGGGTTGGTGCTATTCTAGGGCCACACCACAGGCCACCACAGGCGGCTAACATTACGAGTACTTATTCGTACTTATTTGCTTAAATTATAAAAAGAAATTGCCACTCAATACAAGTAGCAATATTGCGCGCAAACTAAAGATGACTTTGAATTAAATTATGTAGATTCAGTGATCAACTCGTCCTCTTAAGTAATCATTACATTGACTTGGGTGACGTCAGATATTTACGAGATTCTGATACGTTTCACTACAATTGGAGTATCCTTGCAATAAGGAAAATTTGTTACATTTTGCAATACATTGCGTAAGTTACAGCCTCTTCGTTGCTTCATCATATTTTGAAAATATGCTGCTCTAATTTTTTTTAAGGTTATTCCTGGTTATATTGTTTCGTCGCTAGGTCGAAACAATTAAATATACACACTACATGTCTTTTACACCTTTTTGACTATAAATGAAATGGCAAGTTTCATAATAAAGAGCCATTGAATGAAACCATACACTTTTATTAATGACAATCATTTATATCACGTAGACAAAAAGAATTAGGTAGTCAAAAAAATTAGACCGAGGTTGAGAATTAAATTAAGTACGTTTTATTGCTACTATTTTACTAATTCATTTTATGACATATGTATTTGTACTACACCTTAATTATACCGATTCAAGGCGATATAATCCTAACTGATATTATAAATGTGAAAGTGAGTTTGTTTGTTTGTTACCTCTTAACGCTTCATCTACTGAACCAATCGAACCAAATGAAAGAAGTACGTAGAAGGACATAGGGTTCCTTTCATCCCGGGAAAAAGCACTGTTCCCGTGGGAATTTCACGCGGGCGAAGCTGCGGGCAAAAGTTAGTTATAAAATAAAGTCCCCGCCCCGGCGGCGTTGGTCTGTCTGTTCGCGATAAACTCAAAAACGAATGAACAGATTTTCATGTGTTTTCCACTACCACACTACTTTCCATATGAGAAAAATTTTGGTTATACTATACGCGGGAGAAGCCGCGGGCAAAACCTAGTGTTAAAGATTTTTGAAGTCCGAAAGGAAGGTACATACTTCCTTATTATTTGGATTTTTGAGCATCTCAGATGCAATATTAGTACTAAAGTACTCTCATATAGAAATAATATATGGTGAAAAAAATTCCATGCGAGCAGGACTTGAACCCGCGACCAGGTCTTTATACGACCTTGCTCTTCCAACTGAGCTATCGCATTTCAATCCTGCACATCGAAAATCTTCACCATATCCAATTTCTATTGAAACGCATTAAAAAGAAAAAAGAAGAAGAAGAGTTGGAAGAGCAAGGTCGTATAAAGACCTGGTCGCGGGTTCAAGTCCTGCTCGCATGTAATTTTTTCACCATATATTATTTCTATATGAGAGTACTTTAGTACATACTTCCTGTTCTTCAAAATTGCTATCTTATCTGTCTACTACCTGGCAGGGACACAAGGTGTCTTGTGGTACCTATCAATGACAACCAGACATGTGTCGGTCGTACTTACGAAGATGTGTAGCCCTATAACGTTAATTTTTCAGTGCCAATTTAACCACTTAGTTAATTTGTCTAATTGGTATGATTTGAACCATTAATTACTAATCTCTATCCCTAACAGTCACTTAATAATCCATTGGCATAAAGTCGAGGATACACAGAAGTCGAAACGACGAACAGACATACAGACGTGGCAAAATTTAAGGGTTTCTCGTCCACAACAGAACCCCAAAACAGTAAACGCATACAATGCATACATCAGGCATGGCCGATCGGCAAAAATTCCACACCTACTGCTTCGTCTACATAACACGGCCAAATCGATTGAATAGAAGCAAGTACGAGATCTTTCACAACAATAGTTTCTACCGAGCCGTAACCATGTCGAGGAAAAACGTGCGAGAGAGCCAAAGAATAAGTCATTGTGACCCGAAGCCGCAAGGAAACACGGCTGACATTGTCTTAGCGAAACCACCACGATACAAGATAAAAAGAGGACAGATGTTTATCTCTGTGTAAATATTTTAAATCATCAAGCAAGATGTACATTTCCATACATGCTTACATATGTCTCGTTTATGACTGTGAATTTATATGTTCCATACGTAATTTTGTTTGTATTTTCCTGTTAATGAATGATATCTTCAATGACAGGGGGACTTTCAACTTTAGTAATCTTACGTTGAGTGGAACGATAATTAGTAAAGCAACAAGTGGTAAAAATTGAGAAGATTTTCAAAAGATTTATTTCAAAGATTTATTAATCAAAATTTTAACATATTTAGCTTAAACAAATTCGGATCGAAAACAACTACAAATACATTTTATTGCAAATAAAGAGATTTTGAATTTTGAACTGCTACCGTCTTATTCCAAAAGTTTGATTTAAAACAGGTTTAAACCTCGACTAAAAGATCCTGGATTGTTACGGTGTCAAAATTAGTACCAGGTTTAAATCGCGGTCTTATTACAAATCTAAGACTAACCGAGGACAACATAAACCAGAGATCATCCGTGGTTTAAACAAAAAATGACAGTCATTCGTTCTTTCACACAGACTTCGTTCATTATGACATTCCGTTTCTTTCGATGTTGATATGAACTTCATACTTAAAATTCGTAAATAACTTTTATCAATAAGAAAACAAATCATATTATTATTCTTTCTTTTAGTTTTAATCTCAAAAATGAGCACAACCAACATTGGTGCTTAGGATTGTGTTTATAATTAATCATAATATTTTTAAAATATCTAGCATGAAATAGATCAAACGGAACGTAGTTACGCGGCACGTAATTTGACACAATGACCAAAGCAAACCAAAGTTATGTTTATTTAGGTTACGTTTACATTACAAGAACTTGTTGTTAAAAATAAAGAAATATCTAGTTTCTAGGAATACTGATGCGTAATTCTGTGCGAAAAGTCGTGTATGTTTAATCAGTGCGTCTAATAGTGAAATTAATCACACCGACGACACATCAAGTCGCCAACACGTCTACAATAAATCGCAATCTTCGAAATCCATCATAATAATTGGTATTAATATCCACTCTCTTCAAAAATCTACACAACATAACCCAAGTTAACCTCAAAAGCAGAGTTAGACCATAGATAAACTAGGGGTCTCGCGGGTTTAACTTTGGTACCGCAGATAGTCCAAGACTTAGCGTTAAACTTCGTTTTGTAATAGGATTTTTTTTAGTCTATGGTTTAATCCAAGATTAAACCTAGTATCAAATTTAGTCCGCTTTTTGGAATAAAACGGTTATAGTTTAAAACTGTGTTGCAGTTGTTTGCGCCCTTCCCATAACTAATTTATAAAGAAAGTACTTATAAATACTTATGTTAAATTAGTTAAGTTTAAATTTAAAACTACCACATAATAGTCGTAATACATACATCGTCGTCGTCGTCGTATATTATACTTGCGACTTTTAAAGATACATGTGTTGTTGTAATAGATATATATTATTTGAATGTTAGAAGATGAATACCCAGTGCCGAGAAAAACTTAATTTAAGTTTATAGTGTACTGTAAATATGTAATGTTGTTTTTTATTGTTAAATAAATAAATAAATAAATAAATAATACAAGCCAGAATAAAAGTTGGATTTCAATTTGCGAAACCAGATCTTATATGCCAAATGTAAAGATCAGATGATTGTCATCCACAGCCTTCAGTCATTACCGGGAAAGGCGTTTGTACAATAAACTTGACATTTTGAGTATACGTTTTATGTTTTTGTTTTGAATTCATTTTTGTCCTGTTATTTAGCAGAGATAACGCTGACGCACTTTGTATTTTAATACAAAATGTAAACTTGATCTGTACGTACATACCACATCTTATAAGAAGATCTGAAAGGTTAGTTAATGTTCGTAGGACAGTGATAGTGACACATCTGTCAATAACTTTAATTTACTACGGCAATTATCGTCCAATCGAAGGCGATATCAAGTAAGTTGCTGTTTTGTTTATGGGTCATCCATAAAAAGTGATTAATGGTAATAGCAATAAATTCGGCTAGACATTATAACCGTGTAGTATAAATGTTATTCATGTAAATTGTAAAGTCTGTTGTGTAATAAATAAATAAATAAAAATAAACATAATTTACTGAAAATGGTTAAGCACCGAGACATAATTAATCATACAACCAGAGTACCTAATTGTTTCATTTCGACCTGGCTATGAGTTTGCCATGAAAAATCACATTAAACGTCAATAAACAATTCCAACAATAAAGATCGAAGACTATTATTTCAAACAAATTACACTATTTTCTCACGGAATATTTTACGATGATGCTTGGCAGCGGGAGATATGATTTTGCATTTAATAAGACATCATGGTCAATGACGATCATCAATTGACCTAAATACATTAAATTAATACAGGTAGTTTGATCGTTTATCAATGATAAACGACGAATAATTTCCGAAACGATTAGATTTGAAAAGGTTTCCGGGAAAATGTCGCGCACACAAACTTTTTAAAAGTTATCTTTCTCGACTAGGATCGCTCGTGGAGTCCGCTCCCGTAGAAAATTCGGAATAAAAAAATAGCCTATGTGCCGTTCCAGATTTTACTTTACTTACCCCAATACAAAAATTTCATCGAAATCGGAATACGATTATGTGTCATACATACAAATATCCAAATATTATCGTATACTAGCTTTCGCCCGCGTGAATTTCCCACGGGAAAAGTGCTATTTCCCGGGATGAAAGGTACCCTATATCCTTTTCCGTACTTCTAACTATGTGTAAGTACGAAATTTCAATCAATCAATCAAACAAACAGACAAACTCACTTTCATATTTATAATATTAGTGGGCTTTTTAGTGGCTTAATAAAATTATATTGAGCTAATTTATTGAGCGATTTAATAACACCGTAATCAATTTTGTTCAATGTGCCTAAATAGTTATTTTTATGATTTAATTTATGATTTAACATCCATTGAGCAGGTGCGAATTATAAAAACTTACGTAAAAAATAGATATTGTAATCAGATTGCCGCAACATACGGAATCGAGATTTTCCGGATGCTTGCGTCCACGCAACCCGTTTAGTGATAGCTTCACTTCGGAAGTAGGCATTTAAGTTTTCTTCTTATAACACATGGGTAAGTATAAAATGAACTCCTGTTCACGACCCAAAACTCCACTCCTGTGTAACTTTTAGGATAGGCATTATCTCTATATTTAGACCAAATTACATAATGGATAGTTTCATCAAGATCGGTTATAATTTCGATAATATCGATTTTTACATATAAGTAGATTTATTTAATAATCTAGTACCATCTTGCTCGTCATATTAACTGTACTATTATAAATAAAAAATAATACCTTGATACTTTGTAAATGTTTACTATATGTAAAACATATATCTATATTGTAAGCTCATATTGTAAACTGAGCAATATGTAACTTTTGTTTATGGTACATGTCAATCATAGAACTGAACAACTATTCATATTTATACTATTTATAGTCCTCTATTATACCGACTAGACAAAGAGATGTAGGCCCGGCGTATCTGTTAAAATAAAGACGTATCTTTTGTAAATGTTGGATTGTATCCTTCATAATACCAACAGTCTCAGCTGTGTAAATATCTAGATTGGCCGAGTTATTCAAAAGCATTGTATATTGATCATTATCACAGTTAATTACCTACTAGCTGATGCCCGCTACTCCGCTCGCGGCAAAAGTAGCATATCCTTCACTCTTCTGCCCTCCTATTGTCTCGACACGAAAAACCACACAACCATTGCTCCGTTTTGACGTGAAAAAAGGACAAACAAACACACTTTCACATTTATAATATTAGTATGGATTGTGTTTTCCTAAAAGTACCTAATAATAAAAATCAATTTTGGTATTAGGTATACATTTTTTTTTTCGTTTGATGATGATACATTTACTAGCTACGCCCTGAAACTCCACTCCTGTGGGACTTTTAAGATAAGCATTATCTCTATATTTAGACCAAATTACATAATGTGGATAGTTTCATCAAGATCGGTAAGTTATTATGGATTTTTACATATAGGTAAGTAGATTTACTTAATAATCTAGTACCATTCTTGCTCGTCATATTGACTGTACTTTAAATAAAAAATAATACCTAGACTCTTTCTAAATGCTTACTATATGTAAATCATAACTTTTGTTTATGGTACATTTCAATCTAGAACTGAACAATTATTTATATTTATAAGACAAGGTACTTATAACAAAACATGACTACCGATGTAAGACAAACAAGTAACTATTACCATTAAGAGCCCGCACTAGGCCAATGACAACTAAGATTTTCCCCCGCTACCCGCTACCCAGTTCGCCCGCACGCATCCAATCCGTGTTCTAAATAAAATGCTGGCGGGGCGCGGGAGGCGCGGCGGCTCAGAGGCGGATGGTTAAAGCATGCGGGCAATTATACGTATTATTTTTTTAAAAGCTTTATAAAAAGATATTTAAAAAAGTAAGTAACATAAGCCCTGCCTTATCTATAGAGTACTTTATACAAAAATTTTCAATCTTTATTTTAATGTATTGCTTGAATAATAGCAGTTTAAAGTGTTAATTATAGGTGATTTGGAGGCAACTTCGCGATTTTTTTCTATCGAGAAAATTTTATGCAATCGTGTTTTTGAGTAACATAATCCCTCGTGCTAGTCCTGAAGTTTGCTATATCTTAATTTTACATTCAGTTTTACATTATTGTAGATATTACAGACGATCATGTGAAGCAATCTAGCCTAGTACGGGCTAGGTAATAACCTGCTCTTATAGCTTTGGGCTTTTCCGCTTCCGAGACAGAATTGCTATATTTCCAGACGGCGATTACTGATTAGTTCTACAATTTACACCATTTTCTATTTGTATGAACCAAACGGGAATATGTAGTGAGAAAGAAACATATTCTTAAGTTCCACATTTCTCATTATTTATACGAGTATAAATATTTAATATACCTTAATATAAATATTTGAGCATCTCTATATTAAGGGTCCATAATAATAATATCAGAACTGGCCATTTCACTAAGAATTTTCATTTTTCAGGAGTTCTTAATATTGAATTTAAGAAAAATTTAAATAACGTATCATAATGAAAAAAACTTACCTATTTTTTTCACAAAACTATTCCGTTAGCACATGCACAAATTAAAAAAAATAGATCGATCAATATGTCACAATACTGCGCGCGCGTTTCGCACCCACGCGCCACCTGCACACTGTCAAACGCACTAAGCCGTGAGAAGGGCGCATGTGAATTTTATACCAAGTGCCAACGGGGATAGGCAATTTTTAATTTTAAAATAATTTATAGGTTTCATAGAAATTGCTTTCGATGTTTAATAGAGGTAAGATAGACACTGGTAAGGTAGATTGAGATTAAGGTAGATTAACATAATGTTAATAAATATGTATTTATTCAAAACACAATACCTATTAAAACTAATGATAAATGGCACAATTTCATTAAAAAACTTTTTCATTTTATTAAATTACCATCATTGATGATAAAGCATATCATTGATGTAAATAATTCACTTTTAACTAATTCAAATACGTTGATATAAAATAACAAATCATTCGACTAGGAAAAAATAAACAAGTCGTTTAAACAAACAAGCCCGGTCGGTTTCTCTAATTTTTAATTTTACCTAAAGACACAAATTAGATTTTGGTTAAACCTAATTAAGAACCTAATCCTTTAACTAATAAATAATGCTACTACATAACTTCACCATTGTCCTGTCTACCAGTCCTTAGCTCGGCCGAACAACTCGGCTACCTACGATCGCTAGTAGCAAGTTTGCTCATCATTATCAGTCTGATGTCCCAGCACAGAACCCAGTTACTAAACTTTTCGCCGTTTGACTGTAATAATATTTAGGGTCAATAAATTCGGGGAAAATTTTATCCGGGTGGTGGTGCCGTTATCAATTTAATGCGATAAGATTTTAAGGCTTGCTGAGTTATATGCGTATATTTAAGATGCAATTTTTCGCTTTTGCATAGAGCTATGCACTGCACCTGCACATACCTGCACCCCGTCAGTCCGTCGGAAAGTCATATTAAAAATATATATATCCAAAATAATTTATGAGTATACTTACGTACTTATTAGTATAAAGTCTGTGTGGTTGATACTGACATTTATTTCCATTAATTGTAATTTACAAACGTTTCATAACGTGCAACGTTTGCAGGAAACGTCAGCTACAACAAATAAATAAAAATGATGTTCGTACTTCATAACAATAAAGACAGAAAATGAAATATTTGATAAGATCTTATTTAGAATTTCTTTATTATTCAAGAGTGAGGGTTTCTCCACAAAAGTGTAATAATATTCTAATCCTACGTAATATTATAAATGCGAAAGTGAGTTTGTTTGTTTGTTTGTAACCTCTTCACGCTTTATCTACTGAACCAATCTTCCTAAAATTTCGCATACACATAGATGTACGGAGAAGGATATAGGGTACCTTTCATCCCGGGAAAAAGCACTGTTCCGGTGGGAAATGCACGTGGGCGAAGCCGCGGGCGAAAGCTAGTAAAGTCATAAAATTACTTGCATATCCGAGGTTTTCACTCGAAGCCATATATCTTACTCGACTTAGTTTTGTATATATTTAGACTAAGAAGTAAACACAACTACCAGCACTTGGTATTTAGGCTGAGAGGATGTCATTAGAGGCATTTGCTCAACGACTTATCTCTAACGTTCACATTACAATTACAATGTGCCTACGAGTAAACGACACAATTATTGTTACGATACAAAGGATGAAGTTAATTTATATAGAAATTAAAACGGAAATGCAAAAACATTGTTAGAAACAAAAATGTAAGTAAGTTATTAGTTGAGCCAATATCCCAGAATCTTGCTCTCTACATCAGAAGTTGAAAATGTCAAAAATAAACTAGAGTAACCTACTATTCCAATAATATTATATATAATATATACTATATTAATCAATGAATTTTCTTAAATACTTATGCTGTAAGAACTTGTTTCGTATCAAATTTCATGACCTACTTCCTGTTAATTAAGTTTTAATACATATAATTTGTCGTGTGGTTTCTAATTAACTTGCAATTTTGCATTCGCACTTATATAAGGGGTTTTGTAGAAACCTTTGTAGCACAGAACAAAAATATCTATTTGTAGTTCTTTAGTAACAAAACGCCAACTCAATTAAGTTTGGTTTGTTTGATTTGTAACAAGTTATCTACCTTAGATAAACGTTTACATTGGTAAGTAAAAGTTTGTACCATGAATATATTTTTCAGAAATAGGTATTTGTTATTACTGCCTGGACTTGGTAACTTGATTAAACAGTTTACAGAACAGGTCGATCCCTAGAAATGTGAGTTTTAATATTAATTTCAATTTTAGTTAACCTTTCGACGTTTCTGAGAATAAGGATTATGTTTTCAACCTATACCATAGTTCGTAATTGTCCTATTTAATCAGTGAACACTTATAACTTATTTTATGGCCGGGGATTTTATTCGAATGCACTACAACCAGGTTGCAGACCTCCTTAAAAAGGGAGATATCTATTAGGAGCACCCATAACCAGCGAGCATGTATGAAGAGAGTGATGAGTATAGAGAGCGAGAGAGATCTATAGAGAACTTAGCAAGTGAAAATCGCTAGTCTCTACAGACCCCCACGGGAAAAAGGTGTGATAATATGTAAATATTTTATTCAAATCATCTAGAAACCTATCACTATTTCAGAATTTTTCTCCTGCTTCAAATCGAAATCAGGATACTGAATGTACGTTTGATCGATAAGTCAATCGGGTACAGACAGGTATATTCTGTTCACGTATCCATCCACGTATCCACAATTTCAAAGCTTCAAACACAGCTAGCCATTAGCTGACTTTGACTTTGAATCTGATCCCAGATATGCTAGGATGTCAATACCTAGTGTTTCAATACAAACCTACTGTTCCATTCCATTTTAGGTACAGTCTTTGATTAGAACTCTGAATATAATTAGCTTCCCGAATCGTGTATCTAATTCATCTTTATAATAAGTCATTTTAAATATAATGTAAAGAATTAATAAGTTGTTTTTTTTTTATCTAAATTGTAATCGGATTTAGCATTTATTTTTTGTATTACCTTTTATGTAAGTATGTTCGATAAGATAAATACCTAAATTTATTTAACATTTTCATCATTTCGGGTCATTGTGGCATAAATTTATAGACGTGTAAGATCTTTAAAAAAAAAGGAAATACGTTCAATTTTTTTATCCTGTTCTCTTGTCATCAGCGTCAACAAAAGAAGAACAAAGTCCAAGGTGTACTTATGAGATTTAATTTATCTTGTTTTTGAAAATCCTAGTTAATATCCTCAAAACAAAAAGGAAAAGTTGCCTTACAATTTTTAAAGGTTATCTCAGTATTTAATGTAATAAAATCGATCCAATACCATAATTGACATCATCACTAACGGGTTTTAAAATGGTGCACGTTTTGGAAAAATCAGGTAGAAATAAATAAGGAAGAATTTACTCAGTCATCAAAAACAAGCAAATAAATATGCTATAACAAAAAATAGTAGTTTTATATCCTTATACATGATTGATTGACATAAATTTTGCTATAAAACTCGAATATTGTAGGAACTTACTGCAAATTACAATAGGCATAGGTACCTATCTACCTTCTAATTCCGTCCCATCTAATATATAAATGGGAAAATTTGGATGTGAGTATGTTTATTACTCAATCACACAAATCGTACTGGACGGAATGAGGAAATCATCTAGTTGATGATTATCAGCTAGTGTGTGAAATGGAGAAGGCAATGGTAAACTACTCCTTTGACATTGCAAGTGCAAGGTTTCTTAGGTTTTCGAGGTTTCCGCAGTTCGTTAAATGTTTTATAAGTGCTTTTTTGTGTTATATTGAATAAATGATTTAAAAAAAAAGGAATCTAACAAATCAAAAAACATAACTAACAATAACATAACATAATAATAACATAACATACCTAATAATAACATAATCTCTCACATCAAAATCCATTAAGCCGTTCAGGACTTATGGTGGAATAAAGAAACTTACATACATACATGAACCCTAAAAACATAACACTCCTTTTTGGTCAGTCGTGTAAAAAGTCATGATGGTCATTAGTCGTACCACATCATGTCGTATGCATAAATTTCAACACTCACAACATATCGCTGAGAGTTTTAATAATTTAATGGTTTTGCGCGATTGTGAACGTAAGCTTCCCAAGTATAATAGCTTTAATTAAAATTACCTATAGTACAGAGGTTACACAAGTATAAACTAGTAAATATCATCAAAAATCAGACAGCGCACCAGTGGTAGAGTTCTACTCGACCGGTAATGATTTATTGACGTGCGGAAAAAGAACAACTATGTTTATTTGTTTGTTTGTAAACTCTTTATTGCACAATTTGCACATACACATAAGCAAAATACAAAAAATAGTGAAACAAAAAGAGAGGCGTACAATGGCAGACTTATCCCAAAAAGGGATTTCTTCCAGTCAACCAAGTGTTTGAAAGGAATATTTTTTTAGTGATTAATTTATGAAAACTAACCTTACTTGTTAAAACTTCTTTTCGTACGCTATGTACACTCCATTTATTCTTACCAGTAAACAATCTTACCATGTCTTTTTATGATTTTACAACAATATAAATTAAAATAGACTTTTTAGGAAATAACTTTCGTGGTTAATAAATGTTTTACTTTAGAATGTTTAGGTTTGAACTAATATTTGATTTATTTTCAACAAAATTCAAAAAAAGTGCTGTGAAGATTGTTGACATGATAGGATTAGTGTAGACAAAATCAATCTTTTGAGGTAAGTGCAAGATGAAATCTTTGTGTTACTTCTGTATTTCCATATCTGTGCCGTAGCGATGGCTGGCTCATTGTTCGGCACCATACAATCGCTACCCTTGAATGGGTCGCTGCCGGACCATACACCTCTATTGCAGGCTTGCGTAAGACAATCGGAATGGGTGCGTATTACATTGATTTGTTAGATAAAGTGTTCTTGTTAAATATAATTTTTTGACGTGATTTTTCGCACAAATATTCTAATTATATCTGCGATTTAATCAAATATCTGGTCCTTGGAATAAATAATAAATCTAGTTAAATATTTATTAAACGGCGAGTTGAGACCCTATGAGAGTACATAATGCTAAAAGAGTATAAGGTAATATGAAAATTGTAAAAGCCAGTAAAATTTTATAAAGAAAATTGTATATACCATGGCAATGCTATTCGTATCGAGGTCGACATCGTCAAACCGGGTAATCCTGATCAAATCATAAAGTTCTTCCCATTAAAAAAAACCGTTGAGCTTATTCCCGTTCAGTAAGTTTAATAAAAACCAAAGAAAAAATTAAAAATTGTATTGATGTTGTCATCAAATGAAAAATTGACAATGGTCTTTTATGTTATTCTATTTTATATCATAGGTAAGTATGCTAAATAGGACTTTCACTTTTCATTAACCCATGTAATCAACGGTAACAAAAGAACCCCATTTGAGTAATACACAGGCAGGTGCCTATTTGTTCCTTTAAAACTCATCTAAAACCCAGCAATATTTGCGAGGTTCAGACGAACAGAAAACCGATCGAGCGGAAATCTCATTGTAATAAATACCTATAACTTTATAGTGATCGCAGCTAGACGGTATAATTTCTTTTATGAGCATTTTTCATTTTATTTTATGAGCATTTTCATAGATAACGCAGTTTTTTTTTTATAAAATGCTAATGAGATTTTTTTTATCTTATCTTATCTTATGGCGGAAAACGGACTAAGTACATAAGAAAAAGGGCCCCATAAGGGAGCTTAGGAAAGAAGGGATTTTGTCAGAAAAATATATTTTATAATCTGGTAGTTGCATGTGCGAAGTGCCGGATTCGCAAATCCTGAAGTCTAATCGCTGACTGTCATGGCCTTTTTTTAAACGCAATTAGAAGTTTTTAAATAAGTATATAGGTATATTATTTATAGTTAACTAAATTTTGACTAATAATTACGCGTAAACGGTCAATTTAATAGTTAGCGAATTTAATACTAAGTTAATTGTTTACACGTAGGTAATGGTTGACTTCAAATTTAGTTAACTACTCAACAACTTAATCGCATGTAAACCAGCCATCACAGTCACACATGATGAGTAGAGTGAACAAATCATGTGTGACAGACTTGTTAAAAGCAGAGGGTGTAACTTTAAAGACTCCACTGCTTTTATGACGGAAAACCTTACTTATAAACTAATAAACCTTCAATTGATATATTTTCATAAAGTAAATGACAGTTTATAAAGTTAAAGACATCAAAGATAAAACAACAGAGATTGTTATCGCAAAACAACTTCAAACAAACAAGAAACCTGCGCCCAAATAAGATAATTATGTTGATTTAATACTGAGTAAGTCCCATTTCATTGTGAATAAGTTTGAACTGATAACAAATATAATTAACTTTATTATGATCTTGAACAAATATTTAAATATTAAATTTGTGTAGGTAGCTGTCAAGTCTTTAGATCGAGGTGTCAAAAATTAGATACTAATATCTTGTGCATGCACTCAATCTGTAACTCACAAAATCTGTTAATCCTATCCTAAGTATAATATTATAAATATGAAAGTGAGTCTGTTTATTTGGTTGTAACCTCTTCACGCTCTATCTACTGAACCAATCTTCCTGAAATTTCGCATACACATAGGTAGTTGAAAGTACTGAGAACGACATAGGTACCTTTCATACCGTGAAAAAGTACTGTTCCCGTGGGAAATTCACGCGGGCGAAGTCTCGGCAAAAGCTAGTATTTAAATAAAAATTAATTGATTTATTGATTGATTCATATTTGTTCTTACTAAGTCCCTTCTAATCAAGAAGCGTCGATGCTTTCATTTATATTCTCCCTCGCTGTGGTATGTTAATTTCGTAGGTACTTTCCAAGGGAGTGATATGGTCTGGTCTGGAGTTATTATCTTATGTCTTGTCCCCAATGCATCTCCCGGATATCCCGGTCATTGCCAAAATGAAATTCGGTGACAAATGGCCAACACGACCTACTTATGAATGGGCAATATCGAAGATATGTTAGTTTTACTTTATTTTTGTTGCTAACGAATCATACCACTAGCTTGTCTCTTGTGCGGTTCATGTGAATTTTTTTAGAATACATATATTTTTTTGTTTAGTTCAAGTGTTTTACCTTATTGTCTTTTGTAATTTTTAATGTCTTCATTTTTGTAAAGTTGTAACAATGTTCGTAAAATTATACGTAATGAGGGCATAACTTTTCGGAATACTTGTAAAACTAGAGCATCTCTACTTACCTACAACCAACCGAACAACTTAATTACGATTTGTTTTAAACTCCAAAATAACAAAACGTTATCCAATATCCTTTACTTGTAAAATAATGAGGTGAAACAAAACAAATCCTCGTAACAGATTCGCAAAAGAGGCAGAAGCTACGAAACCCAACATTCATTGAAATTAATTTTCGTAGTTGTTGAGAGTGACAGCGCCATTGTTCATCTTTGAAAACGAATACAGTTTGGGAACAATTTTCCATCAATTACGTCTACGTCGTCCCTTGTATTTATGGTATTTCCACATTTGAAATTCTATTCTAAGGTATGCGTTCCCGACATACCTATATTACTTAGGTACCTACGTAAAGTTTCAGATATTTCTGTGGTTTCAGTGCTGCGACTCTTATGAGTAGAAAATAGGTAAATGTCAACACTGTTTTGACTAGACTAACAATTTTGCTATGTTTAAAAATAGCCTATTAAGAATTAATTCCGATAGTACTTAAGTACTTTCATTTAAGTTAAAATTAATTTGACTTAGGTAGATAGGGGTTGTTCCCAAACTACTCCATTCTTTTGTTCTAAAAAGATAAGAATCTCATACATGTGTTCCCAAGTTACCCCACGATACCTATTATCTTTCCCTATTATCAAACGGGAATGCCAAGAGATCTATTTTACGATAACTTACCAAGATTGAATCCAATCCACACCTAAATGTCAAGATGCTTTAATTTCATTAGAAAAGATTTAGCGCATAAGGATAGAGAATTAAAAAAGTTTAAAAATTTAGTTAAAAAAAAACGATTTTAAATTTAATATCACTTGTCTCGTCTTCCAGTCAGGCAGAATAATTTCGTCATAAACAAATGGAGTTAGCAAACTCCAACTCAGTAAGCCTAAAAAACCCGAGGTGAAGTAAAAACTAAGTTTTCAAGCTAAGTTGTCAGGTAGATACCTGCTAAAAAGCAGCGAAGGAACGTGCGTGGATTAGTCGAGGAGCCACGTCCTCATTTCTTGTTACCAAAGTCATTTCAGCCACCGTAGTCCGCGATCGTGATGCAAATGCAATTTCAACTTACGACACAGTTTTAATATACTCGATGGCGCCAGTTCTATTAAACCGAAGCCGCAGATTAATAATCTATACAGATGGAAAGCTTCCTAAGAGAGGTCAAAATTCATACCTATTCTTATAGGGCTGTCACTTGGTTATTGAAAATAATAAAGAAACATATTATTTCTATTTTGATTTTTTGAAATAAAAACAGTTTAGCTTTGAAAGTTAACCTACTAAAACTTAATCTACTTACTGGATTACTTAAGTTATACTTACGGGGTTTTTCGATAACAATTATTTAACAATTTACACAAGTTTTGTGCTCTATCGTGTTTTCAAATAACACATTGCATACATAAACATATTGTATATTTACCTAAATATTAGGAACGCTGCGTGCGTGAATAACAACTGCGCGAGTGCGCGAGCCCTGATTTTGTCCAATTCGGTGAGCCAGTATAAACTGGTTTGGTGCCGTACGTGACAGCGCGTGTGTGCGTAAGCACCTCGGGCTCTTAAGCTTGTAGTAGTGTACTTATTTGAAGCGCTTGTATGACGCTTACCCTCTGTACCCTTTTAACTTCTTTGAGCCAAAGCGTTTTTCAATGGAGGTGTTTATTAAGGGCCTGTTTCACCAGTTTCTAATAAAATTGCTGATAGACCATTAGGTACCAACTTCATTAGACTGATGGCATTCGTTATTGAGTGGTACAAGTGCTGGATGTATTAGGTAGGTACCCTTTTAGGTAACAGACATTTTACATATGAATGTCCAGAAGTTAATTTCAATTAATTACTATAATAAATTTGCGATCTTGACATTCTGCGGAATAGACATTTTACGAAATAGTCATTTTGTGCCCATACGATCCACAGTGAATCGCGTAGAACAACCTAGCCGTGAAAATATTTTGGCGTATTATACAGCTCTTATTAGTTAATTACATTATATTTAGCCTTTGTAGTTAGCTATTAACGTATTTTAATGTTGGGAATGAGTAAAAAACATTGGTACTTAAATACTCATGTAATTGAAATGATAGTTGAATAACAGTGAGGGAATCATTCACTAATCACCATAATTACTATAAATAAGTAAAGCAGACAGGTATAAAGTTTAAACAATGAAACAGATTGTGTTCAAAAATTTTTTAAATTAAATTTACGTCATTAAAAACTTTAGCTCAAAAGAAACTGAAAGTAGTACACAATTTAATTTATTCATTTTCATCTGATTCGGTACAGACTCATGTATCTGGGTAGTGATAGCAATCCTGCTCTGCTGTCATCTGTTGCTCAATTTATGTAGCTGGGAGTGATACTGGGTTGAAAAGTTGTGATTTTGGATAAAATGGTTCTGATATTTTTGCAAAAGGGCTTCGTGATACATCGATTACTGGATCAGAGGAAAGCAAGAGCATGTTCAGAAGATCCCTATTGGTTTGAACCTTAAATCTTTTACATGTATTCGAAATCCTAAAACGCCGATAATCTTTATTCCTACACTCCTGAGCTTCTTCAGAAAACTGGCTAATTGGGGAGAATGCACGATCCTATGACATCTCTTTTCGTGATGTAAAGTTTTTCTGGTCTGCCAGAGTCTTAGTAATTTCAGATTCGTCTGCAGAATCCTCACAACCTAAAGCAGTGAAGTTAATAACTTCGCCCTCCAGCCACTCCTTCTACTTCAACATAAATCTTAGAAATTACCATTGATTTTACTTATATCATTTTCTCTCACATGATCAAGACAAGAAGTGACCAATTAAGTAATGTTGAAGGCATCAAGTATTTTAGTATAAATAATATTTACTGTCTTTGTGTGATCAACAAAATTTAAATTTTTTTCTCAATTTTCGATTTAACACTATGCAAAATATGTACTCTTGCAAGATTTGAGATCCTATTTATGAATAATAAAAGCATAAAATAGCTTTATTGCGATTATTTTGGCTGTAGATTTCATGTAATTCAAAGAATTCCGTTCGGGCCAAAAAATACTTCCTATCTACAAAAAATAAAAAAAATATGATGCAAAGTCGGGTGAAATGTACTGAAATAAAAAATGAAAGTATATAACATAAGCTTTCATTTGTGGTAGAAATTGTAATGACACTTTGGTATACTCATAATTAGATTGTCTAAAATATATAAGAAAATTGACTTATTTCGTAAAAAAAGAAAACACCATTTTTCAACTCTCATAAACAAAATTATAACTAGTTAACGGGTTAAATAAAAATAGTATCAATAAGTACACACCTTCAAAACTGTCTCTCATTTTTATCAAAAATTTTTCGACACTCAAAAATATAAATAATAAATGTTCCCGTAAGATGCGTCGAATCCAAATTGATGACATGTTTAATGCAGTTTTGTTTATATACCCACTTTGAGCGCTCATTACTCGGTGGTGATAGAAGTTAGGTGATTAGTAAATGCATTTTTTTAATCGGTGGACTATCAGGAATCATAATTGAGATGTCATTGACCGCAGTATTGAGTTGACTTTTTCGCGGCTAAATTGGGCAAACAGTTCACTGTGCGATCTGTTGGTTTATAATCAATCTCAATATAGGTATGTTAAACGGAAAACTTATGTAACTATATCCAGAGTGCGATCAAACAAACATACTAACTCTTCAGCTTTATTTTAATGTTAAAAAATCTTTTTTTTTTTAGCTATTTGTATATAAAATAGTGAAAACACTTTTTATGCAATTAAAACCCATGGTTCATGAAAAAAATCTTTATTTTTAAAATAAAAGAAAATATAAAAGAAATTAACATAATGAATTATATAACCCTGATTGAATATTTGCAGTAAATTTTTGAGGATCATAAAACATTACATGGAAATAGAAAAAAATAATACCAATATGTCACCGAGAAGCTGTTGAATTTTCTAAACTTGTTAAGCAAAAGGTACAATGCAAGCCCCTTGTAATTAGATTTTGTAAAATGTTACAATTTATTAAAAATTGGGAAATTGGTGACATATGTACCTATTTAAGTTACGAGTGATTCAAATGGGAAAAATAATGTTGTGTGCATTGAAAATAAATCTTATTTTTTATTTCTTCTATTTAAATATAAATGTTACATGTTATATAACGTTATATAAATTTAAAAATTATTTCTCAATACAATTGAAAAATTTAAATGCCATTACGACTTAGTTTTCCGTGCTTCCACCATATTAGCCTTTTTGGGGCATGGCATGTACCACATACGTCTAAGCCTCTATGATATCAAATACTATGTAAACTCTATATGATATTAAGAGCCTGTCATATAATATATTGCACCTAAGAACCTAATTTATAAATTTATGGAATGATACATTTTAAAAAATTTGAGATTGCTGTAATGAGACAAAGAAATGAATCATAACTTACATGTATAACAATAACAATACAAACTATGACGTCATCAATATAAAGCTGAACTATTTTACAAGAGTAATTGTGAGCACTGTATAATTTTCGCCTAAAATACTATTTCATATAATTTTTTCTTCAGAAACCTTTTGTTTCATCTTGACAGGTAATATAATTTTTTTATTATATTTTTGACATAACTTTCACCCAATTATCACTAAGAAATAAATATGAAAATCACGTAGGTACAAATTTTTTTTGAAGCCTTTTCTTCCATATTTCAAAATTTTGTGTTTTTTTTTATATAACAAAGTGTTACTCCACTTTTTAAGTAGTAACAAAATATGATTGCTACAACATTGCAAAGCCCCCTGATCTTTTAACATATGGAACTGGGGACCACCATCGCAAGCGCGATATGTCTAGAGAAACGTGGTGTCACCCACGTTCCGTATCACAGCCATTGTACTACACAGTACAACCTTATGACTACAGGACTATTGTCTAAATTTATTTGTTTAATCTCTTGACGTATGAATGAGTCGTATCCTGGAATCCAAGAACGAAGAGGCTGCATTTGTACGAACAAGCTATTTTTACACATTTTCCTTAACAAATTACATACTTCGTTTTGTTCACAAAGAACGAGATTATAAGGCATTACACACTACAGACAACCAATACTGAATCACTCGGCTAAGACTTAATACCACGGTACAAGTTGCTTATATTTTCACTTACTGATATTGACATAAAAATTTAATTTTTAAAGTGAAAAATTAAACTTAAAAATAAGTACAAAAACAGGTCAAACTATATTGGAAAGAAAACCAATATGAATAAGAACTGTGTATTGAAGGAAGAAAATATAAATGTTATTATAACAGTAATGCCAACAGTAGTCAATGCAAAATCAGTCTTAAATATCACCGAGGCACTGGCAACTTGCACCGTGTCCAACAATATGGGAAACTTAACTACCTAATGTATTGTTATTTTTAGTCGAAAGACTAGTTATCGTTCGTATTCCCTTTTTTTCGTATTAAAAAGTAACCATAACCAAATTCTACCCGTAGCCTATCTATATAATGTGAAGCTACTGCAAGATTTATTAAAGGTCTAATATACTAGGCAAGAATTGACGCCCAACATATAATGCTATCTCACTTACATCTACTGACGAAAGTGAAATAGCACATCATGTTTCTCACTCCTGTAAATTGTACAGAGCGAGAAAGAACGAAATGTTACGCGTCAATTAGGCTTTATAGATGTGTTCTTCAACATTATAACTAAGTATTTTCTTCTTGGTTGTTACTTCGTCCCATTCAAAGTTTTTCGACTAGAAATGGCGTGAGGCCTATATTCTACGTGGAGTTACTGCTGCCGACTTTGTTTTTGAGCCACTTATTGGTGCGCGTCAAGATATCGGGCTGCGTTGAGGACTCCTGCCACGCTTCCAAGTTCACCTTCTTAATCTCCTCGCAGGAAACCAACGGGTTGCTAGAACAAGGATTAAAAAATATATAAGTAAAGTTATCAATGACATAGGAAAGTACTAGAAATACTTTGAAAATTTACTTGGTTTAAAATAAAGAAATTTATATGAGTAATGTTCCCTCATCTATCTAATATTGCAATGATTAGCTTTAAACTTAGAAACGAAGACGGTTTTGATTCAATTTGTTTTGTTCAAATTAACCTTGAAACAATCAAGATAGTAGCCATCAGGTCCAGAAACTGAGAAAAATTGGGTGTCAATTGGTCGGTGGCCTCTAATTTATTAGTGGTTTGATCACCGAACCCAAGACAATGTCGTAGGGCAGATCCGAACTCGGATGTCTTTTTACACGACTTACCATCCTTCGAGTTTTATATTTCCTCAGTATTATTGTTCTGTCTACCCTGCTTAACAGATTTTGATGTTAGAGGTATATTTAGATTCCTTACAATCCTTCGAGTAACATAATATTATAAATTGTCAGTCGTTGTTTATTTTTTACCTCTTCACACTTTTTCTACTAGACCAATCTTAAGACCTGAAATGTCTGTATAACTACCATAATATACTAGGTAACAATTGACGCGCAACATATTATGCTATCTCACTTTGTTCCTGAAGTGAAAAAGCAATTAGGCTTAGAAAATCACGCAGGCGAAGTCACGGACATTGTAACTAAGTATATCCTTCTTGCTTGTTAACTACCTGTCAAGAAGGTGTCCGGAAGACGTCGCGCTGCACAGCGGTGAAGCCGACGTTGTCGCAGAGCAGCCGCGCCAGCGTCGCTCGCCGCAGCTCGGCCAGCTGCCGCTTGGAGAAGCTGCCCGCCTCGCCCGTGTGCGAGTAGAAGTAGCGGTCGCCCAGGCGAGTGCGCCACAGCTGCTCCTCTGCGGAAGAATATTGAGTTTGATAAGGGCTCAAAATAACATTGAGTTTGATAAGGGCTCAATATAACATTGAGTTTGATAAGGGCTCAAAATAACATTGAGTTTGATAAAGGCTCAAAATAACATTGAGTTTGATATGGGCTCAAAATAACATTGAGTTTGATAAAGGCTCAGGGCTCAAAATAACATTGAGTTTGATAAGGGCTCAATATAACATTGAGTTTGATAAGAGCTCAAAATAACATTGAGTTTGATAAAGGCTCAAAATAACATTGAGTTTGATAAGGGCTCAAAATAACATTGAGTTTGATAAGGGCTCAAAATAACATTGAGTTTGATAAAGGCTCAAAATAACATTGAGTTTTATAAGGGCTCAAAATAACATTGAGTTTGATAAGGGCTCAAAATAACATTGAGTTTGATAAGGGCTCAAAATAACATTGAGTTTGATAAGAGCTCAAAATAACATTAAGTTTGATAAGGGCTCAAAATAACATTGAGTTTGATAAGGGCTCAAAATAACATTGAGTTTGATAAATACTTAAAATAACATTGAGTTTGATAAGGCTCAAAATAACATTGAGTTTGATAAGGACTCAAAATAACATTGAGTTTGATAAAGGCTAAAAATAACATTGAGTTTGATAAGGGCTCAAATAACATTGAGTTTGATAAGGGCTCAAAATTACATTGAGTTTGATAAACATTGAGTTTGATAAGGGCTCAAAATAACATTGAGTTTGATAAGGGCTCAAAATAACATTGAGTTTGATAAGGGCTCAAAATAACATTGAGTTTGATAAAGGCTCAAAATAACATTGAGTTTGATAAGGGCTCAAAATAACATTGAGTTTGATAAGAGCTCAAAATAACATTAAGTTTGATAAGGGCTCAAAATAACATTGAGTTTGATAAGGGCTCAAAATAACATTGAGTTTGATAAGGGCTCAAAATAACATTGAGTTTGATAAGGGCTCAAAATAACATTAAGTTTGATAAGGGCTCAAAATAACATTGAGTTTGATAAGGGCTCAAAATAACATTGAGTTTGATAAGGGCTCAAAATTACATTGAGTTTGATAAGGGCTCAAAATAACATTGAGTTTGATAAGGGCTCAAAATAACATTGAGTTTGATAAGGGCTCAAAATAAATCTCTGATTTGTCTCAAGTATTCATGATTTAAACAATTTTATTTTGTCTCTTTTTGTATGTTCTTTTTGTAAATGGTGCAATAAAGTGTTGATCTATCTATCTAATGTGACAAAAAAGGCAGCTAGGCTAAAATGGGACTGGGCGGGTCACGTCTGTGACATGCACCCGGAGAGATGGACTCAAATTTTAACCAACTGGGTTCCATCCAATGGAAGGAGAAAAAGAGGAAGGCCAAAGATGAGATGAGTGACTTGATAGCGTTTGACAGAGAATGGAAGGAAAAAACCAAAGATAGAGATTACGTGGAGAAAGTTAGGGGAGGCTTTTGCCCAGCAGTGGCATATCCAAATAGATATCTAATAAATAAATTATTAAAATACTCACTAATCAAGCAGGTAGCAGTTGGTCCCAAAAGAGAGGAAGGCAGTGGAGTCTCAGCCATCATGCCAACAACCAGATCGATGTCATTAGGGTGCTCGTACACTTCTGAAAGCTTGTCCACGAGCTGTGAACAAAAGCAACAATTAGCTAGCAATCGCTTGATTACAAGATTTCCAAAGGTGGAACATCAGTAAGTCTTGCTGTGATGCACATATGTGTGGAGAAGGGGCGCGCAACCTTGCCGCATCGCACTGTGTACGCTACGTCTTACATATTTCTATTTAAAAAAGCTTAACGAATGATGATTAATGATTTTTTATTGCTTTTTTTTTTCTTTACTCATATTTATTTCTTTGTTTGCATGTACTGTACTCCTAAAAACGTTGTGTGCAATCTTATATAGGATACAGAATTAAAATGATATTAGATGTAAGTTTATCTGAAATAAAATGTTCTAATTTCTGTGCTAGTACCTTGTTCAATTAAATAAATGCCTATGTTATATGCTCACCTCCTGAGGAATGACATCTTGAAGACTTTGGAAGGATGTGGCGGGGGTGAGGCCGCAAAGAGCACGGTACTGCGTGTAGCCCGGGAGGCCGTGGTCGCGACCGCGCTGGATATCCACCGCCAGAACATCCAGTCCGCCCAGCCAGCGGTTGTGAAGCTGTTGGGAACAATAAACATTTTTGGTACAACTACAAGAAAACATCATAAAATAGTACAATTCTAAATCCATCAGTTTAACTTCAATATATTACACGTCGGACTTGCCATTCCCCGGGTAGAACACCTAGCCAAGCTTTTTCCCTTCGTGGCATCTATACAAGCATAATGGTTCCCAAAGTTGCTTACGTACCGCTTGGTGAAACCAATTAAGGTATAATACTGCAGTATTATACTATTTCTAAAATATAATGCAGTATTATGAAACAGAAATCATTTTCTTTTTTGGAATTGTAAAGCCTGACCAGGAATAGAAAAACCCTGAATTAGAGGCAGCACTTATGCGTTTTATATTGCAACATTATTGAAAGCAGTAGCGGATCTAAAGGGTGGTAGCACGGGGGCATGTGCCCCCCCTCCCCCGACTGCTATTTTGTGTACATACTGTGGAGGCAGCTTCCATAACATATTTCATAATTAAGATTCGAGTTGATAAATAACAGCATTTAGTAGTAATAGTTTCTTACAAGTAAGTATTTCCAAAAAAATAATCCGCCACCTATTTTACTGATGTGACGTTCTCGAAAGAGGGATGAATGACAACAAGTCAAATATAGTTATTTAAATGTATGAAACAATAATTTATATGGGACTTGTAAATACTATATAAACCTATAGTTCTAATTAAAGTATATTGAAAGTAATTTAAACTCAGCTAATTAGAACTAAAAATAAACCATGTTATAAATAAAATTGATCAATTCAAAGTGACATTCAATTATAATGTTTCATTATTTAAAATCATATATTTTATTTTTTACCCAGTCATCATTCCTATTGTCAAAGAAAAGCGGAAACTCTAAAATCATGTAAGTTGCATTTTCAATTCAAACTTCCTTTTTCTCCATTTTCTGGTTCAGAAATTTAACCATCAAGTACCTATAGATAATGATGAAATAATAAAGGTGTTGTAATATAATAGTAGTATTATGTACTGTACACACCCCAACCGGTTAATGTTATTTTATTTTCTAAAATAATATTTCTGTCTATGCGTTGTAGATACAATAACATGTTCATACATACATAGAGCATGTGTATGTGTAATGTACATACCGTACACGTACATTGTTGTATAAAAAAAGAGAATGTACTCTTTTTATTTCTATAGTAACAAAAAAGTTACATGAGAAAAACATGTAACAGTTATATAAAATAAATTATAGGTAGGTAACATATTATGTATTCAAAAGTATATTTATTTTTGCTCTTATGCTAGAGGTCGACTGTGCGGTGTAGCAAGGAATTCAGTTTAGGTAATTATCATACTATTTCTATGTAAGATTTATAAAGTGTTTTGGTAATCAAACATGTATTTATGATACGCGGATATCCGTGTAACAAATTAATTTAATTAGGGTTATACTTACTTAATTAAAATTCATTTATCAAGAAAGTAAAGGCACGAGTTAAATATAATGTAAACAAAAACTTTGATCTGTTTACCAACTGTTTATCAATATTGTTTACATATTTGTAGTTATTAGGAAGATGTCATAGTATTCGTTTATTAATGAGACATGAACGAGTCAATTCTCGCTTATCGAATATATGTATACTTTATAATTAACGTTAATTGACTGTCCTCGTTCGTTAGTATCATTGAGTAAAATGTTCTCTCTATCAAATAAATGCCGATATTTTGAAAGATCATGTTGTTTCGTGGACGAGCATGAGTGTATCCAGTTTTGACTGTACAGTGTATTTCTATAGCTATCCAGTTGTGTTTTTTTTAAAGCAAAGTGTCTTCGGAAACAATACTTGCGATTGCGAATGAATGTATAATTAATTTAAACAAATAATATTTACAAACATTCGTTTGCACAACGGGTATTGTTTGCAACTGTCTGGTAGCACATTTATTAAAATTATAACATCGACTTTATGACATGAGTAACATTTTTAGGTATTTTTCCATGAATAAAATATTTCATGAATTAAGGTATTTTTCAGATTCCATGAATAAAATATGTAAAGGCTGAGGAGAAATTATTTTAGGCGCATCTACTTATCTAAATAGTCGGAGATGGTACTATGTATGTGTACCTGTAAGTTTACCAATAGAATTTGAATAACAATGCGCTTTTTATAATCTTTTACAAGATTTTGCCTCTACCTCAGAATATTTATTTCTTATTTACATAATGTAAACTGGCAATACAATGTCGTGTGTTTGTTATTACCTACCCGCTCGAAGTAGTTTCACAGATATCTAGAATCAAAGATCACATCTAAGAAACGACTTCAAGGATTTTGTGACTGTAACGACAACTAACTTTTGCACTTGGCTTCGCTCGCGTGAATTTCACTATCCACCCGTTTCAGTGAAAATTCCTCTATATAAGTGCTCATTTATGCTACTTATAAAGAATCTCTCTGCAAAATTTCAAATTTCTACGTTCAGCAGTTTTCACTCTGATATACCTACCAATCAGTCAGTAAACATCCAATTTTACCTCAAGTAGGTATATAAATAAGTACTTACATCGTCATCATAGTTAAAGTCAAGCTCCTGACTCTTCTGACTGATCATTCCCTTCAGAATCTTCTTCAACACTCCATGCTTCGCCAGCAGCTCTGGCTTGAAGAAGCTGTCCATGAGACGTGATGACGTCACATCGTTGTTGTCATCCAGCATTTCAACGTCCTGGTCCAGTTGGCTGTTGACGAAGTGGAATACTGCTGTAGCGAAGGAGTTGGTGATTGTGGGGTCAATATCCGAGTTGTAGCCGGTATCGTAGCCTTCGTACAACTCCTCGAAGCCTTTACCTGTAAAAGTTTAAA
Organism: Ephestia elutella; assembly: GCA_018467065.1. NCBI lineage: Eukaryota > Metazoa > Arthropoda > Insecta > Lepidoptera > Pyralidae > Ephestia > Ephestia elutella. The sequence continues at coordinate 9,390,365 of CM031569.1, forward strand.
TATTATTTATTTATTTGCGTACAGAACAGATTACAATTATTTATTATACAAATTAATAAATAAAAGTCTATGGCGCTCTCTGGTTTCGGAGGCCAAGATCCAATTTGGGGTCACTGAGCCAGCGAAGTAAGTATTACACAAATTAACCAGATTAATGATACGCTCGATGCGGTTGTAGTCCCTAACCTCGCACGCAATGCGATTGTAGTCCCTAACATACCAGAAAGAGCAGGTACCAAATGCTTGTAAGTAATATGCTACATTTCAGCCACAACTACTCTCCTCGCCTCGTGGTACAACTTCTCGAAGTTCCATTAAAGGTTGAGGGTAGCGAGGGTACGTGCGACGCACGATTCGGTTGTAGTCCCTAACTCCGCATGCGATGCGATTGTAGTCCCTAACCCCTAAAATATAAATCAGTAAGAAGTGAGAGCTTACCAGTAAGAGCAGGCACCCAGTGCTTGTAAGTAATATGCTGCATCTCAGCCACAACCACCCTCCTAGCCTCGTGGTACAGCTTATCGGAGTTCCATTGAGGGTTGAGGGTGGCTAGAGCGCGCGCGATGCGGTTGTGCTCTCTGACCCAAAGGGTTTGCATACCGATCAGCCAGGGGTGCATGTTTACACGGACGTCACCTGCAGAGAACGTTGGAGTAAGAAGAGATACCTATACATTTGATACGTTTATGTTTTCGACAATAAATTAATTCCTATTTCATTAACTGGACTCCTTCTTTCGATTTCTGTGTTGTACTAAACTCTCGTCACGGTTCTCGTGACCACTCTTTCGCAACATAATAATATGAGATAATAGCAGTTTTTTTAGTGGCAGTCTTAGTAGCTATATATTCCTCGGGATCAGTAACGTCTAACAGTATTTTCCCAAACAGTATAGAATGATAATCACGCCTAGACCATGCTGCATTCATGCGAAAGCTATTAAAACATAAATTTATCGTCATTTTATGGCCAACCTTAAACTGCCATTTGTTTATGTACCGCATTATGACGTAGGTATATATAACTTTATCTCTTGAATGACATGGTAAAATAAAATTATCATATTTAATCTTTTTATCTCGTACGTTATCAGAAATATATTAGTATTTTTGTACGTTATCAGAAATATATCAGCATAATATTAGCATTGCATATTCTGTATCAATTTGTACACACAGACATCCATGAACTCAGAGATAGGACCAAAATGAATACCTACTTTTCAGGCTGCTTCAGATTGATGAATGTGAACTTTGATTGTAGTATTTAATAGTTAAAATCCCTTTTTTAGAGACGACTATTGTCAAACTATGTTTGCGACCTCACTTTTAATTAGTTGCCTATAGAACACAAAAAAAAAAACAGAATTGAGTAGAATTATTACAAGAATACTAACCAGCATTGAAGCAGGTGCCAGAATCCGATTCAATGAGACACTTCTCCGTGGGATTGTTGGCCAACGGCAACAGAACCTCGTCATCAATGTTGGAGGTCTTCAGAAGACCCCCAGTCTTCTCCCGAAGGGATGCTGCGTCACGGCTGTTGGAACCGTAGACGTGGGAGCCGTCCAGGAAGTGGGTAGCTTGGTTCATCTGTACAAAAATGGGCAAATGTTTTTTTTTTTATTATTAAAGATGGGTGTGCTCTTGACCACAATCTTGGCCGAGGACAGAGATGAGGTCTATAACGTAGCGAGCTTATCCAGAAGCAGCCATTTCACTCTGGTTTTAAAGATTATAATTTTTTATTTATTTTATAAAAAAAATCTCTTAAGTATAAACCATAAACTAAATAACAGAGTCTAGGATCTACAAAGTTAGAATACGGTCATTATATAATATGCAGCTTAGTAATTACGATATTGAGTCATAAAGACTCATTCGCATGTATTTATTATATCTTTTATAACTTGGATATTATGATATTTATTTCTTAGTAACATACTTGTTTAATATTTATACCTCTATTTACATGCATCTGTTTACACGACTGACCAAAAAACGATACATAGCACTCTATAGATTACAAATTTAAAAAATTCGTTAAAAATAATAAAACAATTTACCCATTATCAACATAATTATTCCACGTTTATGTCCTAAATTAGCCCGAAATATGTTTTTTCTTCACATCTGTAACCCAAATTCAGGCAATAAAGAAATGCATCGCACTAAGTGTAAGTGACACAAGGCTAACGTCACGTAACACGAATCTGCTAACTAAGACAGTGGAAATTAACCCTTGTTTTGCTTACACGAACGAACGCAGTTCAATTGTTTTGAGACTGTAACTTTCCACCAACCACAATAGGCCTCCGACTTCTTTATCTGCAAATCTCGCGATAGGTCACGTAGCTAGGTACCTACTAAACTCATTGTCATCGTCTTTTTAATAAGATAAGTAACAGTACAATTTGATTTTTTTTGCTGAAATTATATCAAATATTTCCACAAACATCTAGGTATCTTTCGTGAAATATTTGAATGTTGTCATCTGATATTTTCGTAATCAAAAGTAATTTAATATTAATAACAGTCAATGACCTGAATGCAGCGGTTGGCTAGGCAGCAATGCAAATTCTAGACCACTCCACACACTTACACCTAGACGCAAACATGTGTATTTGTACCTGCATCACATGCACGTTTCCATACATGCACTGAAATTACCGTTCATGCTCATACCACTACGATCCCTCAGCGCAGTGCCCTAGGGGATTGTACAGCACTTACTATACCACTTCGATCCCAGAAGGATTTTATAAAACCCATTACTTCCTATTCAGTCGCCGAATTTCAAAGAAACAAACTGACTGACACAGACAGTACCATACACTAACGTTCTGAGACTAGTAGACTCTTTGAGCAAAGCGCGTGAAAATCCGTGTTGCTTTATGGACTAGACTAGAGTAATGACTTTTACAAACGAAAAACTTTACAAGATTATGTACGAATAGTAATAAGTAATATACCATGGATAACATTGAATAGCACCCTATTTATCCTACTAATATTATAAATGCGAAAGTTTGGATGTGAGTTTGAGTGTGAGTGTTTGTTACTCAATCACGCAAAATCTTTTTGGTGAATTTCTATAAAATTTAGTACACAGGTAGAAAAATACCGGGAGTAGTACATATGCTACTATTTATCCAAAAATTCTCACGGGAGCGAAGCCCCGGGGCGCGGCTAGTTTCCTATTAAAACACAATTTAGACTAATCGAAAATACTGGTCATGTAAATAATAATATTAGTCATACTGGTCGTTAATCGAATCAGTAAATTCGTGATGCGATTCGAAAACAAAAACAAGCATATTAGCGCAACAGAGGTTAAAATAATGTTATTCGAAAATTGAGTGATTGAGTAAATTATTCAACTTAAAAATCCATCAAAAACACTACCTATTGCCACGTAAGTAGCACATTGTCGTTTTTCTCGTTTTTGTAACATATAGCAAACGGAAGTGCTTACATAAACAAGAGGTATTTAAACTCTATCGATCGATTTACATACATACATAGGTACATAGAATCATGTCTTTATCCCTTACGAGGTAGACAGAGCCAAGAGTCGTGAGACGTGGCCACGCTTATCGATCGATTTATACAAGTTTAATGTCAAGTAGGTCGATACCACTGGTAGATACTTACATCTACCGTCAAATAGGTTAGAGTCACCCCGTATAAACAACAATAAACGGTCAATTGCAAGTTCTTGTTATTTAATCCACTACATATCCCCATTACGATGCATGTTATACAACTGCGCAGTTCCTTGGTTGTGTAATATGCTGTAAACAACTCAAGTAGGATAAAAATAGATCTATATATATGTCAATCTAACTTCTGGTAGCGAATTAGGTACCTATAGCGTAAAACCTGAGAGTAAATATCTGAAATTAATTCCATTAATTAGCAGCGAATTTTCTTACGTGACTGTACACTTAGGATGTGGATACGAAAATATGAAATCGTGCATAAGTTGACCTATACCAACTTTTAGAAAAAACAATCATTTACTCTTTATACCAAATAAAAAAAAAATCTGTTTTGTTTTTGTATTATTTTTTTATTAATAGATAATCAAGACTTATTAAAATTTTCTCGAGATAACAGACCAATACGTTGATTTCTGAAACATTTCCATTAATAAATTTTCATTTATTCCAATCAATCTTCATGGTATTCAAAGGTCAAATCAATAGAACGAACTCATTGCTCGAGAATGCTCTAGATAGTTCTTAGCTCTACGCTCCTGTTCAATGTTTAATTTATTCTCTAATTTCTGTTAACCTTTCGTTTTTTACATGTACTAGGTACCGTATCCGAAGCTATATGTTACTCAATAAGGATATAATTAGGTATTACGTACATAATATCCCGATAGGTATTACTTTTCGTAGTAGCGAAAGAAATACCTGATTATGTAAATGCAATGACAAGTTATTAATCAATATTAATGATATCAATAAATCAATATCATTGTATTATATTTTTGATACGAGACATAAACAAACAGAGCGATATTGAGATATTTCTAGAACGTACTTAATTTTATCACATTAACTGCCAAAAACGTACTTACTAAGTAGGTACGCAAAAAAATTGTTTGTTTAATACATATTTATGACGTGTCCTACAAGACAGTACATTATGTAGGTACCTACAATGTTGACGAAGCCAAAATGAAATACATTACCATTTTTAAGGTGCCTCAAAAGGAGGCTCATGTGGTCTATTGGCGAATGTTCCCAATATTCATTTAAAATATTTCTTCCGTTTTATTATTTTAGTAGTTATACCTATTTATCACGATTTTATATCAATTTGCATACTTTAAATAAGTTTGCAAATTGATATAAAATCATGAAAGAATTAGGTCAGAAAACTTCAAACCGTAACTTATGAAAAAAGTACCATATTGACACACATTCTCTTATCGCACACTAGTTTGTAACATTATCAGTTTTTATAATCAAGTTGATGGTATTATTTCACTATACCAAGACTTTCCTTCACGATGTCTGCGCATGACATGACCAAACAAAACAGCTGCACTTTGAAATTTTTATTGCATTCCAATAAAATATCTATTGTTTGCATTGCACGTGATTACTAATGTTGTTTATATATTTATGGAAAAATCTGATCACATGCAAAAATAATAAGTTATAACACTTAGGTATTTGTCAAATTAATCATGCTAGGTATTTTGTTGGCCACTCTATATTAGACCTGTGGTTTCATTCATACATTTCATATTCTTAATTATGAATCTACCATAATAATAGAAATTAAAATATTGTAAGCAAATATTAGGTGGTATAAACATAAATAAACACCATGAAAGACTTATCCACTCGTCCTCAGACCACTCCTCCCGCTCAAAGCGTCAGAAAAAACATAAAAACAAAATGGTGGCTCACCTGCTCTGCAGCTCCGAAAGTGCAGTCCCCTCTGTAGGTAGTGACGGACCTCGTGTAGTCCATACAGGTGACGTACTGGTCCTTGAAGAAGGGGTCGTTGTCGGGGACTGCGATGGGCAAGCAACTAGGGTGGATGTACCGCGGCGTCAGCGCCAGGCCCGAGTTGTCGCAGCAGCGGATGGCTTCTCCCGTGTGGACTGTCAAAAACATTTTGTTTTTTAATTGTTTGTACTTTTTTAGGGTTCCGTACAAAAACGAAAAAACGGAATCTTTATACGATCACTCGTGCGTCTTTTTGTCTATCCGTCTGTCACAGCCAATTTTCTCCGAATCTACTAGACCTTTTTATATTTCGTTTAGTTTTATCGATTTTTCCGATGTCTGTGTTGTTCTCGAAAGGTGAAACCGTTTATTTCTTCTAATTTATTTGATTGAACATTTTTATCAACAGATGACTGAGGAAAAATGTTATAATTAAATTCCCGTCTTAGATAAGCCCTATGACACTGGGTAAATAAATCATATAACATATTCTGAGAAATACTTATATAAACATCACTTATCACAAAGTCTATTATTAAATTCTTCGATGATGATCGATTCGATTTTATGAATAAAAAAAACATCTGCGCGATAGTTACATAATCGTAGGTATTCAAATATAAAAATAATAATATCTTACTTATGTTATATAGGTACTAAAATACGTACGCATATTCTATTTATACCAGGTATCAATCAAGTAAATATAAACACATATAGTAGGTAATATAATGAAGCTGAAAAGTTTGTTTGGAACTACTTACCGGGCCTGGCCAATTTGAGAAATTCTTTCTGTTTCATTCATTAGAAAGACTATCTGGAAGCGAAGCAAGAATCGAATAGGCACCACCGAACAGGTATGAAAACTAGAAAAAAAAAATGTTTATACTTACTGGTCTTCCGAACAGGGGTGTGAGCCAGGTCGTGGTAGACGAACTGCGTCCACACAGCCATGGCGATGGTCTTGGTCTCGTCAGGCCGGTCTAGGTTTCGCGTCAGCTTGGTGCTGACCAGCCGAGCGGATGGCAGCGGCTTGTGACTCGCAGCGCGACGTGGCTGCCATGGACAATTGGAAAAATTTGTTACTAAGATCCCACATATAAATAATTAATAATATTTTTGTTTAAAAAAGTATCTGATTTGACTTGTTCGGCACTTTCCTTTTTCGAATTCGATTTTTAAAACTCTTTTTGTTTTATAAAAGTAGGTATCTGATTTGCCCCGACAAGTTAAAGTTCGGCACGTTCCTTTTTCGAATTCGATTTTTAAACTCTTTTTTTGTTATTATCAAAAGTATCTGATTTGACCCGACAAGATAAATACTCTGGATTTGACTTGTTCGTAACCATGGAAGTAATACTACTTCGATTTACTACATATATAGTAAACTTCGAATTTATATTTTAAACTCTTCAACAGTAAAAGATTATGAAATGCAATAACCAAGACTGCAGTTAAGTCCAGAATACCAACCTCTTCAATACCGTCAGCATATCTAGGGTGCAGCAGCCTCTTATAGCCAGTCAGCGCCTGACCCCACGATGACCTCACGGGGTTATTGCAGGAGCCGTCGAAGGTCCTATACCTTGACGACATCTTGTTAGTTCTGCACGTAAACCTCTCCAGCGCCGCGCATTCCCCACCGTATTCACTCTCGCGCAGGTTCAATGTACTGATGAAACTCGCGCACTCGTCGTTGGCTAGCCCGTATCTGCGCAAATGTTTGTTATTGTAATTTGCATGTCACTTATGTGGATCAAGGAGTCTCTTAGCAGTTACTTCATAATAACAAAACTGTTATATGTTATTGTTTACTTACTAGTCGACGACTAGTAGCAGTAGCATTGAACCTTAATTAGTATTTAATAACAAGCAATTAATAACTAGGTTAGCAAACACGCTACAACTACAGTGTACCTACGTATATTTTAACTATCTCTACAATGGTTATGGTCGGTCATGTCAACTTTCTTTTAGAGAGTTTCACTGGTTCATGCCTATATCACGATTGCTATTTACCTACTTACTTTCATTCATAAACATAGGTACATACTTCGTAAATAATTATTCAACTACGCATTTACCATACTATAATAAGTTATTCTGGTCACAAAGTCGACTTACCTTCCGCATCTTGTGTGGACCAAATTCTGCGAAGCCTTGGTTATAATCATGGAAGACTCCTCGTAATGCATGGCATCACTTGAAGGCTTGCCAAGTATAGCCAAGCCCTTAGCCGCTGATCCTTTCTTGGGCATGATGCCAGCGGATTGCAGGTTTGTTTCAAACCGCTCCAGCATCTTAACCGTTAACTTGCTAACTTCAATCGATCGGTTAGTGTGGACCGAAGTCACCGGCGGCAATCTCTTCAGCATTTCCTTGCTCGGGAACGGAAAGTCGTACATAGGTGGTGGGTGCATGTTTTCTGTGAACGAGTTTATTGGTCAAACTGTGTTTCATTTCTGATATTGCAGAAAAGCAACGCTAAGTTCTGGAACATCTTCAGGTTTTTCAATATCTACTGGATTGGAATATTGGTCAAAATGGGTTCCATTTCTGATATTGCAGAAAAGCAAAGCTTAACTTTTAGAACAAGTTTGTGTTCCAATATCTACTGGATTAGAATTTCATTGGTTAAACTAGGTTCCATTTTTGGAATTGCAGAAAAACAAAGATTAACTTTTATAACTTTAGGTGGTCCAATAGATTATACCGTCCAATAGATAATAAGTGGGGTGCAAGCGCGTATGACAAATTAAGTAAGTACATGATCAGATCCGGTGGTTAGATAATAAGCAAAGATTGATAAATCTATAAAGTTAAATACAACAGATGCATCGTAGTTACATACCACTTGTGAGCAACAAGTTGAGTGGGTACGGAGCGACATGCGCTCCGAACGTCACTCCCGCCCACAGCACCACTCCTAGGAGCACCAACTTCGTCATTTCCTCGAGAATGCTGCAACAAACAAACAGAAGTTAACGCGACATCTTTAGCATTAGTATTAACAGCATTTCGGCCACACAACAGTTCACTAACCGTCTGACATCCATTTGTGAACAAACTCTATTACTGGAATTACTAATGAGACTGGTCAATAAATGTGCGGGTAAACAGTTTTATTAAGAGTTGCAGATAGGGTATCTGTTGACCTTTGGTGAGTCGACCTTATTATCGTAGTTTCGTCATAAACAAAGAAGAGGATGGGCGGGACGAGCCCCTACACGTAAACACGCTGTAATTGAATTAAATAGTTTCTTTGCCATCAGATGATTCTTCGCTAAATCTCTGAATTGGACCAATTAATTTAAAATTCGGTAAGCATCTCATCATCTTATCTTATTAAAAAAATCATTAGCTATAACTAATTTATTGCCCTGATAATTTTTTACGTGATGAACTCAGTAGTTCTGTATAAACAAGCCTAAAATAGAATGGTTTTATTTTCGGTTGCTTATTTCAGCTGTCATTAAAACATTAAATAAATGCGGACAAGTGACACTTATTGACCTAGCCCCAAACTAAGTTTCCTTGTACCTACTGTAAACAACTGATATTATATTGCTATAATAATTAAATTAAGTACATAAAGATAAACATCGACCCAGACCTGTCTGAAAAACCGAAGTAAATAAAACTTTTTAAAAGAAATTTAGAAAAAAAATCGTAACATTCAAGAAACCAAGGATGAAAAATAAAAACCATAGAAATAGGTATATCGAGAATGAAAACTGTTACTGTAGCGTTACCTACTAACCAATTGACATGAGATTCCAAATATATGCTGAAGGTAGGTCGGGATATGATACGATATTTTTGATGATTCTTCCGGTCAATGTAAAAGCATGAAATTCAACGTAAAAATTAATTCTCCTAAGAAAATTTTACTCCAATGTGATTACAATTTGTGAATAAACAATAATTACAAAATCTACTTTTTATGGCCATTTAATTTTATCAATTTAACGGTTAATTATATGGCTGTTTTATAGCTATTATTAAACTGTTTTATACAACTGTTTTAAATAAAGATTTTTACCTACTACTAATACGAGTGTATGTAGGTAAGTAAAGCCGAAAATAATAATGAGACCACTTTACGAGCAAGTATGTTGAAAATATTTGAGTAAAAAAATGCGTTTCCCTAAAATGAAAATGGGTAAAAATAGGAGTTTTGCAAGCTGCTCCCCGGGGTCCACTCCCGTGGGAATTTAGACAATTAAAGATCTTTGAATTTAGGGACAGGAATGCTGTAGGCTATCAAAGGTACAAAATTGGTAAACCGGTCCAGCTGTTCTTTGGACCTAAGCATAATGTAAGAATTTACAACCAATGCAAATACGAGTAAATACTACCAGGTTATTTCCTTATAAATATTACGCCTTATTCTATTGATGTGTTCATGGATAATTAAGATCTATAAGCAAAGACTTAGGATTGACCATCAATCAATTAATAAATATAAAAAAAGTTCGGTTCTAGTTGTCAACAAAAATATTGATGTAAACAAACGCTTACAGAAATCAGTCGATCTTCGACTTTCAAGAAGAATTACAAAGACCACGATAAGTAGGTCGGTCTTGACCGATGTTTTCACGATTTAAATTTTTTTTTAACAACATATTTTATAACACAACTTCACTGTCACATTAGATTTTAATTAAGTTTTTTATCACTGTAAACAAATTGGTAACTCACATTCTTGGATCTCTGGACAGAACACCATTTGCCTCTAGAACTCCGAAGAATCTGAGGTTCAATGGCTATTTCGAAGATATTTATTCAAGCATTGAACAACACTATATTATTAGCATAAGATGACCAACATACCCATACCTGGCATGCTAAACAGGTTGTTAATGTTTTTAAAGGGATTTGAACTCGCTAGTGTGAAACGGTCTTAACTCGCGATAATGAGTAAATTATTACTTATGTATTTACAAATGTTTCATCGTAGTAAATAATACCTTTACAAGTACCAAAAAGTAGCGGTACCTACTTATTTACTTTTTATTGTTATTATTTACTTACAAGTTTTGTAAGGTTTACTCCGATCCTTACCCGAATTCCTTACCCGGTCGCGGGTTAGGTTAGTAACTTGTAAACAAATATTAATATGTCGAACGTAACCCTATTTATTCCTAACCCTACCCTTCGTACCGTTCCTATCGTAACCCAAGGTGCTTCTCCTCTTCGAATAAAAAGTACATAAGTGTCAAATCGGAGTATGTGAGTAATATTTACAAAAGTTATACACAAATGTTAAAAAAAATTGTAATGGTTTGTTGCATCGCCATTTCCCCACTTGCGCTTTGAATAAGTATCGTACTTTGAACTTTATTTATAGACACTGATTTAACACATGCCTTTTATATTCTAAGGAGAAGGACCTAGGGTTACGATAGGAACGATACGTAGGGTAAGTTCGTATGTTCCCAGTCGCCCCCGCGAGGTTTGCCACCGGAGTTTAGGAATAGGGCTACGTTCGGCATAAATATTTTTTTAGGATTCCGTACCTCAAAAGGCAAAAACGGAACCCTTATAAGATCACTTTTTAGGGTTCCGTAGTCCGACAAGGAACCCTTATAAGATCGTTCAGTCCGTCCGTCCTAGTCTGTCACAGCAGAATATCTTCTACGTTTATTTGTCCGTTTGTCCGTCTGCGAATTTTCGCACAGCGACGACCCAAAACCGCAACACCTGGCGGAGAATGACTAGGATATCCGACCTCAAATGAAACGGGAGAAGGCTAGGCAAAGAGAGAGAGAGAGTTGCGAATTTTTGCATATTTTGCGATTTCAGACAGCAATCAAAACCTATGGGGTACTTCCCGTTGACTTAAAAATTATGAAATATGGCACAAAGCAAGGTCTAACAGCACCTACTTGTACAGGACTAAATCTGAAAGTGTAAATGAATATGTTGTTGGAAGTCTAAAAAAAGTGTTACAAACTTATTTTTGTGCTCGATGCATTATGAATCCTAGGGATCAAACTCCAAAGTTAAGTTTGTTTTTGAAACTTGTTGGTCTTTTAGTTAGAGCTATAATGTGAGATGCTTTGCGTGTACGGAACCCTCAGTGCGAGCTTGACTATCACTTGGCCTTTTTTTTTTAAGTTCATCACCTAACCCGCAACCGGGTAAGGAATTCGGGTAAGGATCGGAATAAACCTTTTATAAGCGGTTTCGCTCACGTGTTATGGCTTTCCCGTGGGAACGATACTGATTTTCTTGGTATAAAGTACCTATCCTATGTCGTGTCATAGTCATAATGGGTAAGATTCATTTTTTATGTTCCGGGGTGATTTAGGTAGGTACTCAGAAGAATGCGCCAGTGGGCATGGGGGAGAAGTACATATTGCGTTTTCAGCCAGCCCAGTCCAGAGACCAGATCCGTGGTCCAGGTCATCTCCTCAGCAGTAAATAGTTTTCTTGCGAGTACTAGGAACCTATATACTTTTTGTTTTGATAAGACTGGCTGCGTTCCTTCTTATATTTTGCGTGATAGGTACCTCCGTCTCGTGAACCGCTCTACGAGAAAGCATAGCCACTCTACAGGCATCTTACTTTAGTTAGGGTCCTTAACAAGAAATATGGTCCCATCCGGAAGAAAGCATGAAACTTGGCATGAATGTAGCTTTCATATCGCTGGTGCTTGAACTATACCAGACACGATATAATATTTCAACAGAATAGGCAGCAGATCTTCGCTTGTAGCGCGCGGGGTGCACTCCTCCCCCTCCTCCCAATTAGAAGAAGTACTTTATTGATGATGGTAACATATGTCGACACGAAGTCTGGGACCACTATAATGTATTTTATATCAAAAGCTATCCATGATATTAAATACGAAATTCTACCATGACCGTGCAATGATAAAAAAGTTCGAATTTAAAAAAAAATCGTCCAAGTAACATGGGCATATTTTGTAAACTATAAGTCCTATCAACATACATCCAATGGCAATATTATAGAGAATTTAATGAAGAACATATTGGGCTTTGACAGTTTTTGCGTAGCTTTTACCGTTTTCATAAAAAATGAGAAAAACCACGATTTGGGACATAAAAGGGCGGGAAACATTCATTTCTCGAAGTGTTTTAATATCAATATTAAAATACATGTATGAAAGCTACATTCATGCCAAGTTTCATGCTTTCTTCCGGATGGGACCATAAAATCGATTTTTGTTAGGACAAGGAGCCGCACTACTTAGCTTGATGAAAAGTTAAACAAACTTAATATAGATAGGTAGGTACTTACTTCCTGTATATTGCGCGTACATATTTTTAACCCAACAATCAACCAACAATAGATTTAAGTGATTTTCACCATCTTGTCAGTCTCTCTAGCTCTAGGTAGGTTCATTAAAATTTATACTACGTAGACAATAGAGGTGAATTTGCAATGAATTTCGGTAGGTTGATATGCAGACTCTACCTGCTCTACCTAAAGGTTGTTTTTGTTTTGAATATCATTGCCAGCTGAGCCGTTACGTATAGGTACTATAGGTGAAAAAGGAAAGTATATGTCGGTTGATCGATATAGTCCATATGGTTACATTTTAGATAGGTATTGTCACCCATATGCAGAAAACTGAACTTTAAAGTTCAGTTGCAATAGCTTCCTAATCAAATTGTGTTTGTATAAATCCTTACTAACATTAACCTTGACGAGATGATATAATAGTAAAATTGTACCACAACTTACGTGGAATGTTCATCACAGCCATCGCATTCCGACCTCCTTCTAGAACATTTCTCCGGTGACTTATTCTTGGAGTCTACGTTCAACATGGACTTTCCTTCAATGATCCGTTTAAGCAACATAATAGCAGAAGCAGGATTTGTTGCTTACGACAATTGTCTCGTTTGTGACGAATGTTTGATTTGTTTAATACGACCGCTGACACTGGCTGGAAGGAACGCTGTTCCATTAGATTGGCAGAGGAGCCAGTAACACCTCTACTGCCAAACGAGCACTAGAACATTGGAGACTTGGATGGAGTCAGCATACGATCGAATCAACAACAACGCCACACCCCGCTACCCCGCTCACCGCTCGTTGGCGTAAAAAAAGAAACTCGTGCCACAGACTATGTTAATAAACACACCAGTGGGTCAAGTCCACATTGCTTATAAAGAGAAATACGAATTAATTAACAATTTTACTCACAGAAAAAACATTACTAATGTATAATATGACGAAATTAAGAGACATACTACAACTTTACCCACTTTAAAAGGTATTCTTGATCACTTTAAAAGTTTGTTACACTACATAAAATGATACTGTGGTTTTGAATGTAACCATGGGCCTTTATTAGTGTGCCCGTACCTCCATTCTTCTACCTGCAACTGCAATGTAAATGGCATAAAACCGTCAAGTCCCAAACGAATAACAGCTACCTACTGGGAGTTTGCTTGCGAGGCGAGCGTAATCTTCTAAGGATTCTTATCAAAGCGAAAGATTCTTCGTTTCGAGTGGAAATGGTTTGTATTCGGCAACAGCATGATCCCCTGTCATTACTCATTTAAATCTTTCGCATCCTTCATTTAAGGCAGTTAAAACTCGAATGTACGACACGGCCAGAGGGAAGAGACAACTAAATTGTTGTGTTTAGTAAATCTTTGGAGGTTCTTCAAAGCTTCGATGTCTTTGGTAAATAATAACGAAAACCGATAATTTCCACACTACTCCAGTTATTCTCCAGTATAAAATAGCGTGCTACACAATAAATTTATAGTATCTACTAATATTATAAACTGATAAATATCGTAAAGGACTCTAAAGCTCCTTAGCTAGCTCCCTTAGGGTAGTGTAGGTACCACACAGAATTTTCGTTTGTTTGAATTTTCAATCAATTGATGTACCTACCTATATACATCTTTTTGTGAGTACAGCTCTTCTATTTGCTTTATTGTTCAAATTGTGAGGCTATGCTAAAATTTGCTACCTACTATGGGACCCAGCAATAAATGCCCATGAGCACGTGGAGTGCGCATGTTCAGGCCATGGTCACCCCTCACCGTGCTTCCCCCCTCTGACATCTGTTCACGCATCACCCGCGTGCACAACTTGAAATGCCGGTTCGCAGTTTGCACAGACAGAACGGTCGGACCATGAACGGACGGTCTTGCATGTTATGGTAATTCACATAACCAGTCAAAGGGAAAACGATTGCAAATAACTTATTATTTATAAACATCATATAAGGTCACCCGGGGCGAATGCAACTGTGAGGCTAAAGCAACTAATACAATTTTCTCTCAATGTAATGGTTTTTAAAAATCTCGCCATCTATTAAGTCCTAGAGCAATCATTGCTTTTTTAAGTGAGATATAGATGGCGTTTCTAGTCCTCTTATTGTCAAATTGACAAAGCATAATTTGACATCGGCCATTTTGAAAAGAAGCGTTGGGGTACCGTCTTTTAAGTTTGGTGATAGAAAAATATTTCACTTTATTTCCGAGAAATATAGAAGTGCATCCAAGTGAAAAGATAAAACGTAAGTGCATTTGGTTTATTTGGTTAAACTCTACGTTGTATATTTTACATTTTATTGATACAGTTACATTAACCCCAAATTTTTAAGCACATCGGGTGGTTGCGACTATTTTGATAGTTGCAATCGCCCCATAGACTTTTCAAGCAAAATGTAAATCACTAGTGATGTTATGTGTCGATATTTCAATAAGTATATTTTTAGTGCCGTATTTCAATAGGTTACTTTCATGTATAAAAAAATAAAATGTAGAAATGCATTTATATAACGAAACACAGTAATTTAACATCACTTTAATTCATCAATTTTATTTATTTCATGATTTACTATTTTTTTGTTGTCATCAAAGTATATTTAGAACAGATTTGGACTCCATGACAAGTGACGTCATTATCCATTCCTGTCATACAAACCCCATACAAAAGTTTGGAAAAAACTATCTGATTTGACAAGTAGTACAAGACCCTATTAAATAGCTTAAAAGGAGAAGCAGTAAATTTTACAGCACAAAATGTTTTTTTTATTGCAGACTAGTTGTCGCCCGCGGCTTCGCCCGCGTGAGTTTTTCGCTGAGATGAAAAATCTCTTGGAGCTTTTCATCAGATGTTCCAGATCTTCAATTTTTATACGTCAGCAGAAAATGCTCATCAGGTTGAACGATTTTTGCTAAGGCGCCATTTCCATATATGTTATAGTGTAGCTGGTCTCTTGGAGCTTTTCATCAGATGTTCCAGATCTTCAATTTTTATACGTCAGCAGAAAATGCTCATCAGGTTGAACGATTTTTGCTAAGGCGCCATTTCCATATATGTTATAGTGTAGCTGGTCTCTTGAAGCTTTTCATCAGATGTTCCAGATCTTAAATTTTTATACGTCGGCAGAAAATGCTCATCAGGTTGAACGATTTTTGTTAAGGCACCATTTCCATATTACTTATAGTTTAGCTGTTCCGTTATGGTTCTTCATCAGGTGTTCCAGTTTTCAAAATCAATTATAGCCTATATGTTGCCCAGGCTTAATAGCTATACAACAAAAAAAGTTTCATTCAAATCCGTCCAGTAGTTTTTGCGTGAAACGCGTACATACATACAGACAGACAGACAGACAGACAGACAGACAGACAGACAGACAGACAAGAAATTCCAAAAAATTTTTTTTGCTTTCTATTGTTCTTTTTAGGTCTCCCTCTATCCATTTCAGTCAAAAATATTAAATGTACAGACAAAATATTTTTACTGTTTTATTATATGTATAGAAGAAGATGGTTTGGAACTATAAATGTAACACGGAGAAGGCATATACCCTAAAAACATTCCTCGAAGCTGTACGATTAGTAAAATAAAAAAAGTTGAACAGTTATGTTGCTGCGGAGCAATTTAATATTCCACGGTCAACAATTATATCTCATATATATGGTACACGCGGACAAAAACAGACAAATCCTGGCAAAGACACTGTATTTTCGAGATCATTTGAGCAATAATTATCTTTTATATGACTCAGGTTTTTTTCTTTAAGTCGCTTTTTCTTCATGTTCACATCAGAACTTATATATATTAAAACTATTTTTTTATTTCTTAACATTTTTTTAATTATTTACGATGTTTACTTATTTCAACTATTTTTTAATCGACCATAGGTTTCGCAAAGATTTATCGATAATTACTACGTACCTATCACAACACTAGCTACTATGGAAGTTAGTTGCATTCTGCCCCAAAAAATGTAAATTAAATTTGCTGGAAATAGGACCTGTATTCTCAGAGCCTAGATACCATTTTCAGATGGCTGTTGTGTAATTCCTAAATGTAGTCTCGTCCTCATGATTAAGGCACAGATTTCTACCGAGTTACAACTTATAGTCGCATTAACCCCAAGTTGGGGTGAAAGTGACTTTTAGTGTCCTTATTTTAAAAACTATGAATTAATAGAAAACCTAAGCTTGTTTGTAATGTAATTTATATCAAAACTCTTCATTGAAAAACACGGAATCACGTATGTTTACTTGAACACCGCTTATGATTAAGTAGCTCATTATAGAGACCAACAAAGTAAAGGTTTTATTTTATTTAGTTGTTTTCGCCCTCCGGGTGACCTTAACTTGGATCACCTGTTTTTTCATAAGAAACGGTTTCCGTGTCTCGGTTGGCAAACTAGGTACTTACCTACTGTTGTTGGTGGAGATCCTGTGAGTCACAGGCTGTGATACCATACCCTATTAAAGATTGATGTGTTTTGTTGTATTATGTGCTGTGGTGACTGAGGTGCTATACCAGGGAGTGCAGGTCGATATGTAGCTGTTTGTATTGTAGTCACATTCACACAGAAACTATCACAACCAGTACCTATATTAGATTAGAACAAATACCAAAAACGAAGTGTCTGTAACTTAGTAAGTAGGTGGAAATTAAAACTTGATGAACGTCAAGATGACGGGATCACTTGTTGTTTTAAACAGCCTTTCCTATCTTGTTTTAAATCTCATTTAGCACCATTTGGCACCTTTAATTATAATTTTGGTACTTCCTTGGTCTTGAAGATATTGAAGGCTAACACTGATCCCGCTATTTTGACGCGTCAAAATGGCGGGATCTAGCTGATACCACAAAACTGCTAATTATTTTATTACAAGAATTATTCTGTTATTTAGAACTCATTTAACACCTTCGAAAGGTCTTGAAACATTACTTAAATAAATTATAGTTTTTTTGTTATTTAATTTTATAAAAAAAAATTGCCTTAACGCCTGTTCAATAGTTCAGAGCAAAGCTTACAGTACAATAAATGTGCTCTTCAAATTAGACAGGTAATTTTGCTAATATTATACTAGCGTCCCGTTCCCGGTTTCGCACGGATTAAGGTCAGTAATTGATATGAAAACGACCTATCCTATAAATAAAATATTTATAAAAAGAAAACTCAGAAATAGCTTTCCATTTGCAGATATGGGTAATTCTCAACAAATGAAGATTTAAATGAATTGCCGGAATTTCACTATTCATGTAACTAAAATATTTTACTAAAAATAAATGCGAAATAAAACAGATTTATATAATTGATAATGTATATTAATAATCAGAAATGACAAGTATACGTAAAATATTCTACTTTTCGCCGTATATTATACAGTTTGGGATCATCAAAGTCTGACTTTTTGTTATTTTAGTTTTCAAATCGTCATAACATTCCCATTTTCCTGGTAATCTTAAAGCACAGTGACATTTATAATGCCCTATGCTTTCTGATCCTGAACTTGGTGGTATAAACTCAATTACTGCTACAATTTGATAATATGTACTATTTAGTTTAAAATTAGTTGGAATTTCATGAATGTTGTATGTTTTATTCTGGCATAATTCAAAAAATTTTTTTTTCTATAATATTTAAGTCAAGTGGCAAAAATCCAACATTTCTTTGGCTATTCGATATACATTCCTTGTTAGTACAGTTTTTTATAACAGTTGCGCTGTAAAGTTTATCTAATAGAACATTCTCTACTATATACGCTATATTACATTCGAAGTTCACATATCGATTTAAACAGTAGGTTTAAAATGTCTGTTTTGAAATGTTGTAGCAGTATCTCATTTCGCAGTTTATATATGGATTCATTGGAATTATTTAAACGTGTTTTAATAAATCGGAAGTAGTTATTATCTGTGTTGTTAATTTTATTACTGACTTTATATAACGAAAATTACTGTTATAGCTTGTGATAACGAATCAAAAGCACATGTATTTGCCGGAAATATATTTCTGATTATTAATATACATTATCTATACATATAATAAAACAGTAAAAATATTTTGTCTGTACATTTAGTATTTTTGACTGAAATGGATAGAGGGACACTTAAAATGAATAATAGAAAGCAAAAAAATTTTTTTGGAATTTCTTGTCTGTCTGTCTGTCTGTCTGTATGTATGATCACGCTAATCTCCGAAAGTACTGAACCGATTTAAATGAAACTTTTTTTGTTGTATAGCTATTAAGCCTGGGCAACATTTAGGCTATAATTTATTTTGAAAACTGGTACACCTGATGAAGAACCTTAACAGAACAGCTAAACTATAAGAATTATGGAAATGGTTCCTTAACAAAAGTCGTTCAACCTGATGAGCATTTTCTGATGACGTATAAAAATTGAAGATCTGGAACATCTGATGAAGAACTGCAAGAGACCAGCTACACCATAACATATATGGAAATGGCGCCTTATTAAAAGTCGTTCAACCTGATGAGCATTTTCTGCTGACGTATAAAAATTGAAGATCTGGAACATTTGATGAAAAGCTCCAAGAGAGATTTTTCATCTAAGCGAAACTCACGCGGGCGAAGCCGCGGGCGACAGCTAGTAAATTATATAAATCTGTTTTATTTCACATTTATTTTTAGTAAAATATTTTAAAGTTACATGAATAGTGACATTCCGGCAATTCATTTAAATCTTCATATGTTGAGAATTACCATATCTACAAATGGAAACACCTATTTCTGAGTTTTCTTTTTATAAATATTTTATTTATAGGATAGGTCGTTTTCATATCAATTACTGACCTTAATCCTTGCGAAACCGGGAACGGGACGCTAGTATAATATTAGCAAAATTACCTGTCTAATTTGAAGAGCACATTTATTGTACTGTAAGATTTGCTCTGAACTATTGAACAGGCGTTAAGGCAATTTTTTTTTATAAAATTAAATAACAAAAAAACTATAATTTATTTAAGTAATGTTTCAAGACCTTTCGAAGGTGTTAAATGAGTTCTAAATAACAGAATAATTCTTTTAATAAAATAATTAGCAGTTTCGCGGTACCAGCTAGATCCCGCCATTTTGACGCGTCAAAATAGCGGGATCAGTGTTAGCCTTCAATATCTTCAAGACCAAGGAAGTACCAAAATTATTATTAAAGGTGCCAAATGGTGCTAAATGAGATTTAAAACAAGATAGGAAAGGCTGTTTAAAACAACAAGTGATCCCGTCATCTTGACGTTCATAAAACTTGAGCATCCTCCATTCAAATCCAAATCAATATTTTTGATAATAAAAATTTTTGGGGGTAAATGCAAATCATTGACAGTTTCAGGAATGGCACAACATGTTACGGAAAATAGGTTCAGAGGGAGATCATTACACTGGTTTTCATATTATTAGCTCCTTTATTTTATATTAAATACATTTTACAATCTTATGAGTACTTATCTATCTGTCATATTTTTCCAATCTCAACAAGAGAACATCTACGACATTCATAGTGATGTGAAACACGTATGACTCATAGAGTTATTTAATTCTATGACTAGTGATGTCCTCTTTCCTATCCTAACACCTTCTCCTATTTTTAAATTTAAGGGCCCGTACTAGGCTAGATTGCTTCACATGATCGTCTGTAATATCTACATTTATGTAAAACTGAATGTAAAATTAAGATATAGCAAACTTCAGGACTAGCACGAGGGATTATGTTACTCAAAAACACGATTGCATAAAATTTTCTCGATAGAAAAAAAGTTGCCTCCAAATCACCTATAATTAACACTTTAAACTGCTATTATTCAAGCAATACATTAAAAAAAAGATTGAGAATTTTTGTATAAATTACTCTAAAGATAAGGCAGGGATTATGTTACTTACTTTTTTAATATCTTTTTATAAAGCTTTTAAAAAAATAATACGTATAATTGCCCGCATGCTTTAACCATCCACCTCTGAGCCGCCGCGCCGCCCGCGACCCCGCGAGCATTTATTTAGAACGCGGATTGGATGCGTGCGGGCGAACTGGGTAGCGGGTAGCGGGGAAAATCTTAGTTGTCATTGGCCTAGTGCGGGCTCTTAACTAAATTTGAAAATATTTATTTGCCTAAATTTTACATACCTAACTAAATCTTTTTACTTTCTCTATAAAAATCCTGCTTTATTAGGTACCTACTCTTCTTCCGTATATCTATCCGTATTTCTTATAAAATGTTTGCTCTAATTTTTCCTTTCTTATTCTTTTGCGTTTATTCCAGGGTTTATTTTCTTCCAAAGACTCCTTCTCCGAATTTATAGCTCTTTCCCTCTTTTCTTTAATATGTCTATTTGTAGGTATTTCTAGTTCTTTATTTTGTTCTTGCACATTTTCTGTTATTTCCTGTTCTTTAATATACTCAATAAAATTTACATTTTCTTCTTCCTCTTTTATAGTTATAAAATTTCTTTCTACTTGTTTTTCATTGTTATTTTTCCCATTTTCGTTTTGTAGTATTATTCTAGTGTTTTCTCTTGTTTTGTCTTTTGCTGTTACATTTACTTTAGTCAATAAACATTTTTCTGCTGGTATATTTTGTTTTATATTTACTTTATACAGTCCATTTTCCTTTTTTCCTGTCCATACCAATTCATTATTTTTGTATATTTTAACGCTGTCCCTTGTTAATAATACTGATACTTCTGTTGACTTTTGTTTCTTAAAATTCTTCAAAATGTTTTTCTCCTTCGTCATGTGTACGGTACATCCAGAATCAACTATAAAATTATACTTTTCTTTTGTATCTAGTTCCAATGAGTTAGAGAGAAATGCCAAATGTTGTTTCTTTTTATCCTTTTGTTCATTATTTTTATTTCTGAAAAAACAGTTTTCTTCTTTGTGGTTTGTCTTCTTGCAAATACCACACTGATTTTTCCTAAACTTGCATTCATTTTCTTTGTGGTTTGTTTTCTTACAAATTCCACACATCTTACATTCTTTTTTTATATGTCCAAATTTATGACATTTAAAACATTCAACTAAAAATGCTACTGGTTTTTACTGTTCTTTTTCTAAAAATCTATTTTGTTCTGCTAATAATCTATTTGTTAAGTTTACAAGTGTCCTTCTATTTTCTTCTGTGGATTCCCACGCTGTTATAAAATGTTTGTACTCGTTAGGAGGCATGTCAGTATTTTTGAAATTATCATTTTGTCATTAATGCACTCACCTAAACTATTTATTCTCATTCTTAAGTTTTCTAAATCTGTTATAATTTGTGACAAATCCTTACCTTCGCTTTTGAAACTGAAAAATTGTTGTAATAAGGAACACTTGTTCCTTTCTTCACAGCCTTCAAATATTAAACATAATTTATCGTACATTTCTTTTGCTGTGGTACAACTCATTATATGAAATTTAAATTTTCTATCTATTGTTAACAAAATTAATTTCTGCGCTTTTGCGTCTTTTAATTCAAAATCTTTTTTCTCTTTATCTTCTTTTTTTATCGAAATGGCCGACATTGTGTCGCTCAATCCATTGGCTTTCAAAAATATATTTATTTCGAATTTCCACATGTGGAAATTCTCACTACTTGTTAGTTTTTCTATATTTTCTACTTCTTCTTTCATTTTTACTGGTTTTTCTTACCTTTCTAACCTTTTATGTAAATTTAATTTTCTCCGTTTTTTCTGTTTTTACTTTCTGTGTTTTTCCGCAGTTTTTTCGTCTGGGCCCATAACCTGTTACGGAAAATAGGTTCAGAGGGAGATCATTACACTGGTTTTCATATTATTAGCTCCTTTATTTTATATTAAATACATTTTACAATCTTATGAGTACTTATCTATCTGTCATATTTTTCCAATCTCAACAAGAGAACATCTACGACATTCATAGTGATGTGAAACACGTATGACTCATAGAGTTATTTAATTCTATGACTAGTGATGTCCTCTTTCCTTTTTTTTTTTTTTTTTAACGTGTGGAAAGACCTTCGTCTCGTCCATCCAGCCACGGGAAGCCGGACGGGTATGTGGGACTTGAACCCACTAAAACCACACGGAGTCAACCCCTGCCGCATATATGCCAGGACCGTGTGCTACTCTCGCTCCACAGCCCTGGCGCGGCGGCCGCTACCACGGCGGCCCCAGCACGGCTCGCTCCCGAAGCACCTCTCCAGCGAGAGGGTCGGAGCGGCCAGCGGGATAAGCACCAAAATTCCCGCTAGGGTAAAGGCACACTTGACCCGGGTGCGCCTTTCCACCCGAGGGCCGTTAAGCCGAGCGACGGAATCCCGTTTCCGACACCCAACCAGCCCTCAACTTTTGGGACCCGACCAAGTCAGGCCCTACCACATCTCAGCCGCAGAGGACAGGTTGTCCCTATCCCCTGCGACCGAGACAGGCCCACCACGCGTCGGCCGCAGAGGACAGGGAGAGCGGCGCACCGCAATACCGACACGCCTCTTCCCCTGCGGCCCCACCGACACCGTGCCCAGCGCCACGGCCACGCTCGGTCGCGGGGGATAGGGAGAACGGCGCACCGCAATACCGGCACTCCTCTTCCCTCGCGACCCCTACCACGGCTGTGAGAGTAGGGCCGTGCCCCTACTCTCACAGCCAGGCCACTCAAAGCGGCCTCCTCCCCGGCCCGGGGTCGTCACTCCCGGGCCATGGGTTCCTCTCAGCTTCCCTGCGGCCGAGGCAACCGCTGGTACTGAGCCCCCCATCGCTAAAAGATGGGAACCCGTTCGGGGGGGATGTCCTCTTTCCTATCCTAACACAACACAACACAACCAACTTGGTTGTTTATTTTCAATATCGTAATAAATATTTGTAAAAAAAAAATCGTTTATCAACGTCACCTTTCAATGACTGACAATGACAGTTTGCTTGTCAGTCAGTTAATAGCGTCCGTCTGCAGCTCTGCGCTTTGAGTTTTATGATAAAAAATATTTATAATAAAAGAAAATAAGATTTTCACATTATCGTTTAAATTAAAGTAAATTTGTCAACGCCATGGCATCCCACTTAAGTACAAAAGATCGTCTATTATCGCTCGTAGACGACATTGAATTAATTGCAAAGTAAGTTGATGTGTCACTTTGTTTTATTGCATGTTTTAATTTGATAATAGTATCATTTGAGAGAAAATAAATAATATAAGCGTGGCCTTTGAGTCTCACAACTCTTGGCTCTGTCTACCCCGTAAGGGATAAAGACGTGATTCTATGTATGTATGTACTACCTATTTAGTTAAGCTTCTTCACAGTACTTCATGGTACAAATGTTCCAGTTTTTGTTAATGTAAACGTTTTCAGAGAAATTATTGAGGTGTCCATAGCACCCAAGCCTCAGAAGTTATCGGCGGCAGACTTCGCACAGTTAACAGATTTACTGTTATCCAAAGATGTAGAACTCAAAAAGACATTAGAATTAGCCGAAGAACAGGCAAAGATACAACAGAAGATGAATGATCTAAAAGCTGAAGTTGATAATAAGGTACCTAATCAGAGTTTTACATTGTAATATCTTGAAGATAATGTAGTTAGGTACTACAATGGCTTCATTAATTTCTTCATTTTCCCTTAAAGTTTGTGTAGTGTATATTTGCATGCCTCTGAAACATGTTCTGGTATGAATGATATGATAATGTACTTATTAAAGAAAAAATTATAATAAACAATTCTCCAATGTTGACATATTCCACCTTTCTAAATCTAAATTCAAATCGGAAATAGCTAGAATCTTATGTGGGTGAATATGAGCAGTTGATAGGGGTAAGAGAATGGGTTGTGAACTGATCTGTAATGTTCTATCACATGGTTTTTGTCCTATAATTTTTCTGTACTTCACGAAGGTATTTTCAATATATATACATATAAGGTTGCTATATTATTGATAAATTAATAAATCCATAAGTATAATGCAGCACTTAGATGTCTACGCGTTATGGAACATCCTTTTGGGTGGTATACGTACCACTTGTTTCGTTTTTTTTAATCGCTACGTAGGTACTGATTTATTAGTGAATTTGTTATTGGCCTTACTTAAAATGTAATTTTTAGTATATAAGTTAACTCTGTAACGCTGTGAATTCAGAAATAAAGAAATCTAAAAATCTAAAAAAAAAGCAAGATTATTAAAGTACCTATTTAGGTTTCATTGCATTACATACAAACTCCAAAACCTAATATGGGACTAGGGCCCTTCAACCTAAGTATGTTTAGTGTAAGTACGTATGCCTATAAAAGGTCAATTATTTTAAAGTGAGAAAAATTAAAACACACGGAAAATGGTTTTTTTTATCTTGTTTTCTCATCAAGTGTGTTAAATTTAAAACTGGTAATATGATTAAACCATTGTATTACAAATGTTTTGTTACAGTTATATTTGAGTTATCTTAATTTTGTGCAGGATCAAGATATCCATCTCCTACAAAGGCAACTAAAGGATGCTGAACAGATCTTGGCCACGTCTCTGTACCAGGCGAGACAGAAGCTGGCATCTATTGTCAAATCAAGGAAACGGCCAGTTCCTTCTGAAGAGTTGATTAAATTTGCCCACAGGTAATCTATTTATATAAAAAGATTGGATACTGACAGATTGGGATGTTAACCCTTTACCGCATACGGTGACAAATTTGGAACGCCTTAAATTTATCGTTGTAAAATGTTACCCGCGCCATCTAGCTATTCCATTCCGAATTAATAAACAAAAGTAAAGTCTGTTTTATACAAAATGTCATCGAAATCATCCATCTTGTATTTCAGAATGCTGTCATCTCGTGTCAAAGTAGTTGAGGCTGCCATTTTGTGCCAGTTGCACGTTACTAATTTTCAAAATAAGAATTAACGTTGTCTTTCTGTCTAAAAAAAAACAAAACGGTGTTAGTGTTGGTGGAAAATGGATCCTCAACGCTTTTATGGTAAAAAACGTAAGTATATCTATTATTATCGTGTTTAATTTATCAGTTTAAGTTTGTTCCAAATCGGGAACAAAATGCAGTAAGGCATTTTATATCTGGCCAAATTTGGAACTTCATGCAATGCATTAATTAAACCTCGCTGGTCATATTTGGAACATTATGCATTGATAGTTGATTACTAGCAATATTTTTTTCTAGAAATCATCATTTTGCGGTTCAGTATATGTTTTCAGTTTTCTGTTCAGTATATTTTTATCCCTATACAAAAAGAGGGGTGTCGTAAATATGACATAATGTATGTTTGTAGACACAAACATCATCCAAATTAGGCCTTTCGTTTAGAAGCACGTCTGTGCTTCTAAACGAAAGGCCATGGAAAATTGCGGTTTTGATTTGTTTGTTGTAGTTGAAAGTAATCAAGATAATTCTGAGATATAATTTTTATGGGCCTTGTGTCGGAAGGTAACTTATTTTTTTATTTTGTCTTTTATTATTTACAGGCCCTGCATTTTCCATCCCAGAGAGTAGTGAAGATGAAAAGGCGTCAGACGATGAAAATTATAGAAACCCAGGTCCTGAAATTTTCATCCCAGAAAGCAGTGACGACGAAATCGCATCAGATGATGATCGTGAAAAGGCAGGTGAATTTGAAGAAATTTATTTAGAAGATGACGAAGAATATATTCCATATGAAACGGAAGAAGAAGATGGCTCAGGCTCTAGCAAGCCTTCTTGGTCAAAACAATGCTCAGGAAATAAAAGGAAAAAGGTTAAAGTTGTATGGTCTGATGAACATATGGAATATGACGAGTCAAATATTTCGTTTTTAGGATGTCACGAACTTCCAAATGACATTATGAAACTTGAATCACCTATGGATTTCTTCAAATTTTTATTTCCTTCTGAAGCCATACATTTAATTGTTAGAGAAAGCAACGTGTATGCTGATCAAATTACCGAAAGCAACTACAATGAAGTCACGGAAGAAGACATACGTAAATTTATAGGCATAATAATTTATATGTCTGTGGTGCAACTTCCAACAACTCGTCACTATTGGAAGGAGGGAACGTACATTGAAAAGGTGGCTTCGACAATGACATGTAACAAATTTGAAGAAGTGAAAAGATTTTTACATTTTTTTGACAGAAACGATGAGTTAAAGTCCGCCGATCCAAATTTTGACAGATTACAAAAGATACGCCCTTTTCTAAATATATTGCGTGAAAGATTGTTGCAGGTACCGAAAGAAGAATATTTGGCAATTGATGAACAAATGATTCCTACCAAAGCACGCACTTCTGGTATGAGGCGTTATAATGCCAAAAAACCACACAAATGGGGATACCTCAATTATGTGCTAAGCGGAGCCAGTGGCTTCAGCTACGATTTTGAAATTGATACTGGTAAACATCCTGATCCGCCAGACAACTGCCCTGACCTCGGTATACCGGGAAATATAGTCCAACGATTATTAAAAACTGTTCCTCAGAATCTCAACTATAAAATTTTTGTGGACAATTGGTACACTAGTTTGCCTCTGATGGCCAACTTACACAAAAAAGGACTTCTTCCTTTAGGGACAATTCAACTGAATCGAGCACCCAACATAAATATAAACAAAAAACTATAATGAAAGAAGAAAGAGGATATTGTGCTGAAAAATCTACCGTTTATGAGGATGTAAAGTTAACCGTCACAACATGGGTAGACAATAAACCTGTTAGCCTGTGTTCGTCATACGTAGGAAAAGAACCCATGGCGATGGTTAAAAAGATTTGCAAAGAAAAAAGAGCCAAAATTGATATTCCTTGCCCAAAGGCAATAACGATTTACAACAAATATATGGGCGGCGTGGACTTACTGGATTCCATGCTAGGTTTTTACAGAATTAAAGTTCGAAGCAAAAAGTGGTATCACAGGTTATTTTTCCATTTTATTGACCTAGTCTGTGTCAATAGTTGGTTATTATGGAGACGTAGAACTAAACAAAAGGGTGAAGACTTGTACATACCCTTGCTGGATTTTAAACTTACGGTGGCCGATATTCTAATGAAAGAAGATAGCAGAGTTTTTACACCAACTCGTAGGGGACGTCCTCTTAATGCTAACATTGAAAATATTAGAAAAGGCAAAAAACGACGTCGTATTGAATTGCCTCCAGTCGAGGTAGCCGAAGATGGTTTTAATCATTGGCCGGAATGGCAAACTGACCGGCAAAAGGTGTAAGATGGTTGGCTGTGGGCAGAAATCCCAAATAATGTGCATAAAGTGTAAATGTTATCTTTGCTTAAATAAAGATCGTAACTGTTATAAAACATTTCATATGTCCCATAAATGAATAAAGTGATTGTTATACATTAATGCTTTTTTATTTAAAAGTCAATCAATTCATACAAAAATAAATCTTAATTAACTAAGAAAAAAAAAACATCCTTATGCATAAGAAGACTACACTGCATGATGTTCCAAATATGGCCACGTATATTAATAAGCCCGAATGCATATTGTTACAAATTCGGAACGAAAATTCTTTTATTTATTTTTGGTATTAAACAAAATCTCAGATTTTTTAAATATTTTTATATTAATATAAGTAAAATATAGAACTATATATATTTTTTTCAAATAATTTAAAAATGTCATGCGGTAAAGGGTTAAGGCAAAGACGAAACCGAGTATTATTTATTTATTTATTTTATTTTAACCCTAAGAGTTTTGTTACATTTTCAGTAAGAAGATGTAATATATATGTATATATGAAAATTCGGTATCTTCCGTGATTTTGTGGTATCCATAGAGATTTCACGAAATCCCTGGTTACCTCATTCTGTTCCTGCGACATATACATACTAAACTCCATTTATTCTTACCAGTCCTATCATGTAAACAATCTTTACAGTACTTTTATTGAATTTTGTTGAAAATAAATCAAATATTAGTTTAAACCTAAACATTCTAAAGTAAAACATTTATTAACCATTAAAGTAATTTCCTAAAAAGTCTATTTTAATTTTAGTAAATCCTGATTTAGCATCATGGGCTGGCCCATATGCTAAATCAGGATTTACTCGAGCGTCATAGAGACCTATTGGATTGCGAAGTTTAGATGAT
This sequence comes from Ephestia elutella, assembly GCA_018467065.1. Lineage (NCBI taxonomy): Eukaryota > Metazoa > Arthropoda > Insecta > Lepidoptera > Pyralidae > Ephestia > Ephestia elutella. Next base: position 9,419,121 of record CM031569.1, read on the forward strand.
AAGAAAAAAAAAATGTCATATAATATATACCTTTTCATCGGTGGGGGGAGCGACCATAGATTTTCAAAAATGGAAAAAAAAACTGTTGCATGGACATACTCGAGCGCGTCAGATATTGATAGCATCTATGTCCTGTGTATTTTTGAAAATGTACGTATGTTAATCTGATTGTTTCCATGATGGGGGTGGTCGTACGTAAGGGTTGAAAGTGAAAAAAAAAAAAATTAATCGAGCGCGTCAGATTTTCTAAGGGGATGTTATTTGCACTTAAAAAAAAGCTCTTATATAATAATCTGACGATTTGGATGTGACGCAAACTCGCAGCCATTATTATAATTTGCAAAAAAATTCGTCATTTTGAAATACTCTAGCGTGTCAGATTAAGATATATATGGTTCTTCTTAATGCCCTAGACGCGCTGTCTCATAATCTGACGATTATCTAGAGGGATTCGCCTAATCTGACATAAAAATTTTTTATTTTTTTTTCAAAACATTGAACTTTATTAATTGAAAAGCAATGCAATTAAAAAAATACAGGTTATTTTTTTGGAAAATACTTGTATTTATAAGAAAATAACTATATTTTTTTTTTGCGTAGTTTTTTTTTAATTATCATCTTCATCGGTAGGATCATCTTCCTCCTCTGGCTCGATTTCATCCTCAGATTTAAACTTAAAACTTTTTTTTCGCATTAAACTTTATCGATTATTTTTTTCTTACTTCAGCATGGAAATCGTCAGATTATATAATTTTCGTTATCCTTGAATTATTTCCTTCAAAATAAAAAAAAAAATAGCCACGCTCGAGAAAGTCGAGATGACGTTTTTTTTTATTAACAAGTTTGTAACCCTCCTACTTCTCTACGTCACTGGAAAATTGTCAGATTAGTGGAATATACACTTTTTAGCATGATTGTAATTAACTCACCCTACCTTAATCTGACGCGCCCGAGAATTTCGATCAATTTTTTTTTACTAATCTGATCCTTTATCCTTGACAGGCGGCCATATATATGGGGCTCATATTTGGTGGGGATACTTTACCTGGTACAAGGTATCTCCCTGTATGTTGATCTGCCGCGCTTTAGTAACTCCCGAAATCCCCTCTTGGGCTCCCCTACTATTTATATTGTAAAATCATAAAAAGACATTGTAAGATTGTTTACAAGATAGGACTGGTAAGAATAAATGGAGTTTAGAATTAAGTATAGTTAATGAAAATTCACTATTAAGTTATTTTTATTTAATACTTTACTAATCATACTAATATCATAAAGACACTTCCTGTTTGTAAGTTTGTTTGTAGGGGGTAATGTTAAGAACTACAGAACTGATTTCAAAATTTCTTTCACCAATAGAAAGCCACATTATGCCTGAGTGACATAGGCTCCCGTGCGAAGCCAGGGCGGGGCGCTAGTATTTAATAAAAATTAACTGCACTAAATATCATGTTTTACAAATGTCACTTCTATTAATGTTTTTATTTCTTACCTTTAACTGCTCCTGATTACAGAATCAGTGCATCCAACGCAGTCAGTGCTCCTCTGTCTTGGCAACCGGGAGACCCTCGCCGTCCGTACCCCACGGATCTTGAAATGCGGCTGGGCATGCTCGGCCGCCTCTGTGATCTCCCACTCAACGGGCACACACCATCCACATTGAATGAACTTCATCGAATCACTACAGGAGGAGGTATTTCCTAGTATATTCATCATCTTGCATGCATAAAGCTCATGATCTTGTTTATTGTCATAATTTTCCTTTCATAGAATTAATATTAACATCCGTTCGCATAGTGAACTTTATTTGTTCTGATGCCTAAAATTTCCTCTATTGGTAAAAAGTAGACTCATTTTATTATCTCTTGGGGTTTTCCTATGTTTTGATGACAGTTTCATCTGTCTATAAAATTTATATTATGATTCACATTTAATGTGAATCATTAAGCTTTGGCATAGGGGAACACCTACACTCCCTAAGGAACCTACATGCCAAATTTCAGCTGTGCGTTATCTGTCAGTCAATCAATCAGTAAATACTAACTTCCGCCCGCGGCTTCACCCGCGTGAATTTCGGTACACGGGATTAAAGATAGGCTTCTAACTATACGTATGCGAAATTTCAGGAAGTTTGGTTCAGTAGATAAAGCGTGAAGAGGTAACAAACTCACCTTCGCATTTATAATATTAGTTAGGATTGATTGAGAAAAAATATACTGAAGCCTTGTTGCTAATTGCAATTTTATTCAGTTCCAGCATCAGCCACCAACCAGTTCACATGGCACCCGACAGGGGAGCTCCACATGTCGGTGGGGGGGGGGAACTCGGTCGCGATCGACGGCCGCGGCAAGGATGCGCACACGCAGGAAGATGTGGAGGTCATGTCCACGGACTCCAGCTCCAGTTCCAGCAGTGATTCTCAATGAAGAGTGACGTCATTGGGGCAGGATTGACGCTACGCTAGTAAAAGTTGAACTAAGTGCGAAGATTTTACGTTCGTTATAGTCGTAGCCCCAAAATGTACAGAGAACAGGTTACCGTTTGGCAAAACAGACTATGTTTGAATACTTAATCATCTAAGCCCCAATAGAATTATTTCAAGATTTTGGATAATTTACCGCACAATGTCAGTACTTTACCGTCAGTAATTTTTGGAAGATAATCACTGTCATCTTACAGAAACCCGTAATGAACTTGTATTCCAGCCCAGATTAGTTTCGGAAGTGTTGTGACAGAAGTGTAAAGACTTTATAGTATGTATTTTTAAGTAATGTAAGTAATAGATATTTCGTAATTAAAGTTGTAAAGATCTGATGTTTTGTGTTATTTTTAATAGATAAAAGTTGGATAAGCGAAAATTAACAGTTTTTGGACATGAGTGAATCTGCTTAATTTGTCCTGTGGTATTATTTTTTTTAATGGTGTTTGTTCAACAAGTGAAATATTTAGTTTATTCACGCAATACGGTTCTTCCATGGAAGTAATAAGTACCTAAGTACTTACTACTTCCATGGGTTCTTCAAATCATATTCAAAACTTTTTTCAACAGGAATAGAATATTCAAAAGTAAAAAGTTTTATATAATCGCCTCTTTTTTTCAACACTATTTTGTAACATATTAAATTTTAGCGACCTTATGAGACAAGACTAAACGGCTAGGTACCTTATGACACTCATTCAAAACTAGGTATCCTAAATACAGATATTACAAAGAGTACATTATCAGAGAGGATTTATCCTTCGAGCAACAAGTACTTCCGCGTGCCTCACGGAACTCCGTGTTGCTCTATGGATTTACCCGATCGGCCCAGACTTAAATACTCTTTTAAAAAAAAAATCTGAGGATACCGGGTAAATTAATACTTAGGAGTTGCTTAGCAACGTAGTTACCATGGCCACTTTAATTTGGCGATGTCAATGTGTCATTGTTTCCAATCCAAATATTATTAGTTTTAACTATCTGTAATAAAAAATAGTATACCTGAAATCAGAATGGCAGAAAGGGCACCAGTCTCTGCTGAAGATACTCTAGTTCGCTACGACAATCCTGTATTAGTGACTAAGCAACCAGAGAAAGTTGTAAGTACCTATCAATTTCTTAATCTCGTACGTACTTGTACTTAAAAATAATTCGATAACTACAGGACCTTTGAGTCTGTACATCCATATGGCTTATATACTTATTTCTTACTCAAAGTGGAAGACTACAGATAATATTCATTTTCGTCAGACACTTCCTGCTTCCAGTAAAGGAAAACATCATGAGGAAATTAGGAAAAGTATCACATGCGTTTAGACAAGCTGAAAAATCTGACTCATTCTTGCTGAAAGTAGAAAATTATAGAAACATTTTGTATAGTTATTACTACCACACTTTTCGGATTGCAGTCATCTCCACGAACCGCTAATGTCATTCAACCATGTGTGCCGACCGAAGCTAAACGAGAGACTGAAGAAATCTTGAATGCTATCCTACCCCCCAAGGAATGGGAGGAAGACGGACAGATATGGACCCAGAAGGTAAAATAGTGTTATACCTATTTAAAAAATTTAAGACACAGAATATTACGTATTTGCTAGTAGAACAGTAAGAAATAAGACTCTTGAAATACGATTTTCATTGTCCATTTCTATTGTTATTACGTTTTTGTTTTATATATGCAGATATCATCGACGCCTGCGACGCGGCTGGACGTGATCAACCTGCAAGAGATGCTGGACACGCGCCTGCAGCAGCGGCAGGCGCGCGAGACCGGCATCTGTCCCGTTCGCCGACAGCTCTACACGCAGTGTTTCGACGAGCTCATACGACAGGTGAGCTGTAAACTCCATGGTTAGTAGATCAAGAGACGCTAGATGAGATGAGACACGCAACATGTCGTTCTTTCTCACTCCGTACATTTTATTGAGTAATAGGTTCCGAAGATACAGGGTTTTCCTTGTTTAGGAACCAACGTTTAATACTTATGTTGTAGCATATTTTGATAATAAATGCATTTTTTTAACTAGATAATATATTTTATAGCTTAGCAGCACACGACGCTCATTCAATGTTATCAAAGATGGTTCATCATGCTGTATTGTATCTATAGGTCACAATAAACTGCGGAGAAAGAGGCCTCTTACTCCTACGAGTACGTGACGAAGCGAGGATCACGATGGAAGCGTACCAAACACTATACTGCAGCTCGATCGCCTTCGGTATGAGGAAAGCATTGCAAGTGAGTTATCAAGAATACAAACGTTTGTTTTGGCTCTATCTATCGTAAAGGATAAAGACGTGATTCTGTATCTGTTCTTATATACCGGTATAGTACTGTATCTTGTTACTTTTTAATCCATTGAGGTTTTGGAGTAATCCAGCGCCTAGGTAATTTTAGATTCCTACTGGCTAAACACCATCTGCTTAGAACAGGAACCCTAGCCTTTTTAGTAAGGAGAAACTTGCAGTTATTTTTTTAATAAAATTAAAAACACAACATCATTACAGTGTAGTACACACTAAAGCAATGTTATCGAAATCGAAAACATGAGCGACCATATTATTTATTGGCTTGGAACAAACAATTTTGTCTTTAGATGTATTGCATAGAAGCATAGAATAACAATTAAGAAATGATTGACAGTCCGAACAAGGCAAATCCGACCTTATGGACCAAGTAGCAAAGCTGGAAGCCGAACGGTCCGCCCTCGAGAAGACGTGTAGTGAGCTGAAGCAGAAGACTGAGCAGCTGGAGAGACGCGCCGCCGAGCTGCGCGCCGCTGAGGAGAAACGTCACCAAGAGGAACTGCTGGCGTTGAAGAAGACTAATGCGCAACTGAAGGTAAACATTCATCCTACTACCTGCTAATATCCGGGATGAACCGGGAAAAAGGCCTGTTCCCGTAGGAAGTTCACATGGGCGAAGCCGCGGGCAAAAGCTAGTATTATAAATACGAAAGTGACCTAAGTGACGAAAGTACCTCTTCACGATTTATCTACTGCACCAATCTTGCTGAGTTTTCGCATACACATAGTTAAAAGTACTGAGAAGGACATAGAGTACCTTTCATCCCGGGAAAAGGCACTGTTCCCGAGGGAAATTCACGCGGGCGAAGCCGCGGGCAAAAGCTAGTAATATTATAAATGCGAAAGTTTGGATGTGAGTTTGTGAGGATGTTTGTTACTCAATCACGCAAATACTACTGGACGGATAATTTAGTATACGGGTAGAATACCGGGAAAAGCACATAGGGTACTTTTTATCCCTAAATTCCCACAGGAGCGAAGCCCCGGGGCACGGCTAGTACATACATATTATCACGCTTTTTTTCGTGGTGGGGGTAGGCAGATTTGCGATATACCATGCCCTATTTAGATATAGTGCACATGTGTTTTATATTTTTGTCGGAAATTGTATATAATAAAAAGAATTGTCATTCCGTTTATTTGGTTTAAGTTCTAGGGTCTAAAGGGCCACTTTGACAAATTGCAATGATTCATTTTCCATTTCAAATATATTTTAAAATGAACCCTATTGTGGCCTCATAAGGTTCATTTTTAAATTTGTTCAATTTATTTATTCAATAGTAGATATTACGCAATCCAGGATAACACGTTCATTTATGATTTCAGGCGCAACTGGAAGGAATCATCGCCCCGAAGAAATAATCAGGTGCTTACGAGTATATTCGTTATTTTTAAGATTTTTTGTTGAGATTACCTACTATATTACATTTAAATTGTGCTCTAAAAATATAATATTAGTTAGTTATACATTAGATTGCGTTCTATCGCATTTTATCTGATAATAAAGTTTATACATTATTATGTTTGTTTTTTAATTGTCTTAAGTCTCAGCAATATCTACGTCGTCGTTTGCTTACGTCGTCTTGTAGCTGTTTTTTTTTTTGTAAATTCTAATCAATATTATTAATTCTTTATAATTTTTCTTAAATGTAAAAATGAAACAAGTTAGTATTTTTATTAAAATATATATTAAACCATTTAATTGGGACAAACATACAATATTTTCATTAGTTTACAATTCACATATCGCTAAAGAGCCTTAAAAAGGTACAAAGGACACACATATAAAACATTCTCCCACACACATCAAATCTAATTTCGATTCTCGCATTTAAATATTTATCAAATACTATTTTCACCTGTGGAAATATACATTTATTGAGATTAATGATTATGACAACAGGATATACAATCAACTTATAGAATTTATGATGCAAATGCATAATTCATCATCATATTATATGACAAATAACTTAAAACACTCATAGAGAATGAATTAAAATGTATCTAAAACGCTGAACATGTAAAACATACATAATTGCATAAATCAATTAAGAAATAAGGCACCACATACATGAAATTAAACGTTTTAAAACATAAAAAAATACTAGCTCACCAGTAAATACAAATACTGTAAGAATTAATTATAACAATGCACAAATAAATTTCAAACTAAGTAATATTTAAACATTTTCAACTTGACGCTGTTCTCAAAGGCGTTGGTTTCATGGATCAGACAGCATTAAAATATCTAATACCTTGATACAGAAGACATTAAAACGTTTTATATTATTTAAATACGCAGTCCGTTACTTAGTAATTCACTAGCATTCTTAACACTTTCCACTTGGCAGATAATGCATCATACAGTCAAACATTAAAAACTTGCACGGAATGAAAATCGTTAAAATTAAATACATAAAGTATTCAAAGAATAATTCTCTATATCAAAATAGACAGGAATTACCTACAGTAAATCTAAAATCTCCGTCGCAAAAATAATACAATAAAAAAATAAAATTGTGATCAGAAAATGCCAAGGTCCTCGTTGGTGGATTTCTTCAAAATAGCCATTATGTAACACAAGAAATCGGTGGTGGAAATCTAAACTTATTATCACAGTTTATAATACAAAGTTATGATGGTCGTTCAGTGTCGCTGTTCGTTTCGTTGAAGAAATCTACAATCGAGTTCGATCGAGTCGGTTGCGATCACAGAAATAAATGAATGTTAAACGAATCGTGCGGTACATTGCAAGATTCAATCGAGGCAAGCGTGCCCCGCGCACTTAGCCATTCTATCTTGATTTATTTCTGTGGTTGCGATGGTTTGTCATGGGTACGATGGAGGAGGAGATGAGGCGGGCCTAGTGTTGGGGGTCGGTGTAAGTGAGTCGCTGTGCCGGGCCCACGGGGATAGCAGTGACGCGTCCCGCACTGCCGTCCAGCAACGGATTCACGACCTGCACGATGTCGGGCTGCAGCGACGCGTCGCCCCCCTCCACCTCCCCCTCACCTAGACTAATCCCCCCCTCTGCGAGGTCAGTGGGCGCCGTTTCACTACACGGACTAGTAGTCAGTTCTAGTGATATTATTTTCTCTTGTGTTGTTTCCACCTGTATGAAAGGAAAACATTTATATACGACGTCATTATATGTAGACAAATTGATACAATAATCGTACAGCCAGTTATTTACAACTAATTACAAATCTATTTATCCGTAGCGTAATGGATAATAAGGAAATTTTACAACTTTGCTACAGGTATTGTTACTTCATTATAATATGATAAATATTCATTTATAATTCTAAGAATATAATGAAATGAATCTTTGAAACGATATGTTATTTGCACAACAAACTTTTTCAAGCTTTAATTTTACCGTAACTTGAAAAACTACAATACACAAAAACTACTTTTTGCTTATGTACTTGTTAATTTGTTAATTTGTTATTCACAATTAACCTATTGCACAACACTCATATATTTTTACAGAAAATATAAATACTTGAAACAAGAAGCAGGCATTAGTATATTACGTTGCAGCATAAAAGCAGTCGAATGTAATAAATACATAATAATAAATGCACAAACCATTGACTGTTTGTCGGTGAAGTGTCCATTTCTAGAATCCAGGTATCGTCTGACAAATAACATACAATCATATTAGCATGCCATGCCATAACAACATGCAACACGAGACAATGTTCAAAGTGTAGTGGATATATTGGTGTCAATTCATATGAACTTCCAATCATTTAACTATAGTTGTACAATTGCAAACAATAAAATTTTACAATCTCAAATTGCTTTTTGCCACCGTATATAATGAAAATATTAAAATATATACATCGCTCGCTATGGCGTTAGCGTGAATTATGCATACAATCAATACAATGCTTGGAAATAATAGGCAAAAAATTTTGATTCTATACCTTAGAATATACTAGCATACTAGTAGGTATTTTCATTATCCTTTCAATTGTCAGCGGCCATTTGCAAAAAATCCGTCAATCGTCAGGATGACATATCATTCCGGTCGGACTTCCACGCGGCAGAAATATATATTTATCTCACAACTTTTAAAGAAAACTATCACTGAAAGTTATATCTATGGAATCCTTATGAAATAAGCTATCCGACTGTATCTCATATAATAACATTTTAACCTGTTATTCAATAGTTATTAGGAGATCAAAAATACCATTTGTGATTTTTACCCGAATTCTATAGAAAAGTGATTGTAATAAAAATAAAAACATTAACCCTCAGTTAATCTGGTGCCTAAATATACTCTAATTTATCTGGTGGAGTCCAAGGGACTCCACCAACAATTTTTTAGTTTAAATAAAACAACATTTACAAATAGTAGCAAAATTAGGTATTTATTTGAGTATCAATTAATACACTATCAGACTTTCAAATCAGATTTTGGTATTTATAATCATTTAAGTTTTTAACAACAAAAACAAAATTATCTTCTAAATTTGACTAACGAAAAGTAGTGCTAACTTCTGGCTACCATAAAAAATATAAACTAAAGTATATTTTAACTTTTCACTTATGAATAATAATAACAATATAGTGAAATTTTAGAAATTACAAAAAAAAGGTAAGTGTTTTATATAAAAATAAAAAACGTGCAGCACCACCAACGTGACCACCTGAATCGGTTTTTTCAGTAACAATATGCAATGCAGTCTTCTCACCGGAAACCGTGATATCTTCATCATCAGAACCAGCTGACTACTCCGAATTTGTGTCGTGATCCGAAGGTATGCACCCATCTTCGGACTCGGAGAGCAATTCCGCAGGCATATTTTGAGGCACTTCCAACGGTTCAGATTCATGGTCAGACTCCAAATCTTCGTCGTTTAGCCATCCCATTATAATAGATTCAGCATCTGGTTGGTCTAAATTCACTATTTGTCTACTGGACGCGATTTTGTCTAAAGAAGTACCACAATCTACAAAAATACAAAGTTATGGAATTAGTGTTAGTTACACAAACACTGGTGGAGTCCCGTGGACTCCATGAACGTAATAACTCACCATGTCCTTCCGCGCTGCACGCCTTTACGCCTGGAGGAAGGTACTGAGACGCATGAACTTATAAGTGAAATAATAAAAATTTTACAACACTTTGAAAATCGTGCGGAGTCCCTGGGACCTAACAGATCAATTAAGTGTTAAAATAGCAGATGAAATGATTTTATTTATTAAAATAAACATAGACTTAACTATTCAAACAATAAAAACACTTAAGTCCGCTAACTTTTTTGCTCTACACTGTTTACAAATACGTCTCAAGTGGGTGCGACGCACATGTTGCGACAAAAATGGTCGGTTTACACTTGAGATTCCGAGACTCCATTCAGAGCTTAGTAGTCGTAAATATTTTTATACAATGGCTTTGGTATTGTATTCAACATAAACAAAGTTTTAAATATCAGCACAGTTTTATTGAGGAGTAAAAAAACTAAACAAACACCTCTGAATCGTATTACGTGACTGTCGAAGGCCTCTCCTCTAGGAGGCCACAAGCGCGTATTTTGATTTGGTTTTTTACACATTGTTTGTACTTAACATTAATGATTAATATACATTTAAAAATAAACGAATTTAGTGATAATAATTACACTTCCTAATAAATAATGTATTTTTATTTATAAATCCTTCGTAATGTGCGAAGTTTGGAGCAACTTCAGTTACTATGTTTCGTAAACAATAAATTTCACTAAAAAATCGAGTAAATACATATTCTATGACTTAAAATTGTTCTTGACTTACCTGTTCATATTTATGTAGAAATAAATACTTCACACACCAACAATATATAATTTAATATCACTGTTCCACAATCAACCACAATACAGCACGGCGCGCCATTAGGCGCGCGTACTAATCGAAAAGTTCAATGTCGGATATGGCATTAACAATGGACGTGAACATAGGAAATTTACACCTTATAGTCTTGCCTTGTCCTTCCTATATAACTCAAAAGAAATTAGAGCGAGATAAATATAGTTTTACTAGTATTTCTAGCGCTTCTTGTCGGACGGTAACGGGTGACCTCGAGGAGGCCACGACGATTGAACACACTTTTTCTGTCCTTCACGAGACATATACGATTAAGAGGATATATTCAATGAAAGCGCATTATTCCAGAGGCAGAGACATTAAACGAATTAAGATCATGTTAATATCAGATTGCAGCTCAATTTAGATTGACATTGAAGTTATATTTGTATGTCATAAGAATAGACACCAGCTATAAATAGAACTATGTAACATTAATCTACCCAACCACCATAATTAAATTAGTATAGGGTGAGTTCGCTAGGTGGTGAACTAATCCTTCTAGTCTAACCAACGGTGGTGTTTCACGCGTATATAACATCGAGTGCGTTTGAATAGACCCCACATTTTTGATATCCAGTGTTTGTATCGAGTTAATCAGTTAGTCAATTCAATGTCACGTAGTCGATAACTTGTCATTTGAGTCAAACGCCTTTACACTAAAGAAAAATATTTATAACGCATATCATGGATTTTCTTAAATTTTATCAAGATAAAAAAAAATTACACATTTTTTTTCTTCAAGAAATTTTATCCCGAGAAAGAATTTTAAATTAGCAGATATCGTACTATTTGGAAGTCCTAATATTTATAAATATTCCTCTCAAGTGTAAAGGGGAAAAGTCACGAGTCAAAACAACGGCACGTAGAAAGCTAAGCGGTATTTCATTTAAAAAAATACAATATATAAAACCACACACGATACGGCATTGCTTGTGTACAGCGTCGTAATACTATGCAGCACAATGTACAGTGCGTGTCGACGCGTACCTCTTTCTCAAACACCTTTTCAATGCATTCGACTGTCCTCACTTTCGTCTCGCCGGTGGCGGGGCACACGTATTCTTCAGTTCGTAGTGTTATTCTCTCGTCTACCAATTTCTCCTTTTCCTTCACCGCTAGTATAGGCCCCGGTTTTGTACGTAACGCGATACGTGGTAGAGGCCATTTCTATAATTTGTAAAGCCAATTTGACATTCACAACCCGTTGGACGACACACGCCAACCAAGCGACATTGAACCGCCCACATTTATTAACGATATGTTAAGTTTTAGTGATAACGTGTTACCAATATGCTTTTAAAATGTGAATAAATTATTCTTCTAGTGATTTCTTGAAGATATAATGGAAATTCATTCAAGGGTAATTGAAACACCAAGTAATAAATTAGTGTTAATAACATTCGATGTTAACTGTTACAAACAAACAACATGGATTTCATTAATGGATTATGGCAACACATTCTGTCTGAGGTGAAACATCGAATACATGCAATAATAATAATGACAAACAAAAAAAAATTATATATTTTTTTCTTAAAAAGTGGACAGACATCTAAAGGCCCATTTAGAAGGTGCAGTTTCTTGCCTGTTGCATAGCAAGTAAATACTTGCATGGTTTAAACAACAGTTGCTTGCAATTATTCATAGTCAATTGTTGCACTGCAATTAATGCTCTTGTAATGGGCCTTAACTGTCCTGAAATGCCAATGGGAGTGGAGAATCGTGTTGCTGGTAGTAGAGAAATATTCCTTGATTTTCTTAAACATATTTTTTTGAAATAAAGTTTTATTGAAAGTTACATTACGGCTTTTTTACATGAACACGTCCACAGAGGTTCTAATTCTGTGACAACGTCTATGTTATACGAGTACTTTTACTTTATAAGAGTTATATTACAGGTGTTCCACCTAGACCAAGTCCTTAGTAGTTTTAACATGACAACATTCAATTTCAATAAAATGGGGTGAACATATTTACCTCTGACGGAGATTTATCCCTCGGTGGTACTTCTCCTATAACATCTTTCGCCGGGCCGACCATGTTTTTAATAACTTTTGATGATTCAATGGCTTCCTAAAATCATAAAAAAATAATAGTTTACTAATTAGAATCAATAAATAAATATATACAGACAAATCACACATATGAGTTAGCGACAAAGTAAGTTCGGGACTCGTGTTATGGGATACTAACTCCAAAAAGATCATTTTTCATCTTGACCCGACCGGGGATCGAACCCGAAATCTCCGGTGTGACAGACTTTTACAACAATTTATAATTCTATTGAATATTGAATTTTGACATTTCTTATTACAATTCAATGTATATTCGTCCACATAGATAGTTCCTAAATTATAAGACACATTTTCTCTTCCCAACCCATCTATCCATCCATCCGTAACTGTTGCTACTTGGAACTGTTATAATATGGTTTATAATAGTGTTTCTTTATTCTAAGTTATTGATTTTTTTTTCTGTCTTTGAGTTTTATATGGTTGTAATTTCATTTTTCTTTTTTTCTATAAGTGGAAACTTGTTAATAGTTACTTAGATTTTTTAAGTTTTTACTTAGTTATGACAAACTGTTAGTTTCCCAAATAAAATAAAAATATTTTGTAAAGTGACGTCTTTGGAGAAAATGCAGCAGTGGAGTTTGTTGTGTCGCTTCTTTTCAACTTGCGCTTTGGAGGCGGTAGTAAACTTAGCTTAATTTTTGACGTCAACTATCTAATCTAGTTTATTAGATTTAAAAGTGCTATGTCTAAGCCACTTTAAATAAAAACATTTGACTTTGAGTCCGGCGTCATGACCACATTAGTTAGGCCACGGAGGTTGACGGCTAAGACTAGGTCCAACCTGAGCTGCAAAAAACAAAATTCATATGCGCTTAACCGCGCCGTGTGCGCGTTGCAATAAGATAGTTTTTTGCACAACACAATGTTTTACTTTCGTTGGCAGGATCGAACAGATTTTGTACCGATTTAGCAACTCTTTCTCAAATATCATTAAAAATATGTTTTAAAACAAAAGTGCTCGATTAAGACTTTAATATAGCATATATATAAACTAATTATATAAAAATATATATATGTTATCGCTGAAAATTTTAAGTTTCATGACTTGAAAGCTGAAATATTTTCTAAATTTTCGGTGCCTTTATGAATTAATTAAGCCGAAAATATATATTTTTATTAAAAAGTACACGATTGAAACCTTAATAGAGATCATAATCTATATCCTGTATTATTTTTCCACTTCGTAAATAAACTCTCATTAGGTAAATTTCTTCATGAAATATTACAATTATTTCGAATGTAGGGTTGGACCTGGCCTTAAGATCGTGAAATGTAACAAAAACAAACCTGCTCTAAGGAGCGCAGCCTGGCCGCTCGCCACGCCGCTCGCCGCGCCGCTCGCGCGTCCGCGTCCTCTCCGGCGGCGCCCTCCCGCGCCGCGCGGCGTCGCTGCGACTTCGCTGAGGGACTCACACCGCCCAGGGACACACTGCACGTCGAAATACGCGAGTTGTAATACGTCAAACGAAAAGTGAAAAATTTATTTTTCTCAAAAATGACATTATTGTAGTAAAAAGTTGACAGAAAGTTTGTGATTCCTGGCTCGTACATTACTTCCTGGCCTTAGACCGGGAAATTTGTATGAAAATTCATTCCTGGCCGTTGCTCAAAACTTTTCAATTTATCTGTCATCTGTCAATGTCACGTTAATTATGTAAGTACTAGCTTTTGCTCCGCGGCTTCGCCCGCGTGAATTTCCCAAGGGAACAGTGCTTTTACCCGGGATAAAAAAGTAGTAGTAGTAGAGGTAGATAATGACCTGGAATAGCACATAGCTATTCCAGGTCATTATCTACCTCTGTACCAAATTTCATCGAAAACCGTCCAGTAGATTTTGCGTGATTGAGTAACAAACATCCTCACAAACTCACATCCAAACTTTCGCATTTATAATATTAGTATGGATACAGCCAATTTTGCTACCGTCATAAAAAAATGCATTCTTTGAGCAGATTAATCACAGAATTTTTTTCTTATATTAAGAGTATCTATGTCTGTGATATTAATGATTTTTCGTTGTGAGAGAAAAAAACAAAATCTTTGCTACATTTTTTGCGTAAAATATGACTGGGCTGTATGGGCTATGTTTCCTTGTCACTAATTGATTGACATTTAATTATTTAAAAATGTCCGAATATAACAAATATTATTTATTATTTTTTATTTTTTTGACATTATTTATTATTTTTTTATTCATTTATTTATTTGCATCTCTTTTTGTACATTTTTAAATTTATAGTATTACAAAAAATCCTCTCCATCGAATCAAAAGAAAGAAAGATCATCGAAAGAAATCTCACTCACAATGCGGGCCGTGTCCAGGAATACCGCCCGAGTTTATTATTTTTATATTAATTTGTTTATTTCCTCACATTTATTGAGAAAAGCACTATACATGCCTCGGCAGGAATAAGAATTTGCTGGACTCGTAATTATTCAAGGCCTCGCTAGCGCTCGGCCTTAAAACCTACTCGTCCAGCAAATTTCACTTTCTGGCCTCTGCAGTAATGTACTATTTATGAACGGATGTGATCTGGTTTGATTTAATTATAGTTACACTAGCTGTTGCCCCTGAGCAAAAAGTATATCATGTATGTTTTTTCATTCAAACGTTGACCCCAATTCAGCACCTTGGGGATTGATTTTGAAAAAAAAAAGTAGCCTATGTTTGACCCCGGGTCCTTAACTATTTCTAAACCAAATTTCATCAAAATCTGTCCAGCGGTTTAGCCGTGAAAGCGTAACAGACAGACAGACTTTCGCATTTATAATATTAATATGGAAATATGGATTAAAATTTTAATTATTTTCAAAAAATAAAGTGTCTGTCTCTCTGTCATAATCTGTCTTGTGTATCTCCTCACCTGTGGCCGTTCTCGTAGGGCTCCTCGTCGGAGTGCGAGCTGTAGCTCTGGTCCTCCCCCGGGGACCACGAGCCGAGCTCCGCGCGCGACATAGACGCCATCTTCTTCTCCTCTTCCTGCTTCAATTTCTCCACCTCATCCGCAGATAAGAATGTGAACACTCGCTCTGTGAATAGTTGACAAGTGATTTTATTACTGCCCCAAAATACTTCAAATGAAACGCTACATAGACGCATAGCTTAAATGAGTTTTGCCACCACAATAGCAATATTACTTTTGTGATTTAAATATATGCTAATTACCTGGCTTCGGCGAAGGTTTATGACTTTCTTCCATTGCATTTTCGAAGAACTTTTTCTTGTCGCTGACAGATGCCTTCACAAAATTACCAGAATGAGGTGGGGAAGCCTGTGGACACAATCCATTAGTATGAATTCTAATTCACTTCAAATTTAACAATAAACAACGAAATTAAAGAAATAATAAATGAGTTAGTAAAAAGCTCATGATATTTACAAGCTATGAAAATCCCTTGTCCAGGGCAACAACCATGCAGTCAGTAAAACAGTTGTTAATCATCTGTGTAATACTCAAAATAAAACCAGGATGCAAATGTATGTAAAATTAATCATGCAAAATATAAATAATTGCAAGTTAATAAACAAATATGTCTAATTGGGTAAATGGCAAAATAATGGGAGATGGAGGGATGACACTGATGTGTGTTATCACTTTCTGGTTGTCGACGAACACAATATCAAAAGAAGCTGTGTGTGGGTAAGATGCCGTACATAGATGATTACCTCGCCGAGGGCGAAGGCTTTGATTTTGCTGCTCCATGCGGGTTGGGTGGACTCGGGCGAGGAACTCTCTTCCTCCAAGAGATCCGAACTGTTCGACAATATATCTGACTCAGGCGCAGTGGTCACTTCGCCGAAACGTACTCTTCTCTCTGATTGAACACTTTTAGGCGTATCACTAATCGTCTGAGTGACATTTGCGTTTATATCCTTCTCTAAAGTGCTGGGTAGAGACGGGGACACTTGGGGCTTGTGATTTTGGTAACTTTGATTCGTAATGGGAATTGTGTTAGTATATGGATTAAATGTTCCCGCAACCGTCGTCAAAGACGGATAAGGATTTACTGGTGGGTATGTTGTCGAATGCACCATGCCGGTTGATAGATTTTTAACTCTTAAATCTCGCAATGACTGGTGTATTGGAGAATTTTTAGAAGTGTCACTTTGGAATGTTTGGTCGGGGTGCATACTGCAAGGAGAATTAGGTATATGTGACACTTCAGGCAAAGTCCCATAATGTACTTGAAGTAATTCAGGAACAGGTTCACCAACCGGACTTATTGATAATAATTCATTGTAAACTTCACTATCTATGGAGGGATAATCTTCAGTTCGTAGAGGTTGATATAAAGGCACAGCTGAAATTATAGCAGAACGAGACGGATCGTCGATGATAATAGGTTGAGAAGTGGCCGCCGGGTAGGCGTCAAAGTTGATCGGAGGAGGGATTTCGGATTCGGGAGAGTTTGTCGTATTGGAAAACTGCATGGATGTTTCCGCCACATCTGGCTCGGGAAGAACTATTCGCTGCGGAACTACAGTTATAGGCGGCACACACAACTCACTTTCTAACGGAACGTCACTTACGTTCGAATCGAAGGAGGGCGGAGGGGGAATGATGTAGTCTTCGGGGAGGACGGGGTTCGCCCTGGAGACCGGGCGAGACACCTCCACTTCCGCTCGCGGCGGTCGGTTTCGGATTAGTAATGAGCTAACTCCCGCGCATGCATCGTTAGTGTCAATATCTCTAGGTCCCGCGTCATGCACTTCATGCGGTGGGGGTCGGGGGTCAGTTTTGTTTCGTTCGTCGACAACGGTTCGTACAGTTCGGGCTCATATTCCGGTTCTCGGGTGAAACTAACTCGCTTCGTCTGAGGTTTGCGGGGCACTTGTGGTTTTTGTTTGACAGGGGGCGGTGGCGGCGGCGGCTGGAGCGGTCGCTGCGGCGGCGGCTTCGGCGTCGGCGGGGCGGCGGGCGGGGCGGCCGTCGGCGGGGCGGGGGGCGGGGAGGGGGGCGTCGGCGTCTTCACCTTCTGTTGGGTGAACACCGCGAGCGGCGAGGGGGGCGCCGCTTGCGAACTAGACGACTAACCAAACCAACACAAATATACTGTTGTACCTTTCGGTACGTATGCAACTCATTACGTTAGCTAAATACGGCTAAACCAAAGGCCAAAGTGCGAGATTGCGAGCCAATAAATTAAATAAAAATATTTTTTAATAAATCTCACACTTTACTAGCGAAGCTACTTGCACGAAAACATAGCTTATTAAAAAAATCTGGCAGGAGATAACAGATAAGTAAGCTCGTTTTGATAAAGTCAAAGTCAAAGTCAAAATTTTTTATTGAAACTTGGCCTTCAAAGAAGGCTCTTTTTCACGTCGATAACTAATTATTATAACAAAAAAACTGAATCTTCCAAAATAAATGTTAACAAACATGCTGGCGTAATAAATGAAAGTAAACTCTTTTCAGAAACATCATGTATTTGAATGCAACACTAAAATATAACGTCAATTATAATAATTTTTTATCTTTAAAAATTAACATTATAGCCTGACCAGGTATATAAAAACCCTCGCCATGTAGCGGAAAAGCAATAGAACTAATTTCTTATACTGGGAACTAATTTAAAAACCCATATGTCAGTTATCCTGTCAGTTTGACTTTCAATCAAGGGCGGATCCAGTATTTTTATTTCTGGAAAGGGCACCGTTTTCCGTTCTCGAGAGTATTTCCAAGAAATTTTTGAGGAAGTGTCCGCTTGTTCTTTGAAAATTTCGAGAACGGCACATCACTAATGGTGGCGGATTACTATTTTTGAAATAAACTTGTAAGAAACTATTACTACTAAATCTTATTATTTTAACAACTCGAATCTTAATTCGATATGTACTGTTATGGGACCGTTCTCCACAGTATGTACACAAAATAGCAGTCGGGGATGTGGGGGAGGGGTGGCACGTGACCCTGACCCCGTGCTCCCACCCTTTACATCCGCTACTTCTTCCAATAAAGTTGCAATATAAAACGCATAAGTGCTGCCTCTAATTCAGGGTTTTTATATTTCTGGTCAGGCTTTAAAAGGATTACACGTAAGAATTAATTTACCAAACATTAAAATAATTGGCAGTTACAAACATTGAATTTGGCCAAACATCACAACTTACGGAAATCTAAAACAATATTTTATTTAATTCTTATCAAGCTTAATTTATTATTCGACTAAGGGAAGATATTTTCTCATATAATGACACAGTATAATTATTTGATCATCAATACAAGAATAATAATGATTAACATGTGTTTAAATAATTTTATCGATATGTGTTAAGAAATAAACTGTAACACTTAGTGACAAATAATATATTTTGTGTTATATATGACGAATACGATATGAATGATCCATTATGCAAGTACATTTATATTAAACTATTGTTTATGCGTCAAACGTTCGGAATATTATATAAGGGTATAAAACTGGGTTAAATAGGTATAAAAATTGGTCTGTTGTAGTAAAGATTACATACAAAATGACTACATTGGTATAAGTTTGACAAGTATTCAAGATTAATTGAGGATAATACGATGAACTACATTGTGTCAGAAATATATTGCTATTTTGTTAGCTATTGGTCGTTATGGAATGTAAACATTTAAGATGCTATGGGATACCAGGGCACAGTCACATGCTATGGGATACCAGAGCACAGTCATATTTTCAAATGTTAGTTAGTAGACATTAATACAAGAGACATAGATGTAATGTTTAACACAGACCAAGTACAAAACACTTCAGTATTCGATTTATGAGGATCGCTTCAGTCAATGGAAAACTATTTGTTTTTACATAAAACTCTCCAAAACAACTGCAGCTGATTCTATGAGCTGTTATATGTACAGCAATAATAAATGTTATGATGCATATCTCCGTGGGAATCAGGCGTAATAATTCGTATGTTATGCTGGTAATAGAATATACGACAAAATATTAAGTCTCTTTACCATAAAAAGTACACAGTTATTTCAGGGTCCCAGTCAATTTTCGGTTTCAAAATTAATTTTAAACAGTTAGCAAAATAACATCTTTTAAAAAGTAAATATAGAATGAACCTCGGGATTTCGGGATAAAAAAGTACCTTATATCTCAAATATATCATCTATCAAGTCATATTCTAGGTGTGTACCAAATTCCTTAGAAATACATTAAGATGTGTAACGAACTTTTAAACAAACGTTCACGATAATCATATTAATAATATGCCTCTGAAATACTTTGTATATACAACGTAAGAAAATCCTTGAACGATCTACGATCACACAAATAAACTCAATCTAAACCAGATTGAATTCTTTTAAAGCGTGGCACGGAACAAAATTTTAAATAGGTAATTATTAATTTTCTGATACAAATACCTACTCTCGTCTCCTAATAAGTCAGGTAAATGATTTATAGTATGTTATATACATAAATGTATATTAAAATACCCATTAAAAACATTTCATGCTTCTATACACGCACGAGTCACTCTTATCACGCAGAATTGAATCGCGAATTTCTAAAATTCTTAACCATCCAACTTTATCTACGAACAGACTTTCTTACACATATTTTATAGATATTACTGTAATCAAGAACACACACAAGTCCTGAGACATTTTAGCTCCGAATGATAACTATAGTAAAACATACATAACCGAAGTTCAAAATTGCCTTCGTAAATACAACACTTTTCCATTCTTAATCCTTATTTAACATACATATATCAGACTAGCGCAAATGCACCGATCTAACAACTTCAATGCGGATGGTGTAAGTAATTGCCATAATTGTAACTAATTAATTGTCAAGAAGGACGAATACTGATTCCAATTACAATACCGATAGTGATCGGTCCATTCACCTCAGTAAAGAAATTTAATAGTTTCAACACTTTGACTGCCGTTCTCGCAGAAACAATAGAGCGCGGCTATCAAAGTGTCAAACTAATGTAATTGAGACTAGTTTGTCTCCTTAAATTCCTTGTTAAACTGGACATAAGACATTTCAGTATAACCTAGAGAGTATTAACTATTTTTTACAATTACATTTCGGACAGAAGTCATACATGATGTACTATGTGTTTCCCTCCGTTTCCTCTGGGTTTGCATTCTGCAATGGACGTAATTTCTCTGTCAATACATTTATAGTCTGCACCACTGAAGCTTCTTCTATATGAAGATAGTCGGTACATAAGCTAACACGTGACGACATCGATCTAAGCTACCTTATGTTAAAATCTGTTGCTATGTCTCACATTAATACAATCAGGACCTCAAAAATACTTCTTTGGTAGACGATCTAACTTCAGAGAGGGATCATGCAAATATAGACCTTCGTATCTAGATTTTAAAGGTCAGTTACAATCCAAAATAAACCTAAAAGTAAAAGTCAAGGTAGACAGGTGTACCATATAGATTGTTTGTAATGTGCCACCCTTCAGACTCATTCATAACAATTAACATATCATCTACATAATAAAGGCTGTATGTAAAATATACTAAACATTTATTTTGGAAGATAAATTGTTAAATATACGTACGTACAGAATACATAGAGTATACATAAGTATATTTTCATGCAAGCCAGAATTTTATCACTACAGAATATACAGTGCATGCCGTCAAATAGATAAGGTTGCCAATCGTACAAAAATACAAGTTTAACGTTCTCTTGGCCATAGCACTAAGTTAATAATTACAAAGCTAAATTTAATTTCCATGCTAGATCTTTAGTTCAATATCAAGCTAAGACTGAAATAATTTGTTAAGTACAAAATACTCTGAAAATTGCATGCAGTCGAAAGGTCCTAATAGGTCAAATATCTTTTAATATTAGACTATTGCTAGTTTTTATTGTGAAGTGTGATGTCATCAAATATTTACAAGAATGACAATTGAGCGTCACACATTTTACTATGAACTGTTACTTTAAAATTACCATAATTACAACTTAGCAAACTACCATTACTAATAAAATTTAATCTTTTGACGAAACTTGAGATTTGCATAAGAAATTATTTGTTGTAAAGCTATATTAAGTTTAACTTGGTCAATTTTAAACTCACAAATGCATAGATAATTTTATATTCGCACATAACCTAAAATATGGTGCGAGTAAAGGCACGTGCTTCAGAACAGTCATTATATATCCCTTTAAGCAATTTACCGAATTAAGACGAGATTTTTTATCATTCTATCCTGTAAAACAAGTAAAACAAATCTCAAGTCTCATCATAAGAACTTTAGGAGTTAACTAGCAAGTGTTGAAGCTAGGGGGTCAATTCTGTCAGAGTTAGTTCTCACCTGAGGTTGAAGTGTGTGTTTGGACATGACCACCGTAGTGGTCTTGTGTTGTGGCTCGGGCGATGTTGGTGGTACTGGCTCTAGGGCCATGCATTCTACGGCGTGGACTATGTCTAGTACCTGTAGTACGGAATAGTAGTTTAAGAACATACAACAAAAATTAGCCGTAGACCGATGAAGACCTAAGATAAGATGGTCGGATGAACTTAGGGTATTTAACACGATTCGATTTAGAAAGTGGTTAGAAAAGTCCAGAAAAACAGAGAAAACACATGAAAAGAGAGTAGGGAGGCTTTTGCCCAGCAGTAGGACACGTTATAGCTACGAAAAAAAAGCCGTAGACAGAGAAAAGTATAGACCCCGCCATATTTTCCATTTCGCTCACACAAGAAAGAGAAATACGTGTTTATGAATACACGGGGAAAAACGAGATAGTGTTGTCGTTGTAACTTTTTGTCGCTCATAGCGCGCCAGTTCAGGTCAATCAGGTACAGTTCATACATTTTACTGTAACTGTGCCTTCTCTTTCCCAACACTCCTTGTGTAGTTCTCTTTCTTAAAAAAAATAAAAACGTACCTTTTCTGGCGTAGACTTTCCCCTCACTTCTGCGACTGTTTTCTCATGTTCAAACTCAACTAGATCCTGGTGGAATTGTTGCTCCTGTAATCAAAAATATTTTGATTCAAAAAATGCAGACTAATCAAAGATTATTTTAGCAATTTTTTTTCCATATGCTAATTTCACTAAGTTTTCCCGGAAGAAACTTCTTATTACAACAAGGCTTTTACGGTTCATACTTCAAGTCTCTCTCTTTAGTCGTATTTCCTCATGACTGAGGGTCGTGGTCATTATATGGAATGAAACACACAACGACTCTCTAGGCAATTTTTAATGGAGTGGTTTGCCATTGCCTTCTCCATTTCACACACTAGCTGATAATGAATCATCATCCAGAGTGCAGGTTTCCTTACGATGTTTTCCTTCACCGGAAGCAAGTGGTGGTCGATGAAAACTACCATACATGAGTCAGATTGGTATACAAACTCATGAAGCACGGGCAGGATTCGAACCTGAGACTTGCAACCATAGGTGGGCGCCATTCCACTCGGCCACCACCGCTTCAGGTTAACATTATCAATTTTGATGTGTTATGTAAATGTACACATTGTGGGTGCAATTTCGTAACATAAACGTAGAAAATATTATAAATTGAGTGGTCAAAATGAGGTGATGATTGTGCCTCACCTGTTGATGATGATGCAACGGCTCATCCCGGTCCAGGCTGGAGGTTGAGTGCGACAGAGAGCCGCCCGTATCCGCCGTCCCGCTCTCGCTACCCGTCTGTGCAAACAATTCGTGTTCGTACTAATCTAAACGTGTCTCAATTTCTAATTAATGTTTTGCGAATAACATGCTAAGACCTTG
Source organism: Ephestia elutella (assembly GCA_018467065.1). Classification (NCBI taxonomy): domain Eukaryota; kingdom Metazoa; phylum Arthropoda; class Insecta; order Lepidoptera; family Pyralidae; genus Ephestia; species Ephestia elutella. Next base: position 9,442,563 of record CM031569.1, read on the forward strand.
CGACAAAAATCGTATATTTTGTTGAATGGATTGTATTTCTACAACATTTTTTTGAATAAAAATTGTTCAAAAATGTATTTCTATTCTTTGCCGCATCGTATTCAGATGTGATATTTCTCTATAAAATGTTGTGTGTGCAATAATAAATAACATCTTACAAACAAAATAAAATTCGTCGAGATTCTATCGTGAATGTGATTTCTTACTTTACAGTCATATATGTAAGTTGAAAGCTCAACATGCATTGCGTTGAATTTAACATCAGTTTCAGTAATATAAATAAAACACATAAAATTTACTTGTTTACTGTATGTACTTATTACTTTATCTGTATCAGATCTAATGTTTCACAGTGCGAACATAAAGTATAGCTAAACTAATAAAAACCCAAACATGTTGGCAACAAGGCCGTGAATACCACTTACATCAATGTTTTCAACCACAGTGCAGAGATAAAGTAAAGGCCCATCTAGACGGTGCAAGTTTCTTGCCTGTTGCATACAATTAAATTGAAGCAAGTAAATACTTGCATGGTCTAAACAACAATTGCTTGCAATTATTCATAGTCAATTGTTGCACTGCAACTATTGCTCTTGTATGTACAAGAAACTTGCACCGTCTAAATGGGCCTTAAAGCTAAACGAATAATAACCTAAACATGTTGGCAACAAGGCCGAGAATACCATTTACATCGGATGTTTTCAACCACAGTGCAAAGATAAAGTAAAGTTCAACGAATAAGAACCTAAACATGTTAGCAATAAGGTCGAGAATAGCACTTACGGTATATTTCTCAGGACGCGTGTACCCATGGCACACGATGAGATGCAGCGGCGCGTTCGTGGCCGATCGCAGCGCGTTCACAGCTTCGTTGTGCGTCGCGCCCAGAAGCGAGACGCCATTCACTTCGAGCAGACGCATGCCGACCTGTGTTGTTTTATCATTATTTATTACTAGCTTTTGCCTGCGTGAATTTCTCACGGGAACAGAGCTTTTTCTCCGGATGAAAGGTACCTTATGTCCTTCTCTGTACTTCTAACTATGTTTATGCGAAATTTTTCAGGATGATTGGTATAGTAGATAAAGCGTGAAGAGGTAACAAACAAACAAACTCACTTTCGCATTTATAATATTAGGAAAGGATTCGAACAATTTTTAATGTTTTGTGGCAGAGCAGGTTTTGGAGTTAGAATTAAATAAAGCCCCAATAATGTGCGGTTTGATTAACATCGGTGCTGCGACAAAAAACAATTTCATATTAAGCTTTGTGAAATGCCCCTCTCATTACACAAATGTGATCATTTCATTACTCAGTGATGTTAACTTTAATGTCTTAATCAACCCAAACACTTGTGTTAAAAAGAACAATATTTAAAATACACGATTACGGTTAAATCAAGTCAGACGTCTTTAGGCGACTTGACAAATAAGTAATCTGACAGTGTGACACACACATCATATAAGAACAATACCTAAAAACTTAATAAAATAAGCAAGAGCCAATCCGCATCGGGCCCGCGTGTTGGATCTTGATCTATCCATCCTCCTTATCCATCCACAAAGAAGGCAAGTGCTCCAATAGTGGAGACATTAAAATAGGTGATGATAATGATGATATTAAAGTAAGAGCAATACCTTAAGCCTGCCGTCTCTCCTGGCCGCCCCGCCGCTGTTGATCTTCGATATGAACACGCCTTCATCATTGGGATCATTAGGGTTGCCTCGCTGCCCGTTCAGCCCCCCCTTTATATGCATGCCCAGCTTCTCGCCTTCTTGCTTCACTATCGTGAGGTCCTACACAATTTACACTCAATCAAAATTTGAATGTATCATTGAAAAATATCTTCTACTTTGACAGACTGATTGAAGTCAAATTACGTTAATTTATCAATACAAAACTGAAATATATATCGGAGTTATTTTTTTAATAAAAAGTGAGAAAAAAATCCATCGAAATTACATTTGTATCAGTTTACAACAGTGCATGCAAAGCCAAAATATCTCATGCATTCGTAATAAAGCCTCACACTAGACACCGAATCACGTCTATAAAATACAACCTAGCACAAGACAATAGCTTTATCAAAGTGTAAAATGGTATAAAAATGTTTTAAATCAAACTGTAAATGTGTAAGCTACGGAAATTATACAGCCTCAAGAGTTTTACATACAGTATCCAGAGCTAAGTATTAAACGTTGGGCTTAGGAAACAGACCAGCGAGCTTACTTCGAGTAACGCTTTCTCTCTCACACATTGTGATGTTCCATAGTGCAAAAGAGATAACGCTCTACAAAGAAAAGACTGGCAGAAGATCTCTTTCAAAGGCTTTATATGTAATACTGTCGGGTACTGTATGCTGACTACTTTAGAAAAAAGCTTTAAATAACCATTCAGGGTATGACGATAGCTGAACACACGGATCGACTGGATGGGGACATAAATCGGTAAAGTAACACACAGAGGTTCGATTTTGGCGGGCGACGATCAAACTTACAGTTGCGTCAACAATCTCAACTTGAATGAGACCCTGATATTGCCGCGATGGCCGTCGAGCGCACGTGTGGAACAAAACATTTTGCGTTTTATAACAATACGGTTAAGGTGTTATGTCTTTAGTGTCTGCAGTAAGCGATAGAGTTCGCACAGATAGTCTAGTTGCCTCACAGCCGGATATTATGTGCACAAGCGTTCCTCTGTATACCGCCAAATGTCTACTTGGAAGCGAAAATTCAACTACTTAATGTCAATTACGTTTAGGTTATATCACACTAGCGTATCACGAGCGTGTCAAACGAGCGGAGTAAGCGAGCAAGCTTTAGAGTTTCAGCGTACTTGGCCTAATCACCACGATTAACGTCTTTAAGAGCTATTTCGCACTTTGCAACTGTCTCGCTCGCACATGGTAATATTTTTTTTAATTTTGGAAAACTCAAATCTTTTTTCTAAATTATTGAAAAACTGAGTTTTCCACAATAAATGATAATATTGCATGTGCGAGCGAGACAAGTACAGCATAGTGCGAAATGGCTCAGAAGTAGACGTTTATTCCAAGCGATCTTGCATAGTAAGCGCTAAAACAATTCAATCTGAACGCTCACTAAACTTGTCTGAAACACATACGTAAACATCTAATGTGATACCGCCTTAGAGTCAATAATATCCACAATTCGGCTTGCACTCATGCAGAACATTGCGGCCGGTGTAAGTACACACTTAGTCCATTTCGCCACATACAACTCAATCCTGCGTATACTTTCAATTTTAAAATTCAAAAGCACTTCGTAAATATCACTCAACTTGCATTCATTCATGTCAAAAAATATGGCACAGGATTTTAGGCTTATTATTACATTTTATCAATAACTCCATGGTATGTTTCATGAAGTTAGACATTCTATTGCATCCTACAAGAATATTAAAAGATACCTAACTTTATTGTATCTTTAGAAACCTGATCAGGATTTCTAAAAATAATTGTAAAAATAATCAATATAAATTTGATTAAAACTAACGTGAGAAATAGTCATGATATTATTTTTTTTTTCATTTAACATTTTCATTATGATTTATTGTAAAAATAATCAATATAAATTTGATTAAAACTAACGTGAGAAATAGTCATGATATTATTTTTTTTTTCATTTAACATTTTCATTATGATTTATTGTAAAAATAATCAATATAAATTTGATTAAAACTAACGTGAGAAATAGTCACGATATTATTTTTTTTTTCATTTAACATTTTTATTATGATTTATTGTAAAAATAATCAATATCAATTTGATTAAAACTAACGTGAGAAATAGTCACGATATTATTTTTTTTTTCATTTAACATTTTTATTATGATTTATTGTAAAAATAATCAATATCAATTTGATTAAAACTAACGTGAGAAATTGTCATGATATTAATTTTTTTTAATTTAACATTTTCATTATGATTTAAAACGGAAGTTAATGAAATCGAAACTAGTCGGCGGTCCCGGCTAACAACACGCGTCATCAAAAAACATTATTATATTTTTCAAACAAGATTTCGTAATGACGATTCATTCATTTAAATTTAAAAACATTGTTCTTGTCGGTGGAGTTTTTTCCATGTCTCCCTAGCCATTGTTTTGACTTCCTTGTACGGCGCAACTTTTGCCTTCTCCTTTATGATGACTCAAGATACCAAAAAAAAATAAGTTATCAAATCCCGTGCCATTGGAAACTCCGCCGTATTCGCCCACCGACCTGGCCACTCAGGCGTGCCCACACAAATAAGTCATAAAATCCTGTGCCATTGGAAACTCCGCCGTATTCACACACCGACCTGGAATCCCGGCGGCAAGGGGTCATGTCGCACGGTCAAGGTCAAGGTCGCGCCGGGCTGCAGCAACAGTTGCACAGCGTCGCGGTGCGTGGCGCCGGGCAGCTCGGCGCCGTTGACCTTGAGCAAGCGGTCACCCATCCGGAGTTTGCCGGATCGGGCTGCCACGCCGCCTGGCACGATCTGGGGATCGTTTTTCGTGTTGCAATTACTTATATCTGAATTGAATGGTGAGTTGTTGAAATATTATTCCTGACTAATATTATAAATTTAGAAATGTCCATCACTAATCCATTAAGATAGCCCAATCCTAACTAATCCTAACTAATATTATAAATGCGAAAGTGAGTTTGTTTGTTACCTCTTCATGCTTTATCTACTAAACCACATAGGATACCTTTAATCCCGAGAAAAAGCACCGTTCCCGTGAGACATTCACGCGGACGAAGCCGCAGGCAAAAGCTAGTTACTTATATCTAAACTAGCTTTTTCCCGGGATGAAAGGTACCCTATGTCCTTCTCAGTACTTCTAACTATGTGTATGCAAAATTTCTCGAAGATTGGTTCAGAAGATAAATCGTGAAGAGGTTACAAACAAATAAAGTAACAAACTCACTTTCGCATTTATAACATAAGTTAGGATTATATGGTGAGTTGTTGAAATATAATTCAGAAATAAAATAAGAAGGAGACTTCTCCATCATAAGGATATAAGAGACCAGCGTTTAAATAACAAAAGAAGAAAGTAAATTTCTATTTTATTAAAATATTGCATCGCATCTATTTTTGCATCTTTTTCAGGTTATTATATTTTATCCAGGAAATATACTGCTTTCGAGGGATAGCTTATGCGCCCAAAGTCCAGTAATAAATACCAGTCGCTAACGACTAGAACCCAACCTTTTATTACAATAGTGTGTTAGAAAAAGTACATAAATAAAGTAATACAAATAAAATCCGATACTTACATGTGATATGAATATTCCAGGTTCCTTACCACCGAACGGCACACACGAATGGTCTGTACCTCCTATAATACTGAAGCCTAATGAGCCGCCTTCCTTCACTAATACCACGTCCTGAAACAATGAGAAACCCGATGTTATTATAGTACTTTATGTCGATATTGATAGAGGTTGTCGTACACACATACAAAGTACGGAAATATGTGAATTTTGTAAGGTTAGTGGAGTTTAGTTCAGATTAATTTAATGTTTTTGATGAATTTTTTTTTTAACTTGCCTGTAGGTTTTGTATCCCACTGCTGGGCAAAGGCCTCTCCCTTTTTCTTTCACTCGTCTCTCTCTATCGCAAGTTGTGGCCACTCATTTGTCTATATCGTCCCGATTACCTAAATCACATTTCAAATAACTAAAATAAGACGCCAGTTTCTAGTAGATGGTGAAGTATTTATGTACGCGAAGTTCATAAGAATGATTAAAAAATGTCAAATAAAACGAATTTCAACGGACAGTAGCTCTACCTCTCCGTGAAATTACGTTAAACTTATAACTATTAATTATAGAGTTATGATTTAGTCTAGTTAACGGTAGATATATCAATGGCTCATGATTATGTTGAATTATCATCTAATATATTGAATTCCTGAAGGTAAAGTACAAACAAAATAAAAATAAGGAAGAATAAAAAGATGATTTATCGGACAGATTTCACTGAACATTTTTATTGCTAGATTGCTTTATAAATTTGTGGTATAGATGCAGCTGCTAATTGATGCTCAGCCGAAAGCTAAAATAATGTGCAAAAATTAAGAATATTATTATATTTGATAAAGATTTACCCACGATCTCTATCGAACCAACTCATGGTTTAGGCCCATAATCATCTGATTATGAGAATCTTCTCAAAATATCAGACGATTTTAAAAAGCCAAAGTCTAGGAATGTCAGATTCCATCAATGCCAGATTCTATAAATGTCAGATTTTTTAAAAGTTGTAATAAAGCTAAATTAACTTTTAGTCTATTCATTTTAGATTATTTTGCGGCAAAATTATTTATCATGCTTTATTGTATCTGTGTTATGCCTATATATGAGTACATTAAAATACACTACCCTCCCCCTACCCCCCTCTTTGGCGTCCACCTTCCCGCCTTGAAACGTGTCCCTTTTTACAAATTTTCTAAATTCTTAGGAAAACTACATAAGTTAGGACGAAATGATCAAAGGCTAAATCATTTATCAGTAAATTACCTACAAACAAGTTCCTACATTTATTTTGATATGAGTTACAGTTTCAAAGCTATGGTGTATTTTAATGTACTCATATATAGACATAACACAGATACGATAAAACATAAATAATTTTGCCAAATTTTCCATACATTGAAATCTAGAATGAATATACTATTTGTGATTTTGTATCTTTCTATATACTCATTTTGTAGTGACCTAATTAATTTTTTTTCTATAAAATTTTATAGTTAATTTATTAGAAGCAAAATAACCATTGAAGCTAGATTAATAATCTAGCTTCAATGGTTAATTTGCTACTTGCACCTTGAATTAAACATGATTCCAAAGCATTAAAAATCATCATCTTCAGCTTTCTGCTACCCACTACTGGGTATAAGCCTCCCTCTGTCTACGCCAAGCTTCTCTATTTTGGGCCATCGCAATCCAGTTCTTGCCAGCAATATTTCTTACATCGTCGACCCACCATTCGCATTAAAATTACAAAGGTTTAATTAACAGATCGCGGGTAAACCTCAACAAACAGACTCTTACTTCAATGATGAGCGGCGCGACGAGCTGATTATCCGTGATCCTCGTGACAGTCGTCTCCGTGAAGGTAGACTTCGTGATGGTCTCCGTGACGCGGCCGAGGGTGGAGGGGGCGGGGGAGGACAACGCCCGGATTCCAAAGCATTAAATTTACAAGGGTTTCGTTTAAAAATCGTGGGTAAACCTCAACAGACTCTTACTTCAATAATGAGCGGCGCGACGAGCTGGTTATCCGTGATCCTCGTGACAGTCGTCTCCGTGAAGGTAGACTTCGTGATGGTCTCCGTGACGCGGCCGAGGGTGGAGGGGGCGGGGGAGGACAACGCCCGGATTCCAAAGCATTAAATTTACAAGGGTTTCGTTTAAAAATCGTGGGTAAACCTCAACAAACAGACTCTTACTTCAATAATGAGCGGCGCGACGAGCTGGTTATCCGTGATCCTCGTGACAGTCGTCTCCGTGAAGGTAGACTTCGTGATGGTCTCCGTGACGCGGCCGAGGGTGGAGGGGGCGGGGGGGAGGACAACGCCCGGATTCCAAAGCATTAAATTTACAAGGGTTTCGTTTAAAAATCGTGGGTAAACCTCAACAAACAGACTCTTACTTCAATAATGAGCGGCGCGACGAGCTGGTTATCCGTGATCCTCGTGACAGTCGTCTCCGTGAAGGTAGACTTCGTGATGGTCTCCGTGACGCGGCCGAGGGTGGAGGGGGCGGGGGGGAGGACAACGCCCGGATTCCAAAGCATTAAATTTACAAGGGTTTCGTTTAAAAATCGTGGGTAAACCTCAACAAACAGACTCTTACTTCAATAATGAGCGGCGCGACGAGCTGGTTATCCGTGATCCTCGTGACAGTCGTCTCCGTGAAGGTAGACTTCGTGATGGTCTCCGTGACGCGGCCGAGGGTGGAGGGGCGGGGGGAAGGACAACGCCCGGATTCCAAAGCATTAAATTTACAAGGGTTTCGTTTAAAAATCGTGGGTAAACCTCAACAAACAGACTCTTACTTCAATAATGAGCGGCGCGACGAGCTGGTTATCCGTGATCCTCGTGACAGTCGTCTCCGTGAAGGTAGACTTCGTGATGGTCTCCGTGACGCGGCCGAGGGTGGAGGGGGCGGGGGGGAAGGACAACGCCCGGATTCCAAAGCATTAAATTTACAAGGGTTTCGTTTAAAAATCGTGGGTAAACCTCAACAAACAGACTCTTACTTCAATAATGAGCGGCGCGACGAGCTGGTTATCCGTGATCCTCGTGACAGTCGTCTCCGTGAAGGTAGACTTCGTGATGGTCTCCGTGACGCGGCCGAGGGTGGAGGGGGCGGGGGAAGGACAACGCCCGGATTCCAAAGCATTAAATTTACAAGGGTTTCGTTTAAAAATCGTGGGTAAACCTCAACAAACAGACTCTTACTTCAATAATGAGCGGCGCGACGAGCTGGTTATCCGTGATCCTCGTGACAGTCGTCTCCGTGAAGGTAGACTTCGTGATGGTCTCCGTGACGCGGCCGAGGGTGGAGGGGGCGGGGGGGAGGACAACGCCCGGATTCCAAAGCATTAAATTTACAAGGGTTTCGTTTAAAAATCGTGGGTAAACCTCAACAAACAGACTCTTACTTCAATAATGAGCGGCGCGACGAGCTGGTTATCCGTGATCCTCGTGACAGTCGTCTCCGTGAAGGTAGACTTCGTGATGGTCTCCGTGACGCGGCCGAGGGTGGAGGGGGCGGGGGGGAGGACAACGCCCGCCGTCGGCCTCTCGACGGTGACGCGGACCCCCCTCTCGGGAGGCTCCGAGGCCGGCCGAGGTCCGCCGAGGAAGTGCGCCGGGATCATCGCTTGGAACTCCTCGTTCGTGATTGGTCGCGAGGGCTGCGCGTTTAACACGTTCACATCGTATCAGTATATTATAGGGGTGATAGTCGTGTCCAGGTGTTTTATATTGATGGGCGGAGTTAACACAATGGCTTATGTGTGTAAGTTATTTTTCAATGGAAAATGGCTATTGCTTAGATGGTATAAGATATTGATGAATTGAAATTATCGAGCAGGATTACAATTTTATAGTTATCCTTTTCATTCTTCTACTGTAAATAATGAATGAACAAAAAAAAACCTAAATTACCTATTTAGCGTTGCATTCAATATAAATGCCTAAATAGAATATGATAAGATGGATTTTATGAAATTGTTTTGAGCTGTTTGCAACTTGATGAATATCAAGTTACCTTGATTACAGATCTTTTAGCACACATTGTTTATTTTATTTATTATTCTGCTTTTAAGAATCTTATGGTTTACCAAATATGAACAGTTTTAAATGGAAATGAAGATTTATTATGACACCGAAATGAGGTTCCATAAGTTATGCCAGAAAGATGATAAATTTTTGATATTATGAATGATTAGACAACTCTTAGAACTAATGTATAAACCATTATCTAGTTTTTCAGAAAGTAGCCGATTAGCTTTAATATCGTCAAAAAATGTCCGCTTTTGGTGGAAATGAATATCATTTTAAAGCTAGTTGAACAATACGTAAAATGTATAGAAGTCGTTTATAAAGTGCTGTATAATGTTACCAAAAAAATTACAACACCAAAATTTCAATTGTACAATACATAACCCTCTTTACAAACGTCACAAACAAAAAATTATATGAAATTAATTTATTTCAAATTAAAGCCACTGGCCCAGGTGTTGGGAGCGGTGATGAATATACAGGGTGGAATCTTTTAAACTCATCTGAAGACGACCATTGTTACTGGAGGTAGCAGGTTTTACTCAGAGGAAACATTCCTTTATTTTTCAAAAGAAAACTGAATTCAAATATCTGTGAATATTCACTTGCCACTAGCATTTTCGTGAATGATGGGGTACTGTGATTGTCCTTTCTGTAGCTAAGACTAGGTGAACTATAGTCAACCGAAAATTTGGTCTTTTGCAAACGATATCATTATTTAGTATTCCGAAACATATACTGTACCTAATAAATAAGGATTGTAAGGGAATAAAACTAATTTCGACTTTATCAAACTGTCAATTTCTTTCTTTTTTTTAATAAGAAAACAGCATGTAAATATAAAATTAACTTATGTAATTGGGGATACAAAATAAAAAGAACAAGCATGGTAGCAATAAATAACGTAATCGAATAACACACTTTGCAAGCTGACTTGTATAAATCTCATAAATATTTAGTAAAATGAATATTTAAACAAATGTATCATAAAAAAGTATACACAAATACAAAAAAAATATATATATAAATGTAACAATCGGGCCTACAAAATAAATATTACACACGTAAGTCAAATATATGCCCGATATCAAACATTACAAGCTGGACTCGACTAAACGTTTCTGAAAAGTAAACACAGTGAAGTTAAGCATAGTGTTAGTAACATCGGACTCATTTTGTAGTCGAAATCGATATTACACCTTGTCATTCCGAAGTATGAGCTCGGTACTTCAAAACGCAGCAGGTTTCATATCTATCGCAACTACCGATCGAATGCAATAATCGATTTAAATCGATTTCCGGCAACATTTTGCCTATCAAAACAACTGACATTTTAAACAATAAAATTTGAGATACGATTTCCAAGTTATTATCTGGTGGAAAATGTATCTCAAACATCAACAAATCGATATAAAGCAGTTATCGAATTCGATCGTTTCCAGAGTCAAATGTCTTAACTACATAGTGAAGGCTGTAAGCTTGAGAAGCGCGATGTGAACGTGTTAACCGACCATCACCTGCGAAACGACTGAGGACATTAATATGTCGTGTAGCAGAACTGGATCTTACCTGGATGTCGTCGAATACGTCGTCATTGGAGCCGTGATTGTTATTTCCTGGGGTTAGCGGCGTGCTCGTACTGTTAGTCGTTGATTTGGGCGCCTGCGATGGAATTAATTATTATTATTTCGTGTACGCGTTCGTGTCAAGCAAGCTTTATCTGCTATTTCGTGAATTATATGCATATGACTTTGTGACCTAGCAAGACTATGATCAATAATCTGATTTAAGAATTTATTTAAGTTTGAGTTCTAACTGCGTATTTTACCCATAACCCCAAAAAACAAAGCACACTACATTCCAGATTGTGTAAAGTTTTTGACGAGACGCTATAGTGCTATGTTCATTCGCATTCAACAATAAAGCCATTCGAATTCAATTTGGATAGCGTGCATAAAACTATGAGGTGCCGAAAATATTGTCAATAATTCGTCATATTTTTTCACGTTCTACTTTATGCGTAAATTTTAATTATTATATTGCGATTATTTCTCAAAAATTTTAGCGTTGGGTATTTCTACTATGGTAGAAAATACTATCAAGCTTGGTCCCATTCTACTGGAAGTTCCATCAGCGATCACCAAGCCTCACCTGTCCATTAGGTTGACTCAGTCTCCGCGGTGCCGGTTGCGGTGGAACACTACCAAAAACCGTTTTCTGCGGTGGCGGTTGCTGTTTAATCTGTGGTTGTATCGGTGCTTGTGTCGGTGTGGGTGCGGGCGATACGTGCGAGACGCGCGGCGATGTGTGCGTGTGGTTGGCCACGATTGGTGCTGTCACGTGATTGGTGGGTTTCGGGGTGGGCGTGGCGTTCACATTCGGGAGGCTCGTCTTGTGCTCTCTCACTTCGTCTGATGTCGACTTGCGCGGGAGTACCTCGCCTGTACAGAAGCAAAGGTTCAATAAGCTAGGCTGAACAAAAGTAGAACACACGCTTTAAAAAAGGTTGACAAAGCTTAATATAAGAAACCGAGGCCCATGATAACGAAATAAAAAATACATACATATATAGAAAAAAATAAAGCAAATCTAGAACTCGATTGTACATTTTGTTAATATTATGTTTACATGCATAAACATGAATGGTCGTTTCACTCCTAACAAATCTGTGCCCCCAAGGTACATTCAATACGATTCAATTTATTTGCTAAAATTGAATTTTGTATTCGGCTTGTCCCTTCCTGCCTGGCTGGGTGTGGCACCTGTGTTCATGTATACCTATTTATTTTATACAAAATCAATACTATATGGCACCGTGTAATTAACATACAATATTACTTAAATCTAAACAAGGACCCTTAAATCTAAAACTTTTAGATAATAAAACTGCATAGGTACCTTGTTCAGGGGTGATGGTCCGCTGCAGCACCAGCCTCACAAATCGCTCGTGACCCGTGAGTAGATTCACGGCCGCTTCGTGCGGCGCATTCTCCATATCTACGCCGTTGATCTGAACAGTTAATGATTGCATTAGTCATGACAAATTTAATACTATGAACCAGCGATGCTGAAGCGGTGGTGTCGTGGTGGCGCCCGCCTGTGGCTGCAAAGGTCCCAGGTTCAAATCCTGTCCGTACTATATGAGTTTGAATACCAATCTGACTTATAGTAGTTTTCATCGACCACCACTTGCTTCCGGTGAAGGAAAACATCGTGAAGAAACTTGCACTCTTGATTGATGATTATTATCAGCTAGTGTGTGAAATGGAGAAGGCACGTTGTGTGTATTTAATTCTATATAATGACCCCGTAAAAGCAAATTTGTACATAGATATATATAAATTTGTAATATCAGACATTTCAATGTGCATGTACAAATTAAAGTGAATCATGAGGAATGAGGCTCTTAGAATGCTGATCTGATCAGTTGGGTATGTATAGCGATCTGGATGTCCTCCATTCTATCCCTGGATGGCCATCATCAGATCACAACTCATATCAATCCTGGCGTTGAACCAAGGCTTCAAAGTAACCTCGTTTTGTATGAAAATCGACTGGTGTTTCTAATTATCTGACCACCACTATATATTCTTCCCTTTAATTTTCCAACAATCCCTTTGTTAGACCCATTAAAGTTCTCTGTTTACCCCAACGCTCGACTCACTTTCGATAACGCTTTTGCATTAAGTCCACCTATTGTGTTTGTGCCATTCATTGTATTTGTGCAATAAAAATTAAATTAATAAATACTCACCGAGACCACTTTATCGCCGACCATCATTTTGCCGTCCTTGCTAGCGGCGCCTTGCGGGGATATCCGAGATATAAAGATGGCGTCGCTGTCCTCTCGATATGGAGGAGAGCCCTTCCCGCCCGCGATGCTGAACCCGAGTCCGGCGCCGTCGCGGATAAGAGTCGTGTGGACTAACACCTTTTGTTGATATACTGGAAACAAAATGGCCAATAAGATTTTTTAGTATATTTGAAAAATTAAAAAACTGCATTTTAAAACTTTTCGTTTATTTGGCAGTAGTATAATATTGGGCATTCTAAATCACTTCTGTTCATTCAGGCTCGCACAGCTCGCCTTCATTCACATCAGATGATTTAGAATACCCAATATTATACCTTCATTGGGAATTCTAAATCACTTCTTTTCATTTAGGTTTGCTCAATATTACACGTTCAGAGAGTTTTACATTCTTAGCGGTTAACAGGATGTAATTCATTAAACACTTTCAAACTTTCAATTGAGCCTGTGTTGTCCAGATGATAAAGTAGATGTTTCTCGCCTTCTACCTAAACTAGGTGTTCGTTGTTACTTATTTGCGATCCCTGATCAGATTAAATTTAAAAAAGCAAAACAGGCGCGCGCTTTTCGAGCCCTCCTCGAGGTTGAATTTTAGGCTTTCGGTTTCGATGGAGGGGCTCTCAAGCGCGCTTCCCGTTTTTGTTCTTAACGACACCTGAATAGGCAAGAACAGACAGACACCTGAATAGGCAAGATCAGACAGACACCTGAATAGGCAGATAGGAAAGAGTAGAGGTCGCATTGGAAAGTCCCGATGGGGGCAGGTCCGTCCAACAGCAACATATCTCCCGCTCTGTTCGCTTTACAATGTAAACTGTGCCCCATGTGCCGTAACACCACAGATACAAAGCATCGCTACTTAGAGTCCCGGCTACTATAGGCAAACATTTTGTATATATATTAACAAAAGCTAAAAACTTTAACACCGCGATTCAGAAAAACAACTTAAACATAATTGAAAAACTTGATATCTAGTATTAAATATTATAAATGTAAGTCATGTATTCCCTTGCACCAAATGCATGAAATAAAATTGTACCTACTCGTGATCGAATTCGCGTCACAGTCACGTCATCGCGATTACTCATACTCGTAAGTCGGCAGTCATTACCTATGTTCTAGGTATTTCATCATTTTAATTAGTTCAGTGTATTTTCTCTTGTCCATTTATCATCCCTTTTAGATATTCTTCAACCACGATTCATTCGTTACATACAATATTTCATATGCCAATATATACGTTTTTTCAAATTTAGTCAACAGTTGACAAATTTGAATTAACCTATTATTATGGGAACACTGATTAGTTATTTTTCAGTCAAGCCGATTAAGGGAACCGTTTTCGGCTTTACCGATAAATTACCGTTCCTATGTTAATAGTCATAACACATACATACATACATATTATCACGCCTTTTTCCCGTGGCAGAGACTAGCGATTTCCATAAAGTCATGTTTGAACTAAATTATATTAAAATTATACTGAAAGCAATGAAGGCAAAAGCAGTTAAGATTTTTATTATTTTATGATTTTTGATTATAAGAATATAATAAAAATCTAAATAAACTAAATATTAAAAAATAAAAAGCACGACTGTCAAATCACATAGCCTTTGTCACTCGGAGGAATACAAGGAATCTAACAAGCTAATTATTTAAAAATAAAAAACACGACTGACATCTTACATAGCCTATGTCATTCGGGCTAATGCAAGGAATCTAACAATACCTCTCACATCAAAATCTGTTAAGCCGTTCAGGACTTATGGTGGAATAAAGAAATTACATACATACATACATACATGAACCCTGAAAACATAACACTCCTTTTTTGGTCAGTCGTGTAAAAATACCTCTCACATCAAAATCTGTTCAGTCGTTCAGGACTTATGAAGGAATAAAGAAACTTACATACATAAAAGCATACATACATGAACCCTGAAAACATAACACTCCTTTTTTTGTCAGTCGTGTAAAAAGAGTTTTAAACAATTAACTATTACATTAAAATTCGGGCGCGCGATGCGCGTGTAACCTAAATTACTTCAATCGTTTCGAAATATCCGCTGCCTACGTTTGGCTTATCAAAATTGCAAACGAAGCAAACTTGCTATTAACATTATTTTTACCCAACTGCAAAGAAAGGGTTATGTTTTTCGCGTGTATCGTGTATATATGTTTGTATGTAATATCCTTTATTACCTCACATCTTTTAAATGGTGGGGTGGATTTCCACTTGCGTTTTGGACGCTGTTTTTGGACCAGTTGGTAACCTTAGCTATAATTAATTTTGACGTCAACGAACTAGTCTAGTACACGACGAACGAAGTTTTTTGTTTTAACTTTTATTTTTTTAACCTTGCCCTTTGTTACTTCGTGCTCCTAGATATGAACCTTATTTTTATTGGAGATAATACACCTATGGTAAGAATAGTTGTTGGAGTAACTAACTTTCGCCTTAGGCATTGGAAAACGAGTTTCTTGTGAATTTATAAAATTTAGTCATATATAAGTAGGTATATTAAGTTTATAGAAAAATTAGGTATACAAAGAAGTTAATCAAAATATAAGAAATTATAAGCAAAGCCGTAGGGTTAACTTTATTATATTAGTCTATTTCGACACTCTTATTTGTTAAAATATTTCTAACTTCGCATTGTATTTGACAATGCTTATTCAGTAAAAAAATGAATGCTCTGTAATTAATTATTTAAACGAAGGGGCCCGTATATCACTAATTTATTTTAACTAACTTTTGTCTTTATAACATGATTCAACTTTTTATTATACCTATATATTTTAACAAACCTCTTTATAAAGATATTTGATTACAAAAAATAACAAGTATCATATTAAAAACGCTTAAACGTTTTCGATATTCGCCTACGGAATCCTAATTTGCAAATTGCTTACGAACCTTTATTTTTTTTGTATAAAACCTCTATAGTGTGTTCACATTCATTATCTTCGGCTTCATTGGGTGATTAGACCCTTCCTTGCACCAGCGCAAGTGGAACTCCAGTTCTGAACCAACGCAAGTGGTTTCAGCCTTGCACAAGCGCAAGTGGAATTCAAGCTCTGAACCAGTACCAAGGGTTTCAGTCTTGCAGAAGCGCAAGTGGAATTCCAGCTCTGAACCAGCGCAAGTAGTGCACCAGCGCAAATTGGATTTCACGATTGTACCAGAGCGCGGCAGAATATAAACAATGTTAGTGAGTATATTTAATTACCTACTAAGTTTTTTAATTTGTACATCCCTTGTCCTGTCTTTATCCTTATACTTAGATTCTTCCTCAGTTAGGTATAAATAACATCATTGCTATGTTATAATATAACACAACCTGAAAAAAGCTATAGGCACGACTTACATTATCCCTTTTAATTTTGTTATTAGGTACCTACTACCAAGTTAAACTGTAATTTATATAATTTAATTTAATTTATGTAATTTATATATATATATATATATATATAATAATATATTGATATTTTTGGTAATTTATATTTTTTTATATTATTTATTACATTATTTCAGGTCTGATTCAGAGTTTGAGGAATTCGCATCCGCTCAAAAGAGCGGTAAGGTGAAGAATAGAAAGAGAAAACCGTTGGGCGAACTATGTTCAAAGTGAGTAAAAGTTTTAATTTAAAGAGCCAGTTGTGATAGTAAATATTATTGATATGTACTGAATTTATGTTTCTATTAAATTTTATTGGAATAATTTATGGTCTAGTAGGTAGTAATAGTAATGTGTTTACTTTGAATCACAAGGTCTATAATGTTTTATTTATGTCACATATATTTATTTATTACAGGTCCGAGTCAGAGTTTGAGGACTTCGCACCCGCTCCGAAGACCGGTAGAGGGAAGAAGCAACCAGCTAAACGAAAATCTACGGCTGACTCCTTATCAAGGTAAGCATATGATAGTAAATATTATAACTATGTTCTGAATTCAAAGTGCTATTAGTGAGGTCTTATTAATTCTGTTTTATCTGAATAATTTATGTCTTAGAGTAATGTGTTTGCTTCTATAAAAAGGACCTGGGTTCAATCCCCGACAAGGTAGAATGAATAATATATCCCATATATATCTATACTTATTATAACTAAACTATATTCATTTAAAATCCATGATAATAAAATATTTAAAGATATAAATTAATAAGTATTGATTGTTTTGTTTTTTATTTTATTTTCAGGCAGCAAGTAGTCGGGACAGTAGACACCCTCTTCGGTTTACACACCGATGACGAGGCCCACGCCTCCCTGAAACCAATACGCGCCAGTCTACCATCATATCTGGCGAAGCGGGTCAGCACGGGCACACTGCGGCGGTCGGCTGCCACCGATGGGAATTTTTACCTGGAGCTCAGGGTGTACCATCGCAGCGACGCCGAATCTACTGCTCCCGAAGAACGCTGGAAGAAGGCGCTGCTTCGGCTCTGCTGTCTTCTGGATGAAGAGTCAACGCAGTGGAAGCTGTTGCAGCGACTAATTAGGGACACTAGCGGGTTATTTGATAGTGTGGAACCTACGATGGTTTAATTTAAATAAACATATAATATTATAAATGCGAAAGTGAGTTTGTTTGTTACCTCTTTACGCTTTATCTACCAAACCAATCTTCCTGATTCCTGGCAAAAGCTAGTAAATATAAAAATATTATTATTTTTCTCTTTACATATACTCTTAATAAAATGCCATTTTGCGAAAGCTGTTCCCTCCAAGTACACAGTAAGAAATGGACAGGACACTTAAGGAGTCATACTCATAAAAGTCGCTCTTTGGGTGTACCAATCGATGGAGTTGTCGAGATTTCATCAGCATTTCGGGGACGTATATCATCCTATAGAATTGTAGCTACAGATGCATTTCAGCACAGATTACCTGAGATATTTTTACATAGTATTAGAAATTCTTTACAACAACTTTTACTTAAAGCTTTAAAGGCACATATTAATATAAAAGTCAATTTCGAATTATTCTGTAACTTTATCTTGTTTAAAAATAATGAACCATCAATCAAATCATTTTCTACTAAAAATTTTATAGTACATGCTAGCGTTGACTTTAATATTTTTTTCAATCACTAATAGATATATTTATTAAAAGGATCCAAGAGTTTGAAGAAAGGGATAGCGGTTGGGCTTTTATGAGTAATTTATATTTAGAAGTGAATATCAACAGATATGATCCGCTGAATGGGACAAGCTATATTGATTTACCTCTTGTTTTAAAAAAGAAAAAAGGTTGTCTTAATATAAAAAATAATGATAATTATTGCTTTTTATGGTGCATAACGGCAGCGCTTTGTCCAGTGCGTATGAATCCCACGCGCGTCTCCTCTTATCCACATTTTAGAGATATTTTAAATGTTGATAATATTTCTTTTCCAGTATCCTTTACAGATATAAATCTTTTTGAAATTAATAATCCTAACATAAGTATCAATGTTTATTCCTTAAATAAGAATAATAAAACTGTTGTTGGTCCAATTTACAGGTCACAATTCAAAAGACAGGTAAGAGTAAATTTACTTTTGCTTGAAAAAGGTGATAAGTCCCATTACGTTCTAATAACTAACTTGTCACGTCTCGTTCGTAGTCAATTCACTAAACACCACGGTAGACTTTATTTCTGTGACGATTGTCTTTTATTTTTCTCTAAAAAAGATGAATTAACCAATCACATGTGCAGTGGTGTAGCTACAGTATTGCCCGAAAAAGGTGCATTTTTACAATTTACTCATTTTGAACGAAAACAAAACGTACCATTTGTGATTTACGCGGACTTTGAAACCATTCTTTTGCCAGTTCAAGGATGCGATCCTAATCCGACGTCAAGTTTTACTAGCAACCGACAACTTCATGTACCTTCAGCGTTTGCTTACTACATTGTTTCGTCATTTGATAGCAATTTAAATAAATTCGTTCAGTATCGGGGACCCGACTGTGTACAAAGATTTATCAAATATCTGTTAGATGATATTTCCAAGTTGTATAAAATTTTGAACACTGAAATAGCAATGATTTATACAGAAAATGATGACAATGAATTTGTAAATGCAACTCATTGTCATATCTGTAAAGAGTCATTACTGTTTGATAAGGTTAGAGATCACTGTCACCTGACAGGGCGCTACCGCGGCGCAGCACATCAATATTGTAATTTGAAATATAGCGTTCCTAAGCTAGTTCCGATATTTTTCCACAATTTATCAGGCTATGATTGTCATTTATTTATAAAAGAATTAGGCGAACGCGATGGATCTCTAAAGGTGATCCCTAAAAATAAAGAAAACTATATTTCTTTCACAAAATTTTTCAAAATTGGAGACAATCAGTTTGCACAAGCTAGATTTGTTGACTCTTTTAAATTTTTAGGGACTAGTTTAGAGAAATTATCAAAAGGATTAGATATAACAGATTTTAATTACATTAAAAAATATTTTCCAAACAAAGAAAAATTTTTGTTACTAATTCGTAAAGGAATATATCCTTACGATTTTATGTGCGACTGGAAATCTTATTCATATAGCCAGCTTCCTTCTAAGAAATGTTTTTTAATTCTTTAACTGATGAAGCCATAAGCGAAGCAGATTATACACATGCTCAAAAGGTGTGGAACACGTTTAAAATACAAAATATGGGAGAATACACTGATCTTTATCTTAAAACGGATGTATTGTTATTAACTGATATCTTCGAAAATTTTAGAAAAGTTTGTAAACTAAATTATGAATTAGATCCAGCATTTTATTTAACCGCTCCTAGTCTGTCATTTGATGCTATGTTGTTTAAAACTGGAGTTAAGTTAGAATTGATAAGTAATTTAGATATCGTGAGGCTCATACAGAAAGGGATTCGCGGTGGTATTTGTTTATGTTGTAATAGATATGCAAAGGCAAATAATAAGTATATGAGTTCTTATGATCGTTCTAAACCTGATGAATTTTTGGTATACATTGATTGCAATAATCTATATGGACACAGCATGTGTCAAACGTTACCTATGTCCGATTTCAGGTTTTTAGATGTGTCAGAAATTGAATGTTTGAACGTTTTAGAAGTGTCGGATGATGCGGAATTCGGTTTCATTCTAGAAGTAGATATATCGTATCCCAAGGAATTACACTGTTGGCACAACGATTATCCCTTTTGTGCAGAAAAATTTACGCCGCCTGGTGGAAATTCTAGTAAATTAATACCGAACTTGTACTCCAAATATTTTTATGTGATACATTATGTTCATCTTAAAACCTGTTTAAAAAATGGGTTAATTCTTGAAAAAGTTCATCGTGTTATTACATTCAAGCAAAGTCCATTCTTACGGAAATATATTGATTTGAATACAGAGTTAAGAAAAAAGCTATAACTTCATTTCAACAAGATCTGTTTAAATTATTAAATAATTCCGTGTTTGGAAAAACTCTTGAAGACAGTGAACGTCGGGTTGATGTTAAATTAGTGAACTGCTGGAATGATAATTCGAATAAAACTAAAAAACATACTTCTGCTTATAAATTAATTGCACGACCAAATTTTCACAGTGCTACTATATTTTCGCCAAATCTTGTTGCCATTCAAATGAAACCGGAAAGAATAGTATTAGATAAACCTATCTATATAGGTTTTACTGTACTTGAATTATCTAAGAATCATATGTATAATTTTCACTATTCTGTAATAAAACCGTTTTATAAAGACCGTGTTCAACTATGTTATACCGATACTGACAGTTTTATTTACAAAATTACTACGAACGACTTTTACAAGGACCTTGCACAGCATTTTCTCAAATACTTCGATACAAGTAATTATGATCCACAAAATGTATACAATTTACCAAACCTAAACAAAAAACTACCAGGTTATTTTAAGGATGAGTTACAAGGACATATTTTGGTAGAATTTGTAGGATTGCGCTCCAAGATGTATTGTATTAAAACAGAAAATACTATCGTAAAAAAAGCTAAAGGTGTTAAAAAGCCTGTGGTTCGTGACTTATCGTTACAGGATTATCATAACGTGTTATTCAACGATACTATTATTCGTAGGAATAATACATTATTTAAATCTATAAAACACGAAGTTTTCACACAAACTATGAATAAAGTTGTATTATCAAACTCAGATGATAAACGTTTCATTTGTAATGATAAAATCTCGACAATTTCATGGGGGCATAATAAAATAGACTTTTAACTTTTTTTGTATTTACAAACTTTTGTCATTTCTACTATACCACATGTGAATATTATATCTTATTAAATATAAGAATTAGATTTAATTTATGTTTGTAATTATTGTATTTTACACCTTATTTGTAATAAATTAGTGCTCAAAATCAAATATTTTATTATTTATGTTCATTAGGTACCTACCTATCCAAACACATCGTGACGCAAAACGTGTTCAATTCAGGTCAACAAAAAAACATGTTGTAATCAAGATTGAGTTGAAAGACCTATGAAATGCTGACTGCGTCGAAAACCATATCTACTTATTTGAAGACGAATAATGTCACTCACTTTGCAATTAACTGCATTCAGCGCTGTTGATTAGAAATAAACTGCACGCGTATAGAATACTTCATCCTTACCAAGTGAGTATATAGTAATTCGTAATTGTATACTTTAATTTTAATATATCATTTAATGATGTACATAAAATGTTTTAATTTAATTATTTCTTTGTTGCAGAAGATGGAAGACAGTCCACAAATTATGTTTTCGCAGTATGCGCAAGATCCATACGAAAACTTGACTCAAGAATGCCAAGAAATATTTGCGGCACAAGCGCGTGAAAAACAAGAAAGAAAAAAACGAGATGTCCCTAGAAAGAAGGCTAAACTCTCGCCGAAGTCCTTCGTTATTAGTAAAGAACGGAAGGGACTAAAATTAATTCAAATTAAGATTGTGGACTTGGCAGGTGAAGCAGCGAGTGCGTCCAGCCAGGATAATGATGACGTTCTTGTCAGCGCGCAATACGTAGTTCAAGATCAGTTTGATGAAGTGTTAGACCTAACCGAGTCACTCGTTAAGACTATATCTAAAAGACTATGTGATGATAATTTATAAGTATATTTGTGAATAAATCTATGAAATTGTATATAAATAAGTGTTTTATTTATGGTTACAGTGCTAAAGTTTAAACTTGTAAAAGATATGATTAAATAAAAAATATAGATTTCATATTATAATGTTTATTTTACAAAAACAACGAAATATTTTCTAAATACCATTTCTTAATACAAATAACATTTTTTAATGCACAAAAGTTTTTATGACTTACACAATTAAAGTTAAAATAATTTTTGCAATAAGTTTTATATAAAGTTGTAAAATTAGGACTTCCTTTGTCTTCTATGTCTATCAAAACACAATTATCACTCAGTTCCTTTATCCATTTCTGTTTCTCGAGACCTTTCATTATGATAGTTCTGTTTTGCATGATAGGTGTAATAATTCTTTTAAATTCTCTAGAGTCAATATGACCTTCACTCCAAGTGATTCCTCTCTGTCGCTCAAGGTACCGAACGGTCTTCTTTTCTTCCTTAGATAATGTAGTATATGCATATGGAGGTTTAATCAAAAAAACTTGAGTAAACTCCTCAGTGGATAATGCAAACTCTTTGATTATAAATTTATTATTGCAATCCTTAAATCCTTGAACATCAACGAAAATAATAGAATTCATGATATTTTACGAATAATGTTGCTTAGAGGTTTATATTCGACTATACAGTCATTCAAAATTAGACAATATGCTGTTGTCTGATCAGGTATCTCACTATCACTCTCTAGTTCAAGACGAATGTTGATTACCGGCCCTGATTTGATATTATCGTTCTGTCTAGAACAATCTATCACGAATAATGGTGCAAAATTTTTAAACTCTTGGGCAGTCAACAAGGCGTTGCATGGACGGTTGTAATAAGACTGCTGAAAGTTTACATATTGTTCGTATATTAATGCGTAGTTATGTTTTGAAAAGTTGGTATTGTAACTTTCGTACGGGTAATAAGTAGAGTTTAAAAAAACTTTAACATCCCGCATATTGCAGTGATCGAACCGAGACATATCGTTCATCCCATTGTTCTTTCTGTTTGTTTGTAAACCTAAAATGACATATCTAGGTTTTTCAATTTGTGACGAAGTTTTAATTGACCAGGTATGTTTCGTAGCCCTTGGTAATAAAGGGTACTCATAAAGGTCCCAGTTTCTATACACTAATTGAATGGGTCTGTCCTTTTCGAGTATTTTAAGCAAATTAATTCTTTCTCTATCCGATACTTTAACATGAGGAACGCGCCATACAATCTTTTTTATATCGATACTTTCAACCTCTTCGCCAGTGTTTAGCTTTAGAGAATTAAGGTTAGTATTACTTCGAAGCAATACAAGCTCATGTTTGCAATTGACAATTATTTTTTTATAATCTTCTGCAAAACCGAGTATATTGCTAAGTGGTACTGACGCTGCAAAATGACCTCCAATTTCATTTTTGGTACCGTGTATATCCCAACCCCACACTTTAGATACCTTCGCTTCGGCTGCGTTCATAGATATCAGTGCTTTCATTGTGGTAGTTATGCCAGCATTCTTCACTTTATCTATTTCAACACCGTTTAATTCATATCTTATATCTTGAAAAAGGAATAAAAAGAGGGTTGTTAGTAAACTGTACTGCAGGAACTGCTTCCCTCTTCTCACTTTTTATAACATTGACCACGGCTTCGACATACAAAGTACTTGCACATGGAAGCACATATAAATCTTGTTGGTTAATAGGTATCCGAATTTCATCATTTCTATTGAAAGTAGTAATATACGGCTTGTATGAATGAGTTTCTATACCGTCTATGGAGTTGTCATAAACGGGTGGGTTAGTTATATTTAAAATGTTCATTTTAGCAATCCAATTGATTTGAGGAAATGTATATTGGCAGTTGTTAATTTCTTTTTTTATCGCGAGTATGTGTTGTCTTCTTGATTGCTTGATGTGAACTAATCTTCTGAATAGATGAAGTTGTGTATTTATTATAGTCAATCATATTTTCTTCAAATGTAAGTACAACTGTACTTCCTCTCCGCAAAAATTGATTAAATCGTTTTTTATGTTTAATATTCTGATATTTATACTATTCACTGTACTTCTGTTTACCGGAAAATAAATTGTATTTTTCGGAATTTCTATTATTCTGTATCCAGGAGGAACATTCAAAGCAAATTCGTGAATTATATGACTTGATTTTCCATTAATGTAGGAGCCTCCAGTAATATCACATTCAACCCGCAGCACAGTTGTAGGTAGAATGTTCACTGGCAGTAAAGACTTGTGCCATATATCTCTCATCAGGAAAGTTTTACCGTAACCTAATAAGGGTCCAATAGAATTTGATTTTTCAAAATGAATATCTTTAGAGCAAAAGATTGAGAGCTTCAATGTGTTATTGTTGCACAATAGCTTGAAAACACAATTGTTCACTTTTGATTGTATGAATTCGCTGATGTCTTGGAGTTCATATGCCCCTTCAGGAATTTCAACCACTTCGTCGATCCCATAATAAAATTTATTATTAGTATTTGTAATATTCGGTATTGAATTAAAAGTAGAAAAGTGTAAAAGAGAGCACTCGTATTGACCATTGAGTTCCAATGGAGGGGAATAATTCGTTGTTAGCACTGAGCTGTTTCCAGTTATGGACAGAGTGAAAGACATTTTTGAAATGATATTTTATTCAAACATAATCATTATTATATACCATATTAACTAACTTAACCAAAAGTCTTGCAAAAATTTTAAACACAAATGACCACAGTTTACAGTATCAAAGTTTTGAAATCTAGTATAATTGTATTGTATATCACTAACATTCAAATATTTTACCAATTCATTGGGCGGTCTTAAGTTACCAAAACTATCGAAATATTCACAATAATTATTTATTTTTGCAAAGGCTACCCAGTGTGTTCCATCATTGTTGTGACTGTCTAAGTTTAATATTCCACACTCTATCTGTTTTGGTTTACATGGCAATCTGTCCCTCATATATACACCTCGAAAATATGGAATATTTTTAGCGTATTTAATAATATCGATATTCGTAAGAGCACGTTTAGGTAGCCTGCTTATTAGTTTTTTGTAGATTTCAAAATTAACCCACTTCCTTTTTTATACGGTTTTAAATAAAATCCTTTTCCAACCGCAATAGCCTCCATGGCTTTGTTATGACGTTCAGATTCTTGTAAATTCTGTTGAGCTGTTTTACAATCATTTATAGTTTTAGCTATACCAGCAGCACCACCTGCTAAAGCGCCTAGTGCTGATAAGCCCGCAAAAATTGGTATCAAAGGTATAATCCCTCCTGTTTTAGGGATTGGTATTATTCTCGGTAACCGAACGGGGCATGTCTTAGGAATCAATTTTTTTGCTGCTTCATAAGCATATTTAATAGCAGCTTTATTATCCTTCGATTTGAGTTTCTTTATTTGTGAACGTATTTTTGATACAATTGTTTTAAATTGTTTTATACCAGCACCTGATTTTAATTTTGCTTTCATAACTTTGTTAACTATCCACGATGCCAACTTCTCTCCTTTGCCAGCGTCTTTAGAATGTAATCGCTTCTTTGCCATTTTCATTAGTTGAAGATCTGCTTTATGACGAATGGAGAGTTCCGGATTGTTGTATGCAATATCGTGGTATTTACAAGCTTCGTCTAATTTGTTAATACCTTTATCACCTCTCAATAACCTTTCTTGTAACCGAGTGCCTGGTCCGCAATAGTTGTAGCCTGGTAAGTGAAGCTCGAACGGGATATTGTTTATCAAATTATTTACAAGTCCACCTCCTTTCATTTCTTGTTATATAATGAACAAATTAAAAGATGCTAGCACTTATATCTTATGATACAATGGAATTTTTATCTACCCAACTGTTTTCTTCGTCAGGAAGTCCTAACCATTTGACAAACAATTTATTACCTTTTTTTCTTATAACTTTTTCAATTAAGTATATATTTGGGAACTTAGTTTTTTGTAACTCTTCTTGATAGAATGAACCCAATATATTTTGTTTACGTTGATCTTGTATTAAATATGTAACTGGTTTAGTATTATTAACCGATTTAATTGTGAAAATTTCGGTGGACCAATTTGGTGTATAACCTTTTGCAAAACTACTCTTGTATTTACTTATTCTTACGTGATCACCTATTTTAAATTTATTTTTGGTTAATTTACATCGTTTCTCTTGGAATTTTTTAATGTTTTCTTTTACTAGGTTTTTAGTTTTTGTATTTACATCTACAGGTTTAATCTTGGTAACACTATGTTTTTGATTGTTATATGAGAACAAAACGTTATTTAATTTTTTTCCTAACCATTTATAGTTACCATTATAACTGAAACATTTATACAATTTCATCTTCAATGTTTTAATTAGCCTCTCAACAATTGAAGCTTTTTTTGTTGAATAAGATGAATAGTGGTTAATCTTCAATAACTCCATTTTATTTTTAAATAAATTGTTATAAAACTCTGTGCCTCTGTCAGTTTGCAGGTTTTTAGGTATACGTCCACTATCACTTATAATTTGAGTGAATGCATTAAGAACCTCTTTCTTTGACTTAGATTTCAAGGGAATCGTCCATGCATATTTTGAGAAACCATCAATGACAGTTAAAATGTAAGCGTATCCATTATTATATTTCTTTAATGATTGAAAATCGATCAGGTCCGCTTGCCATAAGTCATCTATTCCTTTTAAGATCACACTACGACGATCAAAATTTCTGCGTGCCGATCTGTGAATTTCATTTACCACTTGTTGTTTTACCATTTTGAAGTTTGATAATTTTATCAATGTAGTCTTTTGTATAAAACTTTTTTCGAACTGATGAAGGTTATCTATAACATCTGCTTTTATTGCCTTTATGAGAACGGCAATTTCACCAGCGATCTTTTTATCAACATATTTCTTATTCACCGCATCATCATTTGCTATAGGTTCTTGAACTCCTCTCAATCGAGATGATTGTAAATCAAAATCTCCAGTGTCTGATCTAACTAGGTGATTAGTTGAACAATCTAATATTTCTGACAAACGTAGTCGTTTATGTACATGGTGGCCGAATTTGTCAACATTCATTTTGGGTTGAAGTCGGTCGCAGTGGAATAATGAATGATCCAAGTAGGATGTGGGGTTATTAATTTATAGTACCATTTTCACGTAGTTCTTCCATGATTGAAATTATTTCGTTATTCAGACCAGTGTTGCCTGCCTCTTTAGACGCTATTAATAATTTCAACCTTTCTACCAGTTCGTTAGGGTCATCCCAGTAAATGTAATCAGTATTTCTTTTAAACTTCTTTTTAAGCATCAAACCTTCACCTGAGCTAATATCATCAGCATTACTGACAGAAGATGATGAAGGTTTTCGCATTCTAAAAAGTGGTTTAATAATGTTCAAGTACTTCCGTCCTTTATTAGATTTAATTGGTTTACTGGGATCAAAGTCGCGACGGTGAGCATTTGTGTTTATTAACATAGTTTTATATTCTTGACAATCATTTTCAGTCACCACTTCTAAATTAGGTACTTTTTTTAACAATAACTCCTGCAACCCTGGCGTTAGTCGATAATCATGTCCTGCTACAGATACATGTCGATCACTTACATGCACACGTGCTGTACCCATCATTAATTTACCTCGTTCTCGTCTAACGCCAAAAGGAACATCATTAAATATTTCGGAAGAAAGTGACCAGGATGAAGTATTACGACTAGGACTAGGTATTGACTCAATGGTTTTATACGATGTATCACTGATATTAATATTGCTGGAGTCTTCCGAATTTTCCTCTTCGAAATCTTCATCAGAAACATCTTCAGATTCATTTTTTTGCAAAATGTTGTTCTTAAGAGTTTTGTTATAGTGTGATTCAGGCGACGGAATTTGTTCATTAACGAAATAATTTTTCATGATGTCATCCTTTGCTTCTATCGGTTTATTTTTATGGTTCCCGTCCTTAATCAATTGGTACATCGGGTCAGTAATAGGTCTAAAAACTGTATTTAACACATTTTCATTATAAGATTCCATAGTCTTTATATCGCCAATTTTCTTTTTAACAGCTTCTGCTATTTTAACTATCTCAGTCTTTAACTCTTTTTCCATTTTGAACTTGGTTAATACACGTTATTTGCTTAATACGGAAATAGTTAGACTGAAGATATTTGTAAAATAAATCTTATTATATACTTGTATTTTCATCCTCATCAAACAAGATAAATGTATCAAAATTCTTCCTGTAACAGCCTTTATTCTTTTTACAATCTTTATTGATTACCAAATAGTTATAGGGTTCGCTCCATACTTTTGAACACATTCTTCGAAACTCAGACCACGACATATCGGTATTAACGTGTTCATCATATACATGACGGAGGTTTACATCGTCCTGTTTGAATAATATTAAAAGGTTTGCATTGTCTCTTACTAGCTGTTTAGGGATTTTACTGTACGTTTGATTCAAGTAAAAACAGTCGATAAATTTATGTCTACCCATTGCGAAATAATCCCTCATATTGGACTGGTTCTCACATGCGACGTCATCAAATATTATTATGGAATGTGGTTTTGCATCGTGAGGGCTTAAAACAAGTTCATTGTCTTTATATTTTGCAAACGATACATCTGGCACTAAGTATCAGATTACTAAATATATGGTAAGCGGTTTTGAATGCACAATAACACAGTTTTCACAATGCCTGATAGAACATTTTCTAAAAACACATATTTCGGCTGATACAATGTTTTTGAATAAAGGTAAACGTTTTTAAAACGTAAACCATTTTCATGTAATAGAAGACCTATGATTACATTAGTTTTACCACAATTCGAGGGACCGCAAATAATACACCGAATAGTATTAGGCAGAAGGTCGCCATGGCGGAAAGTATCGATTTTTTCATCTGAACATACGTGACTCAATTGTAAAGTTTGAGATTGTTTAACGAATTTCATCTTTTACTAAGTCTAACCACTAAGTCTGTTTTTTACTGAATGATATTTATTTGTAGTGTTACGATTTATATATATATATATATATTCAAAACGAACTGACTGTGAATGCTTTACTTTGGAAACACTTCAAAGTATAATATTGGGTATTCTAAATCACTGATGTGAATGCAGGCGAGCTGTGCGAGCCTGAATGAACAGAAGTGATTTAGAATGCCCAATATTATACTACTTTTGGCTAATTTTAAATGAATCAAACCAATTTTTTGCTGTATTTAACTTAGGCAGTAAAAAGTATTACAATTTTTTATACATCTTAATAAAAGGCTATTAAATGAGATTTAAGGTTAAAAAGGTCACGCACAAATATTCCACATTTTTTTTTTCTAATATAACATTATCACAATCCTATAGTTACTGTTAAGCTCGGTAAAAAACAATCACAAACTTCAAAGGCAGATAATACTTCGGACCTTCGTCATAACTTAGGTAATGTTGAAAAGATGTCGCTACCATACGCTAATAAAAAAATGTAAACCTTACCAGGAGGTACATAAGGTGTAGTTTGCGGCGGCGGCGAAGCTTGCAATCGCTGGAAGGTTTCTGTGGCTGGTACAGTCGGAACCGCACTGAAGTTCACTGTAGGTGTCGCCACCGGCGTTTGGTGAACTTTCTGCTCTTTGTACTCCGGTTCGAATTCTTGGGCGTATTGATTGCCGATTATCAGGGGCTTCGATATTACGGGGCGGCCCGTTGGCACCTTAAAAAAAGAACAGCTTTCAAACAGTCCGTCTCACTCATTCAGTAAATAATGAAAGAGCAAAAAACATACAATAAAAATGTATCTGGTTTATGTACATAGGAGGAGGAGTATAGGAGTACATAGAAGAAATTATTGGCTTATTGTTTAGTTTACTAGTGTGTATACGGCTACTGCCACTAGATGGCGGTAGTAGTAAAAGTCATGTCAGATGCCTTAAGGCAACTTGAATAAAATCTGGCACCAGTGTTAGTAATAACACACTCAAGGAGAAATTAAAAAAAAATGTACTTATCGCTGACGTGAATCGCGCGATCATATTTTAAGTTACTGTATCGGGCTCGTGTACATGTCTACTACCACTATATGAGGATGTTGATAAATTGATATATGTTATGGATCTATAAGATATCAGATTAAAATATAAACATAATTAAGATAAGAATGGAAGTCACACACCTGTCCATTTTCTAGTGTGGACACAGTATCAGTGGTACTTGATATGGAATGATGGCTTGCACCGCTGGGCGCTCGACTATGTGTCCTGAAAAATAGAAATTTATTTGTAACACTTAAAAAAAGTTAGTCGTCATGGGACGCCCGGCAGTAGTAAAAACATCTAAGAATCGATGGCACGATGCTGATTACACCATTTTCTGTCACACCATTAGAGTAGATTTTACTGCCAAGTCGCGCTAATAGGTGAATTTACATCAAAAATGGTAATCCTTATATACAAGCTATTGTGTATATTTACATTTTAAACTTCTGTTTGTCCCTGATTTGGACCGATACTGTTGACAGGTCAAAAACCTAACTTATGGTCATTAAAATTCAGACACCATCCATTCAAAATACCAAAGTTCCTTCACCAAACCACTCACGTTTGGCAACAATAAAAAGACAATCTGTACTGTTACATTGCATCGGAATTGGAAATTTTGAAATAGTCTAAGATAAAATTTTACAAGTTTTATCAATTTTGATGAAACTTCTTCATGGGTGTTTTACGGATGACAAATCGATCTTAGGTCAACTTTGGAGAAATATAAGCATGGAGTATAGCTCAGGTCAGATGAAATATATTGCATAGTTTCTCATATAATTTATCTACATATTACATCTTCTTTCATCCGTGAATTTGAAGTATTATATGTCGAAGTGCAGCCGTAAAGCAAATCAAGTGTGTCGTTGGCGTATCCGTTTACTTCCGGAAGCTAGCTTGGGAAACCTATAATAAATATGCCGTATAATTAATTGATAAAAGATTACTCAATCGATTAGCTATTGAGTTCCAAAGTGTAACCTTTGCGTATCCCGTTTACTTCCGGAAGCTAGCTTGGGAATCACATAATAAGTAGGTGTAATTAATTGATAAAAGATTACTCAATCGATTTGCTATCGAGTTCCGCGCTGTTTTTGTTTATCGAATTAGGCGGCTCTATCTACCCATTAATATATATGTCTGTCTGTATATCAAGTCTATAAGAAGTTCTTGTTTGGTGGGTAGAATCAGTATTTTACCAATTTTATGGGTAAAATCAGTATTTTACTAATCTTATGCAACATGAACTATGAAGACAAGCATTTTATAATTTGACAATAGATGCACGACAAAAACGAAATTCTGTACATATGACATAAAATAACAGATTTTCCATATATGTCTTCCCAGTAGCGGCTTTAGGGGGTTTGTTGCACCCCCAGCCCCTAGTTTACATAGTCCACCAATGCCATTATGCTCCCCTAAGAAAAAAATGTGTCTTCTCCATGGTTATAATTTTGTATTTATTTACTAAACAAAACTAGTCTGCCAAACTGCGAGACAGTTCGACGGCAGTTAATTAAATAAATATATACGGACAAAAGCACAGAGATTGAGTTAGCCACAAAGTAAGTTCGAGACTTGTGTTATGGGATACTAACTCAACGATACTATATTTTTCCGGGTTGTCCGGGGATCGAACCCAGGACCTCCGGTGTGGCAGTCGGGCATGATGACCGTTAGGCCACGGAGGACGGCTTAATAATTAATATGAAATCTAAATATTAAGTTACCTGGTGGAATTAGGAGAGTCTCTGGTGACGACCAGGGTCAAAACGGACCCACTCGCTTTTAGCACTTCCACAGCATAGTAATGGTCCACTTCCACCACCGAAGTACCGTTTACCGATAGCACCTTATCACCGACCTAGAGTTGAAAATACATCTTTTAATAACCTCATTTATTTGCACCGATGCACGAAGTAATCGTATCGACTTTTCAGTTTATATTTTTATTTCTAAAGAACAGATTGCCTCACAAATTATGTAGGGCAATCTTATTTTTTTAAATTTGTACTTATTACAAGTAATAACAAGATTGTGTTTGTAATAACAAGAGATTCAAATGGTAAAGTTGGGTCGAAGTTATATTTTTCTCGCAAATTTAGTTGTTCGAACGTAGTAGCCACGAATATTTTCATCATTCGGTTTACCGCCTGGTACCTGGAAGGAAGTTCAGAAAAAGATCTACCTTGCTGTTTGTTGATCTAAAGATCTAACCTTGTATATTGCACTTAGAACCATATGGTATACTAAACACATATATACAACTTGACCTCTGTACTTCCGTGGGTTCAAAATCATGAGACTACAATTTGCATACTTAAACGATTGCCGTTTTAATAATCAAATTATTTTAGAAACGATATTACTTTGCAATCAAGGTTAGAAAAATATTGTTGTCAATGTCATACGAATAGTTTCCGCGGCGATGATAAATCGATAGTATTATCAATTCCGTAATTCTATAAGTTTACACAGAACGACTCTCGGCATTGGCATTCATTCCTTCAATGGTGTGGACAAGTTTAAAGTATCTGCTTATTTCTTTTTATCTGCGAATATTTATTCTTTTTATCTAATAATAAGGTTAACAACAATATTATGCATTTAAATTAACTGCATTTAAAAGTTTTTCTACTTCCTATTAAAGAGCTGTGCTATACTTAAATATGTACTACACAGGATTTATTTTCCAGAGTGAGAACTTACCCTAAGGCCAGCCAAATACGCGGGTCCATTAGGCGTGACCCTGGATATGAAGATGCCCTCATCGTTGCCGATGTAAGGCGTGGAGCCCCGCCCGCCGGCGATGCTCAGCCCTAGGCCTCCCGCCGCTCGAGCGATCCGCACCTCTATACATCGCTGGTCGCTCACCACTCGCGTCTCACTCTCTGCCCGCTCCGACACTGATTCGCCTGAAACAATCAATCAATTAATTTAAAGTTCATTACGAAAGGTCATCCAGCGAACAAGATCATCCAGCAGCAATGCCGGTAAGAACTGGATTATGAGGATACGAATCGAAATGGCAAAAATCTTCATATTTTCCATGGCCAGTACGTAGTAACGCTAACCGGCCTATCGTCGGCCTGGCGAAAGTTCTCCATGGTACACGAAGCAGGGTAATTTGGACATCATAAAGTGAGCCATTGATTGTACAGCTCCGCAATCGCACATATGATTTGCTAAGAAACCCCACCTAACGCGGTTTTCACGACATCTCTTGACATCAGTCCATAGTCTCTTTAAAGTCCTTTAGACTGCCAGGGAGAGATCATATTCATTTATTTGCCATCTCCACCCGATGGGAGTTTCTCGGTCGGCGGAACATTAGTCGACTGTGGAGGGTACTGTGTTTCCATTGGTCCATCTGGGGGGCTTATTATGATATGATGCCCTTAGATGGTTTATGGTTTATAGAAGGATGCCTATTCAATTCAAAACATTTATTTCAGACAGTCCTTAACCAGCAATGTGTTAATTTTTAGGATAAATCAATATTAATGTTATTAAATCAAAAAATTACTTCCATTTAAAAAGACTCATTAAACAGTTTTAAATGATCAATCAAACTATCTCATTTCGTTAGGAAAGATGTTATTAATTTTTAAAAGTCAATCCACACATCCATTTATAGCTTGCAAATCTAATGATTAATTGTTCATTGCGGTGATCTTCTAAGTTTTATGACGATAGAATAGAAATCATTTATTCCATAGAATATGGTAATATAAATAGGTATTATATGATATTAATAATTAAGTGTAGTTGTCAAGCTATATTGGGAAAAGAAAAGTTCAATAAATCTTGGTAAGGGGAAAATTCAATAAATATTCACGTCTTGGCTTCTGGTCTTCTATTTCTAACGAGTGGAACACGTATAAAGTACTTTTATGAGGGGAAAAGGTGCTACTTTAATAGACCATATAAATTTTATGGCACATATAAGTGTATAAGTAACAGTATGTTTTAGCGTTCACTAGAGTTATTGCGACGCAAATTAAATCTTTGCATACCATTTGATACATCTAGAGAGCGAAAGATCCAGTTGGAGACATGAAGGGGCTGCTTATGCTTATGCTCTTGCCAGCAAATAAAAATAAATACCAATTGAAGGATTCCAAATTTATTATAATCGAAGTCCGAGTAAGTAAATGTTTATAGCTATTATTTTATTTATCGAAGAATATATTATTGTTGATTGAATAAACGGTTTAAAGCGGCTTATTCAGATGAGACCTAAGCACTATTTTTAGTTAGACTTAATTTAAACAATATGCCTAACTGTAAAAATTGCCACAAATTTTATCCAGTAGTTATTTCGTGACGCACGTACACAAATAAATTTAAAAAATCATTTTATATCTCGTATGTACAGACATAGATCAATTAAAGTTTTATTATATGTATGCAAAGCCTCCACTTTCCTCGTTATTTTAGCATGCACAATCTTATTTACATAACTCCAAATAATAATGGTAATGTAGCTAAAAGAAAAATACTTCTAAACAGGTAACAAAAAGACTACAATTTATCAACGGAAGTGTTATTAAAATGTCAACTGTAACCCGAAATAATAGAAAGTCGTGATACCGAATCGCTTTGTTGCGGTCGCGACAATCAACGATGATAAATCGGTTCTGTAAACAATAACATAGCAAATTATATGCGAGTAGATCTTATCTTGTTATATAACTGTCTCGGTCGCTAAAATACATAGAGAATCGCTAATACATAAGGTCGCTACTACACTTAACGTTGTAATGATGATGACGACGATTGAATTTCCCAATCAATTTAAACGCAACATTAGTATGGAACGAACTTATTATACATACAATTTAAACATTTTTTTTTCTAAGAAAAAGTGCTTGCCCATTACCTTTTCAGTAGTTTTTTATGCATATAGAATGACTTTAGGGAAAAATTCCCAATGTCTGGAACATTGCTAAAAAGTTGTTGATAAATTTAATATTTTTAATGTTTATGTCATCAACTATTTAACACATTAATATGTTAAATTTATGTAGAAAGTTGTAGCAGTTAATAAATAATTAAGTGCACTTGCAACTAAACTTCTAATAGAGAGTGGGCGTTTTAAAAGAGCCGCATATTTGCCCTTTGACAATCACGCACGTTGCAAGGAGGATGCAATGTGGCTTCATTCACAAGTCCAACCTTGTGACTCTGGCGTCACGATCCTGAAACGATATTGTCACGACATCACGTGACTGAAGATCATTAACTAAATGAAATGGGATTAATATTACTTTCACAAGGGTTACTATTTCTTGAATAAAAGATGAATTTTCATTAGGTTCATGTTGATGCGATGGACCACTCCTTCGGAATGATTTCCTCTTGACATTGTCCATAGACATAGTGTAGACGGTTTTGTTATGGAAAATAAGCTAGTATTATCCAACTGACAACAATTGATGATAGGCATCTAATACCAATTTAATTCTATGCAACAAGTCACAAAGGGGACGGAGATTTGTATAGTGCAAACGATGGCGAGTATTGCGTTCGCACGACAATCAACATGTCAAGATGAATGGTCGTAGTGAAATCATGATCCAGAGTGTCCTGCGTCAGTCACAATGGCCAATCAGACGATACTTTCACCCCAGGATAACCTTAATAGAATAACAACGCAACTATTGTACTAGGAATCGAATCGTGATAGTTTACAGTGGGATTCGTGACTAAGGTTTAACAGTAGTCTTATTTTATTGGAAAATGTTCTTTTCTAAGGTACAGATGTAATTTAGTACCGATTGAAACTAGAGACAGGTGAAAGTAAGGATATAAATACAAGTGTCGGGCGCTTATCTCGTTAGATTACGCCAAGTGACAAAGATGAAATTGCACCCGTTACCTGTGTGGGAAAGACGGGTGCAGCAGTCAGTCTAATGAAGGAAATTGCGTGCAATGTCAGTAACTGCAGTTATGACAGGTAAAAGCTTGGAGGCGGGCCGTTAAGTTGAATTAAGAGAGGCACTTTGATTTAATGACAGTGGTCGACTACGCGTAATGGGTGTAAATGTTTGGTGCGTTAACTGCGCGAGTTACGTACAGACAACAGCACAACAACCTACCCTGCAATACATTTCAAATAAGTAATTATTATCGCACCATAAGAGGTCCATGTAACTTGATATGCAGTTGAGTTGACTGTACTAACGCTGTCAGTGGCCTCGGCGCCGACCCATGCTACAAAACACATGACTTCATACATCATTTAGATCAGATGTGACCTACATCATCATTAATCTGCTCAGTGCATGCTGCAACGTCATCCATAAAATATTACATTGCATAATATGTTTAAAGTGAGCTAATACGTTGATCTTTCCTTTTATATAATGAGCTAAGTTCCAACGCTACATTTTTTGTTTATAAGTAGTTTACTAAATATAACATTTATTTTTTGCGACTTAATAAATATACGGGTTTATATTTATTAAGTCGCAAAAACCGAAATGTAGCGTTTGTATGTGTACAGTGGCCCACATGGAAAAGTATACCACTTTTTATAGTGGATCGTATATCAGGTGGTATACTTTACGTGTAAATATTGAGTACGTCAAGGACCACAAAAACCTTTGTGAAGCAACCTACTTTTAGAGATGACATAATTGAAGGTTACCCAAATGAGTACAAATCGGTCAGCAGATCGAGTGGTTAGTTTAGTGGCAATAACACCATGAATAAATAAACATCATTCTTGTTACGCAGTTGCGAAACACACATAGATCATGGAAGTTACTTTAGGTCGAGACTACACGGAAGCCGGCAGACTATTAGGCAAATGCAATCAAGATACAAATTGAAATAGCGTTGTTTTGCAACACAACATCTAGATTTGAACGTCCATGCAAAACGTGCACGTATTGTGTATAAACTTCATTATAAATTTCAGAAACAGTATTTCACAAGCAAAAGACACTGTGATTGGTAGACATTTTAAGCATAGAATAATTTGCGTACAAAACGTAAGGTGAACGGACTAGAGAACCAGAAATTCGCGTGTCGTGATACTAATACTCGCTTAGCGCGTGCCATACCTACATCTACATACTATTTCATATAATTCGTTGTGTCCGTGGTCTTATGTTATGACGCGCCCAAACAAATATGTAAGCGATGACCGCATCACAACTACTATATCACCTTCATAACACATATAAAAACATATGACGAATGTTATATTGAACAAAAGATAGCAAATTACAAGTAATATTTAATGTTTGTTGTAATTGTCTAACGTTAAGCAATAATGATTTTAACGACGGTCTTCGTGGCTGCCAACTCTGCTGCCAACCAAAGAAACAATGAAAATATAAACTTAAACGCACTATGTATTTGTAAAGATCCTTAAAAGATTTATAATGACATAACTTCTCGTCTCTTAAACGCGTTGTTCTCCGTAAGAGGAAAAGCTATTCTAAAATAGTGTGAAAAAGCTATGCCCATTAGAAGCAAAGAATTGACAAATATATTCCTATTTTCATAACAGTGAGACTCTGTCCCACAAAGCTATCGGAAGAAATTGCAAGTTCACACAATGCAATCGTTGCCAATTACAAATAGCCCACATCGTCTTTTGAATTTTAATATAGTATTGTAGTACTTTTGTAATTTTTCTTTGATATAGATGTCCAAAGCTGTTCCAACTTAATACAATAAACGTATTTGAGCTGTTGTTGGTTTCTACTCTAAGCATAATCTACATAGTTACTGAAGACGAAGCCAATATAGCACTAACATATCTGGACAGTGTCCTTCTATTTTTGTCGACAACATATGCACGTTCAAAGTTACCAAGTTATTTTACCATTAACTCGAGCGCCACTTGTGCGTTGAGCAAAAGTAAAACAAAGAAAACATTATATTTGTTAGACAACTTATTACAGATACTTATATAAAAATGTTTCTGTAGAACTAATCAAATCCACCGCTAGGTACTCTAAATTGGCCATTGTTTTCTCAGTAGGGAGTCAAAACACCGGTATTTTTCTTCCAACAATCTTAATTTATTTTTTTGGTACGATTGGCATCGCAGCGAAATGATATTCTAAACCAAATCAATTATTCCTTTGGAAAAAAGCATCCCAAATTGGTTGTGGCCAGTTTAAATGATTATATAACTCTATTGTATAATTTCCCATTAATAAATTAGAACCAGTAACAATCAACGTAGGTACTTATTAGAAGATAAAAATGTTATGATTTGGAAATATTGGAGATGTTATCGTTATAATGTTATAAAAGCAAAAGTTTGGATGCGAGTTTGTGAGAATGTTTGTTACTCAATCACGCACTCTACCAAATGGATTTTGATAGTTAAATAAAAATCCGTGGTTACCGGGAATAGCACACGATACTTTTTAACCCACAATTCCCATGGGAGAAATTTTAAAAGTTTAAATGCTTTCTCGATATGTGTGAGAAATAAACAAATCTCATTACAAAATGAAATCGTGCGATACATTTAATATCGTGATAAACTATATAGGTCGTGGTTCTCAAAGTTATATGTTCAGTATTTACTGGTAATAAACTAGCTAATCAAAAACACGAGCACGACTACGACAAATCAATAAATCGCTCAAGCTGGATCACCGGTATTAGCAATTTTAGTAGTATTGATAATGGATGCAATTTCCTTCAGGAATAATAAATTGACTCACGGTCGCTGGCATAGATTGTCATATCCGCGCTATAATAATTTATTAAAATAGTTTATTATAAAATATTTACAGCTTAATCCAACGCTCTTCATTATATTTGCTCGTAGATAGATTTAGCAAGAAACATCGACTAAATTAGGTAATTATAGGTCCCAGGAAGATATTTTGATGCATTGAACTGTTCTAAGTGGGTAAAAGAAGTGTTAAGAGCAGGTTAAAATTTTATTATCATAAACAAATACTTGAATTACATTACAAGATTATGTCAATCAATTGATTATTGTATCAACAATAATGATAAAAATGTAAATGATTAATGTAATCTACATTCTACAGATATATCACGCAATTACTAAGTTATTTTAGAAAAGTATTATTTAAAGGCTCATTAAAAATACAGAAAGTATAGTAAATCCACTTACGCTTTTTCCTTCTTATAACACCCATTTCCCCACTTCAAAACAAGCCCCGACAATTTCCTGACTAGGGGCAGTTATAATCGTAGGCGGATCTCGAATTACCGGCTCCTGCTATATTAGTATCGAGTCAGTATCGGACGTCCATCAACTTGCACGGGTTCACCCTAGCGCATTCCCAATCGGTCATTGTCCATTATCATTAGACGCGATTGAGTGATGATGCGTATGAATAGTCCAAATTCAAAACGCGGTCGATAATTTCGGATGTAAACAAAACAAACAAAAAAGTGTTTGGTGGAGTTTCGTTTACGCGTGCGTGCGCGCAGCCCCGGGCGCAATCAATGACGGAATGCTCGCGCACCACCGCACCGGAGGCTGCGGCGCCGGCGCCCGCGCCGCGACCTCTCCTCTCGATAAAAATAGAAAGTCTCAACCTGGCGCATACCGACTCCTTTTATTTTTTACCCTGGCATTACCTACCCATTATCTGCGCCGATAGATGGCATCTACACTTTATCAAAAATTACCAGAGCACTTTCGATTTTGTTCGAAACAGAAGCAGTTTTGCGTTGGATTAAGAAACTCGCCATTTATACGTTTTATTATTTGTAGGTTCATGATTAAGATTTAAAAGAAAACTTAAAAATTACAATAATTGTGCGAAGCGAGGAGATAAAGGGAGATGTAAGAAAATATCTAATTAATAGAGCAGTCTCACAAATTAATTATTCCCGGTTGTGAATAAAAATGAAAGGGTACACAAGCGTGCATAATGATCCGCTATTAGAGAAAATTAGAAATCGAGTAAGCTCACGGGATATTGCTTTCAGCATAAATCCGATTAATAAACAGTACCCGCATGAATTAAATAGACATCTAACAAGTGATCTAGATAGCCAGCCTGAAGGGATGTAATGGATGTATAAACTCTAGGATCTGGAAATGGTACAGAATATTAACTACATTAAAACGGTTTTATTTACGGATATGAAAATATCCATTCGTTTTGGATACTAAGCTGCCAAGAATGACACGCTGACGCTGACCTATAACAAAGCAACAGAAATAATAAACATGTCTAATAAAGCTTAGCGGGACAAAAGATAAATCATGTCATAAACGTGTCTTATTATTTTATCCTCCACTCGTATCCAAAATTATTCGAAACTTTTATATCGAATCTATTACAGATGGAATACTTTCGGATATTAGATAGTTTCGTTATGGAGCTTGGAGCATGCACCTAGCTAGGATTTGCCATTAATATGCAAGGGTGCCAATTAGATACGGCACGCGTCACCAGTAATAGGCTCTTGGCTTGGACCCACTGACACTGACAATCAAACTTGTTCTCAAAAGGACATTTCCTTGCTAATATGTTGTTTACTCATCTTGTATTCAAGTAACGGTATTAGTGACTAAATTTAAAGATTTTATGCAAGGATTCTGCAGTCTTGTAGGTGGATTACACAAAGTTCATGTGGTGAAATTATAACAAATTATAACAACAATTTCATATCGTTATCTATATACATATAATAAAACAGTAAAAAAAATTTGTCTGTACATTTAGTATTTTTGACTAAAATGGATATAGGGACACTTAAAAAGAACAATAGAGCGCAAAAAATTTTTTTTGGAATTTCTTGTCTGTCTGTCTGTATGTATGTACGCGTTTCACGCAAAAACTACTAGACGGATTTAAATGAAACTTTATTTGTTGTATAGCTAATAAGCCTGGGCAACATATAGGCTATAATTCATTTTGAAAACTGGAACACCTGATGAAGAACCATAACAGAACAGCTAAACTATAAGAAATATGGAAATGGTGCCTTAACAAAAGTCGTTCAACCTGATGAGCATTTTCTGCTGACGTATAAAAATTGAAGATCTGGAACATCTGATGAAAAGCTCCAAGAGACCAGCTACACTATAACATATATGGAAATGGCGCCTTAGCAAAAACCGTTCGACCTAATGAGCATTTTCTGCTGACGTATAAAAATTGAAGATCTGGAACATCTGATGAAAAGCTCCAAGAGACCAGCTACACTATAACATATACGGAAATGGCGCCTTAGCAAAACTTGGTTAATCTGATGAGCATTTTCTGTAGACGTATAAAAATAGAAGATTGGAACACAGGAAACAGTTTGGAACACAAAAAGACTTTTCATCTAAGCCAAAGTCACGCGGGGGAAGCCGCGGGCATCAGCTAGTAAAAAATAAATCTAACGGTAACCTTTGGTAAGGGAGCGGTGATTTAAGTTTATCGTGCCTGCGAATGACAGGTAAATAAACGATATAATCACGAGCGTAGATAAAGGTGTAAAATAAATTATAACGAATTGACTATCGCATTCGCAGGGTATCGTGTTGTCGTCAGTCGTCGCGGATCAATAACTCATTTCACAGGTTCGCTTTCGAGATAGGCGCCACATAGGACATCAACAAGAAGTCTATGCTAAATACTGGAAAGCGGAATCTAAACAGCTTAATTAAATTTATTTTTATTACTATCTCTTTGACTGTCACGAAATACACGAATATCATATAACGCTCTCTCTTCCCCAGTAGTCCCAGTCAAGGAATTGCTTCATTCACTTTTATTCTAGGCCTCTTGGAAATAAACCGCAGAAGGCTTTTAGAGCTGTGTTTGTGTGCAAGTTGCGGTCAGAGTGCTCTAATGAAAGAATGGGAGAAACTACACCGAGGGCTACGATCATTACTAAGTCGAGATTGATTTAGACAGATTGAAAGAATTAGAGGCAGGATGGCTGCACCAGAACACAAAGACGGTATAATGGTAAATCTGTGCAGATTGCTTCTCACAGATAAGTACCCGAGTGAAACTGATGGATAGTACACATTAAAGATAAAATCGCGAACGTGGAGGGAAACGGAAAGGCAGTATTCAATGGCATCCGGAATGACATTAGGTCGCCATAATAACATTATTTCTAATCAATAAGTTCATAAGTACAGCACAATAACAAGGACTTTCACAATGTAACGACGCGGATGCACGAAGATTGATATTGTAAAAGAAAAACGTGAGTACACTGCGAACGTTAATTACAACATAGAGAAAGGTGTTTTTGTGTATAACATAATAACGAGTCCCAAATTACAATCTATGACATTAATTTATCGCACTTGGAAAGTAAGCCCAGCCATTTAAACTCATACTCATGACTGACAGTTCCCTAATGCAACGAAACGTTCTCGTTTATTACTCATTATACCGTGAATTAAAAAAATATTGGCAGGTCTCTGGGAATAAAGAGATAAATAAATTGTGTATTTAATTTTTATGACAGAGAAGACAAACATGATTAATTCAAATATGTAATATATTCATATAGTTAATATTCTATTGCAGCGCTGTATAGAAATACTTACTCATAATTTTTGTTTGACAGCCGTGAAATTAAGCTGGTGCCTGTACCTGAGTACTTCAACACGTCTTCATAGACTAAAGGTTAACAGACAAACATATCTCTTAAAAATAATAACTCTACTTCGACGTAGGCAGTTAAAAATTAGCAATATTTATTTAGACCAGTGTAATGTGGCCTCAACCGCAGAGACCTAGTCTACGTTCCCGGTCATATCCGTTTTATCCACAGGTGTTTCAACGATAGGGCTGCTGGAACGGTCAGGAACACGTATGTTCAAATACATATCTAACTGTACAAGGCATTTGTGAAGTACTAGTTATTTTTAACGCGGCAGGAGTTCACCAGTGTCAATCGTGCTCGTCTCTAGCCTTATCAGGCATCTGCTCACGAACACAAACTGAGCGGGCGCACCATTAGTTTTACAACTGTGTGTATTTGTATTCGAATCGTTCGTAAATAAAACAATTTATTCGGTTACGCTTTAAGTTACAGGAGATTCTCTCGCCACCTTACAGATATGCGTGGTTAATTTCACGCTATTATGTCCTGACTTGAGACAATTATAATTATCTATTATTTTTTATCAATACATGGTATATCAATCATAATGTCTTTAACTATTTAAAGAACCACCTAGTGATTTATTGGTAGTCCCCCTTTTTACGAGTTCATACGCTATTTTGTAAGTTATCTGTACCGAGCTCTACAAAAACTGATCACGCTGTACTTTCCATCAGATATAATGAATTGTTATAGCAACTGTATTGAGATAAATAACGGTTTGGTCCAGCGTTTGTAAGAACTCATTACAT
This sequence comes from Ephestia elutella, assembly GCA_018467065.1. Lineage (NCBI taxonomy): Eukaryota > Metazoa > Arthropoda > Insecta > Lepidoptera > Pyralidae > Ephestia > Ephestia elutella. Next base: position 9,486,128 of record CM031569.1, read on the forward strand.
AAATCCGTATCAAAATAGGCTCCCAAATAAAGAATATAAAGGTCTCGTGCCTGAACTTTCAAATAAGCAGTATATCGCAGCGCTCAAATCAAGAAAGTATTCCACTCGTTTATCTATTATGACATTTTAGCCATCAGAATAGCAACCGCAAGATCTCAAGGTTTAGATTTCGTTGTGAATTTATCACCGGTTGGAATACACAATAAAAATTAGACATGACTATTGAAAGTTTATGGACAAATAAAAATAATAATTGACAAAAATATTCGTGCCAAAACAGGAATCAGTTTTTGCTATGGACATACCAAAGAGATGACTTCAGAAATATCAGCCGCAACGAATTGTAACGGTATACTGGCGTATTATATCCGGTTGGAAGAGATCCAAGGAAATTACATAAAAAATAATAACAGCGTTTTTGGGGACTTTCTATTGTGATATGTGTAGAGAGAGACACAATCTTACTTGCTTTGAAAGTGATCTCCATGATGGAACACATGACTCCGCGGATGGCTGATCTAGTGATCGCCATTTCAGCTCATTTGTCGTTTGTTTTTTTTTTTCGTTAGGCACAGGACGTGTGGGTGTTATGTGCCAGTATGGAGTACTGACTGGGGCCAGGGGCGGCGTGCACCTGATTTCACCAGGTTCATTAGAGCGCACCAGTTGACGCGGGGAGCCTGTTGCAGCTATTGTTGGCCATCCCTAGGGAGGCACGGCCAGCTTTCGTCCTACTTACGCACACACGCATAAATATTATGTACTAAAACGGTAAAAGTCATTCGATTGATTGACAAACAAGGGTGTACCCACATATGTTCAAATCTAAGTTACGGAAACATTTTCGTTATCCAATCATTTTGGAACAGCATGTTTGAGGAAACAGCTCAGTCACATACGCTATAATTCTTGCAAATTCCATTACTGCCAGTGGTAAGGTTTACAAATTTTCTGAACATACTGCAGGCACTTTCTGATACTAATAACTGTTGCATAAATTTACATGCACTAAGTACTCAAGAGCAAATTTCTAAACTATCTGCATGTCACAAAAGCAGGTGGTCTAGCAATGAGTTGAAAGTGAAAATTTATGTTAGGAGCACCTACATTGTGATATATTGCTGGTTAACGACTAGATTAGTTCCCATTGCAGAGCTTTCTAGACAATTTCTCCTTTATAAAACTAGAGAAGGTTTAATAATTTTCTAAATTAATTGATTCTTTCTTAACTATAATATAGTTTAAAGCATAAATATTTTAGAAATTAAATTCTTAACTTAGAAACTAATGTGAGTGTTTGCATAATAAACATAGTTTAAATACGAGAGTAGAATCTAAAAGCATAAAAACATCGAGAAATTTGCTTTTCACGGGCTTTAAATACGTATGTTGATTTGATCGTAAAATATCAATATCTAATTTCCAGGGATTATACTAAAGCCAGTCCTAAAAATATGTAAATTGAGTTATAATTATAACGTACCATATCCATATACAACGGGCTGATGCTCACTTATGCGAACTCTTCTTGGCCCCGATCTCGCCGGTAATGTGTAAAGGCCAGTATGCGATTCTCCATATTGGTCATGGTATACTACTGCGCGGGGTAATGTGCCATACATTTGTCTAGGTGTCTCCTCATAAACTGGTTGATATTGCAACTGCTGGAAATCGGGTCTGTACCTTGACTGTGGCCTGTATAACATATCATTTTCAGGGTACTCGAAGTAAGAGTTTCTCCTATCTCTCGGATGGTATCCGTTATTCCTGGGATCATGTTGATTTAGTGCCGGCAAACTCTGCCCTGGATACCCATAATGATTGGGCTGCCGTCTATATTTATCAAGTAATTGCAAGGGTCTATTCTGAGGAGGCGCAAAGCGGTCGATAGCGAAAATTTCGCTCACAGGAAGCCCAGATCCGCCACTTCTACTGCTGTCGATGCTGCGGTTGCTTCGGTTGCTACGGTTACTACTTCTCAATGTGCTGTTCCGAGTTAGCGAACCGTCTCCACGTACACTAATCTTTAATTCTAATCTTTTATCTTTCATATTAGTCAATCAGACAGTCTATAATCTAATGTATTAATCACTGATGTTTTTATTTCCGGACGTATTTAAAATATCACACTGACATTTATTTAAATAGCTGAAATTAGAAACTCTCTCTAAAATTACATGAAATTAATTTCATCCCATAGCGCTTATTACACAACAAAGTAACTTATCACGAAGGAAAGTTAAAGACGTTTGCGAAGCTCTTCATGAACGATGAGTAATGATCGTTGATGTATTAGTAAATGACCACAAGACCGAGAACAAGAACGCCGTTGTCGGAGTTAATTGAGGTTCAAATGGCGGCGCCGAAACATCGACACGACTCAGACAAAGGTACTGTCAAAATTCCTATACGACGGCTGAGAAAAAAAAATTGACGGGAGAAAATATGTAGATAGCGAATCGTGAGATTATTACTCTGCAATCTTCCACGCAAAGCTATGCGTATATCGAATGTGATAACATCAATACCGGTATCAATCAAATTATGATCTCAGATAAGGTCAGCTCAGCTCTGACCTCGCGAGGAAAGGCAGAGAAATTAGTGCACGTAGCATATTGAGCGACAAGGTCGATACATTGTATTTTGAAGTTTCACAAAATGATGTAGCTAACTACTATTGAAATCACTTTAGAAACAGAATACACTAGAATTATTAATGTACAAACTGCAATGAATTTGGAAGATTCAACGTAATCGTTCTCTATTGTCACTAATTTGACATTTATTTCATTAAATATGTATGTAACACATCAATTCCAGACAGAATGCAACACTGGACTATGACAGTGGAAACATCAATATTGAAATTGATAAGATAATGTCGCCTGTCGGTTCAATAACATGAACAAATAAGCAGTAAGTAGTGTTTATTCCCTAAAGACATATTGTTTGATTAAACTTTAACAAGGTGATTACTAATGTATTTAAGGTTTAACGCCCAGGACACGTTCCATAGAAAGCCAAGGCAGATGCTTCTGGCCCCGATAAGAAACAGTTACGAATATAAAGGTAAATAGTGGGTGAAGGTCGTTCATTCCGCATACACATGTTTGATCGCTATTTCATAGTCTATGAATACTTGAACCATTGTTCTAACGATAAATAAGAAGTGTTTCACGTGTTGCAATAATTAAACGCTAACTAGCAACAATTATTACCCAGTACTTTGTGCAATGCACTACTACATAGTAGATTGTGAACAATTTAACGCTTTTCTAACTAAATGAAATCAAAACGTAATGGAATTACAACTGTCGTCGAACAGACATGCTCTACTAAGGTTTCAAAGTAGGAACAAATAGGACAAAAGTACATAGCGGCTAGCGACCCATTTGTGGAAGAAAAACCGCGAAGATCGTATCTTTTGGAATGTTATCGCGTATCAGATGAGCGTGTAACGTAAACGTTTCAACACGGTACGAGCCCAAATGTTTGGAAACTTGTTGTTTGTGAGTCAACCATGCTATTATCTAGCATTACAAGAATCGCCACCGATATTAAATGTACGATATGAAATAGTATGAATCAACTAATAAAAAAATTGAGATTGCTGACATTCCAAGTTCTGTGGGAAAGTAATAACTTGTTGCACAGAGAACGGTAGTGTTAGCGAGGCTTTAAACAATTAAATAACTCGAGCAATTTGTGTGGTGCAGTTAAGGCACAGAGAAAGTTGGTAGCAACTCATAAGTGCTGGACACAACCTGCAATTTTAGGGTAAACGGAGCAAATCAGAGCTTCCGTGTAAGGTGGAATTCATGGTATCAAACGGTAAAACCCAAGATAGTTCGAGAATTTATGAGTACATTGTTTATAATGACGAACAATAACCAAGTTTGACCTTCAAGCGCTCTATGTGCGACGTCTAAAACAAGAGGTATGTAATTAACACTTGATTATTTACTCTTAAAACTAAGGAAATAATTAAGTATACTGGGATCTTCACAAATTAACGTATTCACTGGTAACAAAGAAAAAAATTAACATAAGGCGCGGGTTTCACTGCACAAATTTGATTCAAAACAGACACTTGATAATATCACAGTCTCCTAAGTTAGCTTATGTGAGAGACCGCGTCACTGCAAACCGTTTTCGTATTAATCGATTATTTTCATATCAAGCCTGAGTCACAGCCTACGTAGATATCTCAGGTGGTCACAGATCATGAATTCTACGTCGTAGAGTCGGCATGTGGTGTCACGCGACATGAACACTCGATTATTAAATTTCACAGCATATGCTGATAGAATCTGAAGCAAACCAGTCGCAAGCCAGCGAAACACTGCGGGGCTTCGGACCACGTAGCGAAATGGCACGCGGGCACGGAAGATAAGCTGATAACGTCGCCGATACCGATGTTAGATGGCGAATATCGAATAAAGCCGATTTGTCGCTATACTCGCCTAACTGAACTTGATCTCTGCGTTAGTCATTTTTGTTAAGACCCATTTTTCCGGTTGGCAAAGCTTTCTGCGGATTAAGATTCACGCCTCAAAGCGCAGGTCGTGGCTTATTTTTAATCTTTTGTCCGTGGTCCCACGTAAAATACATTTGACAATATAAAGTTTAACTACATCCTGATAATAAAACAACTTTTAAAAACACACCTTGATGGTGAATATGGTGATATACCAAGCCACGGCTCGTTTACCATGTTGTAACCGGGTCATATCATAACTGTGCAAATATTTTTCGATAAGCATATTTTAAAATCTGATACGATATGCATGGAACCTTAATATGCATTTTTATTTTACTGGTAATATCAAGCTTTCACAAAAGTAGTATAATCTAGTTTGTTAAGTGCAATTTGCATTAAAGGTAAAAGAAGTTTGAAAGTTGAAATGCATTTTCACATGAAAATAAGTATGGTATAAATATATGCGCCTTTGTGACGAAGAGTGACAGCAGACCGATTCACGCTCGCGATCGAGCTATACACAAAATAATGAGAATCCAGAACTTTTTTTTCCATTGTTTTTTTTAGCTATAGAAGATTTTACAGGGTCACCCTTGGTGTTTCAGGTATTCAAGAGGATTGGAGAGTAACCGGAACGAAAAGGACAATCATGAAGTGTTTCAATACAGAAAGGGGTAAATTGGTAAATTGGCATTGTTTCAGTGTTGGTGAGGGATAGAATAATAGAGAAAGATACAAAGTGTGCATTCTGTGCTGTATATATTTTATAATGGTCACGACCGTAAAAATGTCGCAACCAGCAATCATCCTGCAGTAGAGCGTGCATTACTGATGTCAACTAACTGTCCTCATGCCCATGTTCATATCTTAGTTTCGTTTATATTTGCTATTTAAATAAAATGTGTAACAATGGATCCTGTAACAACATCCACGACAGCATATTTTGAAACTAGAGAGATAGAGATCGGCAAAAAACCTTATTTTTATCCAACAAAGATCAAACTGTCATAAAACTTACAGTCTTAAAACTAGAACATTATTAAATATTATAGTAATCGTGTAAAGACTTACCATCAGGAATGTCTTCAACTGCTTCCTCATCATCAGTCTTCTGCTCTTCTTGTTGCTCGCGTTTCTTGATCGCCTGTAAATAAACTACCATTACCAAACTGTTCCATTCAACTTACAATCGCATGCTTCCGTGCAAGAGGCGAAATGTGATGCGACCAATAAGGACTATTGTCGCCTATTCAGCGTCGAATGATCATGATACCACAATACGCAAGCAAGGCAAGCCAAACAAAATGCAGTGGAATCTAAATTGAAATCTCGCTTCGAATGTCTCCTTATCCGCGCACGTATCTCACCCGGGCGAGCCATCCTCCTGCCACTTTCAAGCACCTCATTTTAATAAGTGTCGATAAAGGCGAGGTGGGTGTTTATTGGCGGTTTATTTAACACAACACTGTTATAGAAAGCGGCACTTCGCGACTTATCGATTAAACGCGGAACACGAAGCATTGTGGACAGCGGTCCGCAAGACAGTCATTTCTGCGAGTCTCGAGGAGGGTCTGCGAGCGTCGTGGTCGGGGGACTGCGCTCATCAGCCCGTGACACCCGCCGTATTCCAACAATTACCCACGGTTCCGACGTGATTGTACAAACGGAGCGATTCTCCAAAAGATTTATTGCTAATTTACACGATTCGCCTTTGATCTTATCTGTGTTTTTCATTAAACTGGCCATACATCGTGTTGAAATAATCAGGTGATGGGCTATAACATAAAATAGACTTTCCTTCGGGCCGATACAGAGGAGAGAGTAACGGTGGGTGGTGTTGTCGACATTTCTACGTTACTGTGCTCGCAGGCTTTATGGGTGCGATGCGAAACAATCTCACGACTCTATTGTTTCAGCTATTCTCCGTTGAACAAGAAATTTCGACGCACGCCACTGTCAACTTTTACCCTTTCGCGTAGTTTTATGTGGGGCATTTAACTGCATTAATAACAAAATTAATACTTAATACTAACAAATATATCTCAGAAACCATTGCTGGAATTATATAATTGGCTGGGTTTAAAAAAATCTTGCTGCGGTTTTAGTTTTATTGCATTTTTGAAAACCATATTAAAACCTTTAATAACCGCATAATAAACTCTGTTATTAATAACATTAAATTACCATAAACGCGAATCGATGTAGGTAAATATAATATGCAAATAACAAGGCGACGACAGTATGAACATATAGATGAAACAGATTTAATAACCTTAAATAAACACACCAAAAGTACAATAAAAAAATTAATATCAATAACATCCGATTTCCATTTTTCATGCAGTCAAGCTGTAGCGTTAAACACGAACAACATATAAAAATAACTTCCGAGAGAATTAGCAATGTTATTAATTAAAAATGCTATCTATACAGTAGTTCACGGTTTCCTCTACTAATCAATCAAGCGAAGCCACGATGCAGTAATGATAACATACCATAAAAAGAATATGTGCTCGCTGATGGACTGACATGTGTGTTAAATGAAACGTATACATATATAAATACTGTTATTCAATCAGCGAGAACATATTACAACATAAAAACAGAATTATTTTATTTAAAAGTGTGATGCACAGGAAGAAACTTATAATTTGGTAACCAATGTGTAATCAATCGTCACTTCTATCTAATAAGGGCACATTCTAAAGAAATAAAATTGCTGAATTGCCTATTTTGATAAGCACAAGCGTTAGAAACAAAGGCACCCACAGGAAATGCAATATATTGAAATTCGCAAAATGTCAGGCGTCAACTAATCTTTTGAAAAGTAAATGTATGCAAAATGACAGTCGCTCAGGCTTATTACAACAATTCTGTTAAAAACAGGTCCTTATTTTCATCGTCTATTGAAAGTACCTAATTATTGTGAATTTGATGCTTATTTTTATCTATATAAATAACTAGCTTTTGCCCGCGGCTTCGCTCACGTTAATCCTTTCTTAGAGGATTCCTACGTCATAACATCTACCTGCCAAATTTCAGGCCGATCCGTCCAGTGGTTTCGGCTGTGCGTTGATAGATCACTATGTCAGTCAGTCAGTCACCTTTGAGTTATATAGATATAGATTTTATTAAAACACTAGCTGGCGCCCGCGGCTTCGCTCACGTTAATCCTTTCTTATCACAAATAATTCACAATATAATTTTTACAATGTGTCTAAAAATTTATTAGACGTAGGAAGTTAGAAGGGGCTATCGCGTTCAAATATTTCTTCAGATGTCAGCACCTACGAGCGAGGTGCAGACATCTGTCAAATGGTACAACACTGTCAAATGACAATATTGTACCATTGACAGGACCACACTCACCAGTAGCGCCAACTAGTGAGCATAAAAACGCCAACTAGTGAGCGTAGAAGCATAAGAACGATACGAAACGAACGAATTCTCATTGAAAATGTAATCTCAGGCATCGAGAGTACTGGTAAAAACAACCTCTTTCTCAACCACTACTCAACCTTGCTATGGCAAAGTCATCGTTTCGTCAGCCAAATAATGGTCAACAAAACAATCATGTATGTGTATGTGGCCGTCCGAGGGAAATGGACGTTCAAATTCGGATTAGATTGAGGTATAATAATTTTTAGATTTTTTTATTTATTTTTTTTGCCACTAGATGGCGGTACTCGGAAGTCATGTCAGATGACTCTAGGCGACTTGTATAAAATCTGACTCCATTGTTAGTAATAACACACTCGATAAGAAGAATAATCAGCGTGACATTTCGCGCATCTCTAGCACACAAGCCACACCTGCGCAATCAGATCGCGCGCCCTGCCCGCGTCGATCTGGTTGACGCGCTTGTTCTTGAGGTGGTGGGGGGTGTCGCGGCGGTGCAGGCGCCCGGCCGGCGCCGGCGCCGCGCGCTCCTCCACCGTGGCGCGCCACGCCACGCGACGCGGCCCGTGCTAGCCGCCACCACACAATTAATAATACCCCGGTCAAATTAGACATTGATGCCTACAATAATTTCCATAAAGCTGAAAATATAAGTACTACGTACTGAAAGGAAGCTCCCTGCCTCTTTCGCAATATGGCGTACAGTTAGCGGCACGAAACAAGACTGCGCAGAAACGAAAAATAGATGTCCTTTGAGGTGCGGTTTACGGAGGGAAACGGGAATGAATGGTAGCGTGCACCCGCGCCCCCCCTCTCGTCTAAAATGCCCAGTCGACTCCATATTGGATCTTGTTTCCTGCCGATACCTGCACCCCTGCGTACCCCGCACTTCTTTCCCGTTGGTTTGCGGATTTGGATTTGACTATGAAACGCATTGACGTGTTTACGGATGTACAGTTTCATTTGCAGTAGCAAGTATATATGATGCCCCGTTTTTAAGAGGTGCCCTCCCTGTGCCGCCACCCAGACACACCTGTTTATATTCAAACCCAGTTGGTTTCACGTGATGAGGAGAGAAGAGGAACACTTGCTAAGAAGAGCTGTGTCAATGAAAGTAGGTGGATATAGAGGTAGAGGAAGGCCTAAAAAGAGATGGATTGTTTTGCGGAGGATATGAAGGTATTGGGAGTGGATGTAACTATGGCTAAGGATAGAAAATTATGGAGAGAAAGGACATTTTGCGCCGTCCCCAGATGATAGATTTTTCAATTTTGTTCAATTCTCATCAATGACACGGCACCAAAGCGTCACCAAGCTAGATGCCCTGTATATGGTCGTTATCTTGCACCCTAAGCTCGGCTTCTATAGTGTGTGTGGCCTTAGCCATACTCTTTCAATACCACGATTATTTCAACGTCGATGAAACTAAAATGCGCAAGAACTTTTCTTTTTACTTTACGTTTTGTCACACAAACCTTTAGCTTTCAATTTTAACACATCGTGGTATTGAAAAAGATCAATATTATCAAATTGATTCCAAGGACTTTATTTTATCAAAACATAAAAAAGTACTTGTATTATTTAGAATGGAAGTCCAGTTTTCAAGATTTTTGTATCATAAAATCCTTTGAAATCTAAAATTAAAACAGAGTACCGTGCAATATATTGCACGAATGCACTTTTGTTTTTGAAATAAATAATAACTAAGCAGGTGGAAAATACCTGCAATAGTTACAACTATTAGCTTAAGAGATTATACTTTGTTAGGAATACCATTATTACTTATAAATATTAATATAACTGCAAAATGCGAGATTAAATGGCATATCTGTTATTAGTTTTCTACACTACTTTGTCTTCCATATTACACCAATGTTAATACAAGCAAAGATTTAATTCTATAATACCAATTTTAGAAACTTTGTCTATATTCCGTGATCCCTCTTACATCTGTTTTATCTTATGTAAGACATCTTGTAAAATTTATAAAAAAAAATTTACCTTTATTCTCAACTACGTGACTAAAATTATGATAAAAAAAAATATTTGTAATGACTTGTTAAATCATTAAAATTTGTTGTTCTCAAAAACGAAAGTTGATTCTAGGGGCGAAAATTATATATATTTTTTTAATTATACGTTAGGTCTTACCTCTAATTCATCAGAGTCGTCGTTTTCGTCATTTTCGTCTTCCGAAGATTGCCGATCCATCGCCTGTTGGTACTCGTTGTCGTCTTCTCTCGTTTCGGGTATCTGTGTGTTGTGTATCTACACAAGTAAATGTTTATTAATATTTTCCTAGGACAATAGGAAAGAAGTTATAGATTTTGCTAGGTCTCATATATACTCGTACTCAAAACTGACCTCTGTAATCTTGTAATTAGTGTTTTAAAATCTCTCAATCTTTTTATACTGCACCACGTGTACAAAATTAATTGATAACATTGTTGTTTTTTTTTTTGTTAGTTATTATAATAAAACTAGTTGAATGTCGACTTTATTAAACCAAAAACACATCTGGTATAAGGCGGACTTAGACTTAACGCTAATAACATTCTCTACCTGTCAACCTTCAGGATAAACGGAAATTAAAAGTATGGCATGGGTGCACAAATCATGGCATGGGTGCTTATCTCACGTTACTCGTAGTTTGAATGATAAACTGTCTAAAGTCGACAATTAAAAGCCAACAGGGCCCACGATTTCCTGGCGAAGTATATCTTTAACTACATTATAATTAATCGTAGCCTAGTTGAATAAAACAACACCGTAGTTTAAAAAATTGGTGTTCTTTTACCTCACTATTGTCCATAGCCATCGGTGTTGGCTCAGGAGGCGATAGAGGAAGACCATTAGTCGTGGGAGGTTCGTGTGAAGCCTGCACGGTAGCGACCTCTGGCGAGCGGCCGAAAATCTTTTGCGCCTTCGCTTTCAACTCCCGCGGGTGAGGCGTGTTCTGGCGCACGAATGGAGTCTGAAAACCACATCTCAAATTAGTATTTATATCTATAGATTAAATATATGTATTGCCCTATGGGCAGAAGAAAAAAATGGTGTGTAATGACGACTACAGAAGTGAAAAATTCATCATGCCGAGGTTAGTCGACTTAACCTGGAGTTACTATTATAAGTTGGTATTGATACCCACAAAATAAAATCCTCAGTGCGCAGTTAGAAGTTTTCACTCCAAGAAATGCAATTTTGCTGGTAAAAACGTGCACATGCAATTATTATAGTGCATTTAAAAATTATAGAAAGCATAATAGTAAATTACATGTGATAATTAAAGGCATGTTTCGTTTAGATAGTAGAAATTGTGTGGAAATTGTTTGATTTTGTTTTAAACTGCGCGTCCACTAGATCGGTAAATGCTGTTTCATAAGTAATCAATACAAAGCAAAAAATCCATCCGCTGCGTACGCTCCGATTTCGATCCAGTGGACGCGCCGCTTTAGGTATACAATATGCAAGATATAAAAATCTATAAAACAATATCACACATATGTAATTCACAAAGATGTCACAAACAATGTCAACAATGAAATAGCTCCAATTCGACCTAAAATCCTTGAAGAAGTATTTCAAATACCCGTCATGACATAATTATCAATTAACCTATTAACCATAGTCATAATCAAGACAGACAAGAGGTAAGTCAAGTGGATCACAGGATGTGATATCATACTCTTCTTCGCCTCCGTGAAACTACGACGTCTGTGCTGATAAAAACTAATCCAATTTAAGTGCAGTTCAAATAGTGTCGTGTGTATAATATGAGTAGAGTCCTACAAGCCTGGTTCATTGCAGATACAAAAGTAGTTGCGATTGGATAGGTTGAGGCGAAAGTAGTGAAGGTTCATGTCATAAGGGCAAGTGACTGCGGATATGCGTGTGTATTTCTGAAGTGAGTTCAAAAAATGCTTTAAAGTACAAAACAAAATGTAACTGCATCAGTCTACCTCAGCGAAATCATAATCTAAATCTATTCACAAAACTTGATAAGAGCAAGAGGTATAATGGCGGACAGCGCATAAGGACTCTTTTCGGGTGCATTTACAATTTCATAATACATGACAAAAAAATATGTTTAAACTGTTATTACATATAACGTTTCGAGATATCATCTGCAAACAACTAGTAACTTTTCATCATATTGCAACACTTTTTTTTTTTTTCTTTTTGCAATTGCACCCGTAAAGCCGCCTTGCCGCATACCTCCGCGAGGTTAGTAATAGAGGAGGAGAGCCGTTGCAGGGAACTCCTCCGCTGTGTGGTCACTAGCTTGCGGACTACGTTAAGAGGCCTCCGCAGGCCTAGTATGGACAGTGGTGCAACATCGGAGGGCGTGGTATCTTCGCTCTCCTCCTGAATCGATGGCACCTTGAAACAGTTTCACCGTCAGTGCACCAATATATCTTCCAGCTTCTTTGTACAGTCGATAATAAAAGGTTTCGGACGATATTAATAAATTTCATCATTTGTGTTCTTATTTTATTTTACACCTATCCTTTTACCCCTTCTGCCTGAAATAAGCTTAGGACAAAGTTTCATCATTTTTCCAAATGAGTTTTTTAATAATAATTTTTCATGTGTAGCAATGGTTTGAGAGCATTTTTTGTGTTTAAAAAAAAGATTTCTCAAGAAAGTAGTATATGTATATTAAATTATTTTAATGGACTTCCATTGAAGATATTGACTTTGTGTAGGAAGACCGTTATTCTCATGTTTATAGAGGTAAGTATATAAATTTGTAATAAACAAGAAATAACAAAAGTTGTATTTTGCAACAGAGCTACTTATCGTATATTAAATTGTTATATGGGCTTCAAAATATGTATTATTTAATATAATACTTAACAAGGTTATATTATAACTAGAGCTCATAGAGCTGAGAAAAGAGATCATTTAAATATATCTTTTTACAATATTCGATATTGAGAAAATTATAAACAATATTGCCCCAATACCAACGCTATTTTAAACTTGATGAAACATCTTAAAATATTTGTATATTTTAAAATAAAAAGACGCACGAACCAAAATAAAATTACTGTACCTAGTAATAAAATACTTTATTTCGAGGTTAACAGCAAAATTATGGAAATCTTACAAACTTAATATAAATAAAAATACTGATACAGATGAGAAAGTTATACAAAAACTAAAAACATGTTTTAAAATTACTTACAGACATAATAGATTTAATAAAGATAAAAACATGCAAAATCATAATAAAAAATAGATTACGAAAGTAGACATAATTATATTATTTTTTTGTGGTTCAATGTCAAACGTGAAGAGTATGCCCAAGAAATTGTATTTGATTTATCTTGCAACTGTATTCTTGCATAAAACTTATAATCTTACTATAATACAGTTCAGATAAATACTTTATCTTAAAACATAATTTTGACATTGACTGTACTTTTAGTACAATTCAATCTAAAGCGACGAGTATAGTACTCAAAGTATTATATGCTCTTTGCATACGTAATCTTTCCAAGACATTTCTCCTGAACCATAGCCTAGTTTCCTTAAAACGCCCTCTAGCGGTGCGACCAATACCGTGGAAGCATTGTGGTTGAATTAGCGGCTTGTAAGCGTGTCTGGCCGTCGGCAACGTGTCATGCGAATATACTTTGGACACAGTATAGTAACAACAGCATAGGCTCACCTCTTTAGTTTCTTTGTACTCTTCTGTGAACTTGACGGAATGCGTTCTAGACTCTTCTTTCTGTTCCCAGTCGGGGTCGTCGAGTGGCTCGCGGGAACTGGTGTCTGGTAATTTGATGAATAATATTAATAAGGTAATCAATCATCCATCAATCAATATACATATATAAGACTAGCTTTTGCCCGCGGCTTCGCCCGCGTGAATTTCCCACGGGAACAGTGCTTTTTCCCGGGATAAAAAGTAGCCTATGTGCTATTCCAGGTCATTATCTACCTCTGTACCAAATTTCATCGAAATCCGTCCAGTAGATTTTGCGTGATTGAGTAACAAACATCCTCACAAACTCACAAATTCACAAACTCACATCCAAACTTTCGCATTTATAATATTAGTATGGATTATTCTGTTACTGAGTGACTGACAGACAACGCACAGCCAACTACTAAGCGTAGGAAGCTGAAATTTGGCATGTAGGTTTCTAGGGAGTGTAAGGGCTCCCTAACTACGGACTAAGAGGGAATTTTCCGAAATATCCACGGGTCCTGGTCCAAAGTCCTGGGCCCATATACTTTTAAAAGTTTTCCAACTTTAACTTATTTATTTCACTTTAACTTATTTACTTACTTCGTTTTACTTAAATTACAGCTATGAAATTTTAGCTTTACTACATATCGCTACAAGTTACTGAAAACTGTGTGGAGCTAAGGAAAAACCAACTTGAAATGCGAAAATGCCTATTAGAATTTGGGTCTTGTTTGTGTATAAAATTTGATTGTGAAGCTCTCTTTCTTCTCCGTAGATTGGATTTTGACATAATTTGGTATAAGTTTTTATCCCGATATCCCACGGCAGCAAAGACGGAGTGCAGCATCAATGAATTTTGATTATGATGACATAAAGCCACACAGACAATACATCAACGGAACATATTAAAATATACACTACAGCATCAACTGATTAAACAACATTGATAAGTGCGATAACGTCTAACTGAAATCATTGTTGATTTATTTTATTCTTATATCAATAACATAAGACTCTAGGTATTATTTGATGACGTGAACGCACTATCAATGCATATTTAAAATAAAGTATTATCTACGAATCAGATATGTGCGAAATTATAAAGTAATCAAGGCTGTGTTTAGCAGTGAGTATGTGTACCTAATATACCGTATGTAGTCAGTGTACGTAAAGGCAAAAAGAGATAAATGGAGACTTCATTTGAAATATAATACAACCAAAGTTTTAACCTACCGATGATACATAGTTAGCAATATAAAATTAACAATGCATTTGAGCGTTGATTAAAAAACCGCATAAGGCCAACCACTGCATAACGCATACTAATACTGGACGCATACTAAAACTGCACTGAGTTCCCAAACATGCATGTAATTTGAAAACCACTACAGCAAACCAAAAAAATGATACAATTAATAAGTACTCTACAAAACGGTTTATTCTACAAGCGGCGATTTCAAATTACCATTATCTCCATTTACCTCACTTTACATTTACTTACACAGACTGTACTGTAAGTTCAAAACCCTTACCTTGCGTGTACAGGTCTTGAGATCGTGAACTAAATCTGTCCCTGTACCAGTGTTGACTGCCCACCTCTGACGTGTGTTCCAGCTCTATTCATTGTGTGACAAGTGGCATTTAGTATATTTACACGGCAAAAACAAAACGGGAAATATTCAGCAAATACTTTTTACACGACTGACCAAAAAGAGTTTTATGTTTTCAGGGTTCATGTATGTGAGTATGTATGTAAGTTTCTTTATTCCACCATAAGTCCTGAACGGCTGAACAGATTTTGATATGAGAGTTATTTAGATTCCTTGCATCTTCCGAGTCACATAGGCTATGTGAGTCGTCAGTCGTGTTCTTTATTTTTACACGACTGACCAAAAAAGGAGTGTTATGTTTTCAGGGTTCATGTATGTATGTATGTAATTTCTTTATTCCACCATAAGTCCTGAACGGCTTAACAGATTTTGATGTGAGAGGTATTTTTAGATTCCTTGCATTAACCCGAATGACATAGGCTATGTGAGTTGTCAGTCGTGTTTTTTATTTTTTAATAATTAGCTTGTTAAATATTTAGCTTGTTTCATCCACGCTAAACAACCACATGAATACACGGTAAGGGGGCCGCAGAAAGAAATCCTGGTCCCACCCTTGGGTACACTCACACAATTTGTGTGTCTGTGCCTATCTGTTTGGAAGCCAAAACAGGTTAGCGTCTAAAAGATAGCATTCTGTTTTAAGACATTATAGTTTGTTAGTTTGTTACAGATATTAGTTTGAACTTAAAATTTGGCGATGACCTTTGTTGGCATCTCGTCATGATCTAAGATCTATTTAACTCAGTATTTTGAATACCGATTTTCTAAATTTGGCAAAGTATTCAATCAGGTTTATGGTTGGAACATCTCGGAGGTAAATCTTTGTTATTACACCACACTTGAAGATCAATTACAAAAAAAAGATTTTCAAGTCAAATGTATACATAGTTAATTTTATTTTACATTTAAAAAGTATTTGCTGATATTTACCACTAATCATAAAAGCACAAAAAAGCATATGCAAGGACTACATGAATAACTGTCGACGTCACAATATTTTTAACTGCATCAAAACAGATTAATTAAACAAATAAATTATTGACTTATTTCCATTATATTAACAACGTCAGTGCTATAGATATTTTAAATAGTTACATATAGTTAGTTAATACATTGTGTTGATATCATTCATAAAAAATTAATATAGAAATGTAATGGAGATGAGTCAACTATGTTTTTTAATTCATTCACAAAAACATATTTAATAAGAAGTTGAAAGTGCAAACGATGCATCAGTGTAAGCAAATAAAACGTGAATGACGAAAAATTATTGAAAAAGATAGTGTTGACTATCGAAGATGTACTAACAAAATAAGTAAAGGCATACTCCCTATTATGTTCTCTCTCTCTCTCTCTCTCTCTCTCTCTTTCGACGTATTTCCTCATGACTGAGGGTCGTGGTCATTATATGGAATGAAACACACACAACGACTCTCTTGGCAATTTTAATGGAGTGGTTTGCCATTGCCTTCTCCATTTCACACACTAGCTGATAATCATCAACCAGAGTGCAGGTTTCCTCACGATGTTTTCCTTCACCGGAAGCAAGTGGTGGTCGATGAAAACTAACTTGAGTCAGTTTGGTATACAAACTCGTGTAGCCCGGGCAGGATTCGAACCTGGGATTTTGCATCCACAGGCGGGCGCCCTACCACTCGGCCACCACCGCTTCTACCGATTATGTTCTACGTCAACTAATTTTATTTTCAAATCTAAACATTTAAAATACGTAGTAGGTACTACGTATTTTCAACAAATTTCAGTATCTAAACAAAACAAACTGTCAAACAACAGATTTTTTTTATTTAGCGAATATGTCCCACTGCTGGGCAAAAGCCTCTCTTTTATTTACTCAACTACTTCTAAATGATATACGTTAATAATATCTGTAAAAAGAAACAAAGTTCTCATTATTTTATACCACATATTCTGAAGTAGACATAATATTATTGAAACGACATCGCAATTTATAAAACAATGTTCGACAACCGGTCCATATTGACAGCTGCCTACGTAACACGACCTCAAAAGTAAATTACAGAAAATGATATTGAAAACCTTGAACTGCAGACCGTATAGGGAGTATGCCAGTTACAAATAGGCTATTGTTACAGTCTTAAATGAGCAGCCACCATGAGAGAGGCGACTGACGAATGCACTAAAAATACGAAATTCGCTCAACTGGTTTGATTGTGAATTAATTTCATGTGATAAATAATTTCAGACTTGTTCAATGAAATATATTAAACCAATTGAAACTGGTCGGCCCATTAAGTTTCGTTTTCTTCAGCTAAATATTACAAAATACGTCTGGCGATTTTAATATAGAAAATGACTGCAGAAGACTTGATTTTGAATTTTCGGTAACGGAAAATATAAAAAGACGACAATCAGCGACAATCAGTTACAGCTATGTCGCCTGACTAAAAATGTTTCAATAATATTTTACATTCGTAAACACAAGATTTGTTGTATTGTGCATTATATCAAGGCATGGGATATCTGCGAAACCTTATTCCACAATCGAACCAGTTGAATTTTGAATGAGAGAGAAAAAAATAATACAAAAAGTGACGACACCAAAAGCGATAAATTCCGTTGTTTATACCTGGCTGTTGCGTGTAACTGAGTTGGGGTAGAAGGAAGCATGTGAGTACGTTCTCGCCCGTGGTCTCGTCTCTGTCTGTTTGGAAGGTCAGCAGCGGCTGAGCCTGGTTCTCTGAGAGCCACACCGCCTTCAGTTCTAGATTCACCAGTGTGTATGGTAAGTACTGTAACCTGGAATGCAAGATCGATGATAATTTTTAATCACACTTCACCATATTTGTTACATAAATGTTGTAATTGAAAATATGGTACGGTACGGTAACAGTATACGTTTTCATAAACATATTTTATCAAGAAGAACAAATAAAAGTAGGTAATATTACAAAGCCACCCCGCGCATTGGCAAAATCGACACGGTCGTTACTAATAGAATATGGCTATACCAGACACAAATTCATAAACAATGCATTTTATGAACACTAAATTAGAAAAGACGCGTACCGAAGGTTAAGCTCTGCGGTAGAGAAAACGTAAATACATTAAACATTAACACATAACCACGGCAAAATGGAAAGATTATACTTTGAGCTTAGCCGTGGTGGGCTTGAAATAATAATTTTCTAATTAAAAAACTTCATAATGAAAGAGATTTTTCGCAGTTCATAAAATGTTTGCATGATTTGTATTCTGATTTTAATAAGTGCCTAATTGATTAAATTGAAGCATCCGCTAATTTCATCACGTTTGCCCACTGCCATTAACAAACATTAAACTTAAACCATTTAAAAAGTTTCCCACATTCCAATTACACGTTGCCGGAATTGTGTAATAATGTCATAATCATAATACGGCGTCGTTTCAGTATAACACAACATGTCAACCATTTCCTTATTACGAAATCTAACTTTCAAGTGCATTATGTTGCGCGTATTAAAATTAAAATTAACATGCACACATTAAGCATGTATTAAAATTAACTTATTGAAATTATAATTCTATTTTGACAGAACTTTTCCGACCGATAGAAAATACGTTATTATGTTGTTAAAATACTAGTATTTTTTTTTATAACTTACCTATTCCCGCTGACATCCAAAACGTGCAGCGACTTGCAGTTCCCCAATTCATTCGGCAGTCTCGTTAGCTTGTTATCCCTTAAACTTAACACACCCAGCAATGTCATATTCCCAATCTCTAGCGGTATTTCACCCAAGGAATTTCTATCTACATTCAGTACGGTCAGTTCATTGAGATTCCCTATCGACTTAGGTAGCTCCATTAAAAAATTCTCCGTCAATATAAGCTCTTGTAGATTTGTACACCTGAAAGAGTAATACGGGATCATAAGTGCTATAAATAGTGAGATATAAACACACTGCTATATTTATTAAAGCCAATGGTGTACTAACCTTCCTACATTTTCATTTAACGTATGTAATCTATTTTGGTCCAACTTCAGTATAGCTAACTTGGCTAGTTCGCCGGTACCGTCGGGTATCGTTTCCAGCATGTTCTGCGATAGATGCAGGTCGGTAAGGGAGCAGAGTCCCCCGATCTCTTCTGGAAGCTTTTCTAGTTTGTTCTCGCTGACGTCTAGGCACACTAGTGCCTTGAGGTTTCCGATTTCTGGGGGCAAGTACTGGAGTTTGTTGTGGTCCAACCATAATTCCTCTAGTGCTGGCAACTCTCCTATAAAACCAGGCTGAAATACAAAAACATCATAATGTCAAATTTATTTGCTATTTAGATGGACTGGCTGTTGGCGTGGCCATTTCAACTGTCGAACTAGATACTAGATCTATATCATCTACTATTTTATCGTACACTTGAAAACATCCCTATCTATTGCATTGACAAACTTACCAATTCTTCGATTTCATTGTCGCCCAAGTCTAGCCTTTGCAATTTAGTAAGGTTCTTGAGAGACTCTGGCAGTGATTTCAGAAGATTTTCTCTCAGCTCCAGCGACTGAAGTGACATCAAACTGAAAAGGACGACATTATCTTTTAAGTACCAGTAAATACTTCCATTCAGTACAACATTTATTATGGTGACTCTACAAACTTGACTTCATATTAAAATAACGACTCAATTTTCTCGTAAAATCTAGCTAATTTCATCAAATCATAACGGTAAGACATAAAAGAAGCTAGTCTTTGACGTTTCTAAAGATACTACAAACAAATTTTCAACATCGTTGGTAGAAGACATAAAATTAGAAGTAATTTTACGAAGATAGTTTTAGTAGGAAACCGCAATAACCTTCGCTGGCTATGGGTATGACATAATAATTTGATGAGACAAGCCAGCCCAGCGGTGTGGAAACACAATGGAATTACTGCCGCACAGGACGACGTACCGTCGTCGCTATCTCATTGCACCCAGTGCAAGGTTGCCATACCATGTGGTTAGTTTAATCATGGCATTAAATTTTATTAACTGAGGACGACTACCACATAATGGTTACTACGATGCGACGTTAAACCTTGTAAAACATCCAACATTACCACATTTTGGTGCAAATTTATGTTAACTTTGTTCTGGTGGTAAGAAACGTGGCAAAACCTAAACCGCCAAACGAACTATAAAGATAAAGCAAATTGGATCACCAGGTATAGTTGAATATCCTACAGCAAATATTTAATAACGTATAGAACGTATCCGTATAGAAAATAAAATATCGTATTTAATGAATAAAACCGGCAAAACATGTAAATTGTTGGAAAGGAAAGATTAAATAAAACAATAATCATTAAATATAGTAACACTAGCTACTTGAATGGCGTCCGTGAACAGGTTTTATTTATTTTGCATCGTGACACAGCCGAACCGACAGAAAATTATCCTGTTAGGAATGTGGTGCAAACACTCGACGAGTACCCTGTTATTGCACAAACTGGTTTGATAATTTTAAACCAACAGAATGCAAATGCCGGATGGCATTAGCACCATTGGATTTTATCAAAATTCAAAGTCGTATCGCTAACTTCGATAAGGATTGGAGGTGAGGATAAAAAAGTGGATGAAGTGGTAAATGATTATAATAAGTACCGAGCAGAACGTCTTAAATAAAAAGGACTTAAGAGCTAGAGTCATATACAGTCAAGTCCATGATAGATTTATAAAATCTACATGTCCTTGTAGTGGAATTTATTTAATACAACGGATTCATTATAATAGTATAAATGACACGAAGCACTGTAGCTGCAATTATATGTACTGAAGATAAAATCAGAGCATCAAGATAATAATAATAGAACATTTACATGGAAACACGATATAAACTTCGCTTCAACAGATTTATAAATAAATATTTAAAATGTTACGTTTCTTATAACAAATCAAATTTCACTGGTGTTCGAGCGTATGAAATTAACAAAATCGTCTTCAATAATGAACTTAATTAAGTTTTATCGCATAGTAGTAGATTGTTGCATAGTAAAGACTTCAACAACAAGCTCTTAAAAACAGATAGTTAAAAAGTGAAAAATCTTTTTTAAGGTAGATATCCGCTCCAGTGAAAATATACCAAAGTGTCTGTAAAACTGAACCTTCAAAGAAAACAAAAAGAATAATTGTATACGGAAGAACAAAATACGAAAAGATTGGAAAGATAATGTCAGAACGCCAAGAAAGGCGAAACGCATTAGAAGCATGGTTTATATGCGTACTTGTTACGCTGCATGTACAAGTTATAAACACCATGGATACGCTAATGGCACTGAACTGGAATTGTACACAATTTGTTTGGTTTCCATATTGGAGTCGAGGTCTCACTATTGTGAAATGTAGATGAGAATTTATGTACTTACTACGTATCAATGAATGACGGGTTTAGTTAGACCATTTAACTTAAAGGCCAACAAAAAGAAAAATATTAGACAAGGAAAATTACTTTTAAGATTTCGTAATTTATAACACAAAAGTTCTGCGTATTTTTCGTTTACCAGGAAAGTAATATAAAACAAATTCCATTGTCTTTATACAACCACGGAATGTACAAAGTAATGGCATTTATGGCAAAAGAATCCAGGTCCAGGTACAATATACATACATACATATTATCACGCCTTTTTCCCGTGGGGGTAGGCAGAGACTAGCGATTAGGTACAATATAGGGAATGAAAAGTAAATTCTCTGTAATTCCATTTTTTTAAATTAAAGATGGGTTTACTCTTGACAACAATCTTGTTTGAGGACAGAGATGAGGTCTACGATGTAGCGAGCTTACCCAGATGCAGCCTTATCACTCTAGTTTTGAAGAAAGTCAGGTTGTAAGTATGTGCTCGGAAACAGAGACGCAGGCAGGGAGTTCCATTTCTTCACTGTGCGTGCGCATTAAGAATGACGACGAGAAGCGCTTGGTGCGTGCGGGGGCAATATTAACTAACAAGGGATGTTATCCCGCTGTGCGTCTGGATGTCCGATTGAAGAATGGAGCAGGTGGTATGAGCTCATGCGGCTCATGAGCACACTCACCGAAGTATAATCGGTAGAAAACCGATAAGCAGGCCACTTTTCGACGATGAAATAGACGATGAACTAGGCTGTGGAGTTTAGATTCAAAAGATTAGATTTAGATTTCAATTTCTTTGCTGAAGATAAATAAAGGAGTCATTTTAGTCTACTCGATCAACTCTACGTTCGCAATACAAATACTAAGGAAAGAAAAACGGAAGACGATGATTGAGCAAGTACTGATGAGTAAAAGACTGAACTGTTGCGCAAAACAATATTGTTTGCTGATAACACGCAACAAGGCTCACGTACGACCGGAGGCCGCATTCCTAAACAGATGTCAAAGTACTTAGCGCTGGTTTTGTACACAAGCTAGTGCGGTGAATCACTCAGGCCTCTTGAGAACCTGCGTATGACTAGAAAATAAATAGCGTCATATACGCAAAGACTTGATTTCATTCAATAAAAATGGCTAAACTGGCCACAAACATCCTTTACACATCCTTTGCACAAACTATTAAAGCTCCATATAAAAAGTTATTAAACATCAACGTCAGTTGAGATGTGCAGGTGATCCACATGTGCATCATTATAAATTCTAGCTAAGGCGAGTAAATATTCTTCTTCCCATTTAAAAGCTCTTGTAGATATTTCACTAAATAAATTCAATGCTAGAAAAACGATGCACTGCCGAGTTCATATTTTATCTTTATGGGTATTCCGTATTTCCTCAACGTTAGTTTTACGATCGGATATAATAAATAAATGAAGCGAATAGGCAGCATCCTTGAAATAAGAGCCATTCTCATACTCTCCTACGAACGATGTTTATCCCCATAAAAAGAGAACATTAGACATAAAAAATATACAGACATCATAAACGCTATAACGGTATGGTATGCGTGACTTGGGCATTTACAGATATTACTTTACTACGTCTCTAGATCTTGTAAAACGTAAAACCATAATGACGAACTATAGAACTGGTAAATAGCAAACACTTTGACAGCTTATTGCTTAACCCATTATTTATTTTTCTTTGTGGAATGATTGTATAAATTACAGTTCTAATAAAATGTCTATATTAACGATTAAGGTACTAGTATCACAGGTACTTACGTAAGCGATAACGGTAAATACATCCGATAAAAATATTTTGGTCGGACACACCATGAATTTTATCTTAGAACGTCATATCAGTTAAAACCGGTTTTAGCTCAGAATACGCGCAAATACAAGCATTGATTCGTAAGAAGGCTGTTTGATATAAGATCTACTTAATGTGTTTTCTTTTGTGTAGGTTTGTTGTTTCGAACATACAAAATCAGTGTGGTCGGTTCCTTTTCTTTTGAAATACCCAGGCATTACATATCGTCAACGTAAATGGCGTAATTGGCCAATTTTCTGTATAATTGCTGTAAGTGTTATTTTATCTGCTTCAAAGTGTATTACAATTATGATAACCTTTACAATATGAAAGTAAAAATTAGGCCAGTTTTAGCATCTTATGTCAAGATTGTTAAATAACTTTATGAAATTATCACAGCTTCAAATTAAGCTCTTCGTAAAAATCTCAAATGAGAAGAACTGAGTCTTTAAGAAAATGAGACTGATATTAGATATTTTAAAAATCGCCTCACGTAATTAATGAACCCTCAAAGGAATATATTAGTCAAGCTCTCCAGTTAGGAAATTACTGTTAGTGAAGCATAATTAATGTAGATTGTTCAAATACTTAGATAAATTGCAGATTCCAGGAGATTGTACGATTATCTACAAATTCAATAGACGTAGACTTGTCCAAGAAATATATCGGGTAAGATATATGTAGTTAGATTTAGATTGTTAGTTAGATTTATGCGCATGGAGTGTTAACTACTATATGTATTTCCAAAAAAACTTGGAAATGTTACAAGATTATCAAAGATTTTCCGACAACCAACTGATAAAGTTTATTCCGGGCTAATAAAACAAATTTAAATTCATAGTTTCAAGCACAATGCCACCAAAACAATAAATATTATCTTATTAGTCATGCTTGGCCAATCCAGTCAATAATGACGCAGTCCAGTAGAAGACTTGAACGCGTAGAAGATCAACTTACATGAATGATATTGACGCAGAGGGTACATTACAGAAATGATACAAACTAATACAATCCAAAAGGAAACATGAATTACATCTTAGACTTCAAGAGCGGAAATAACAAAGGATAATGTAAAGATAAATCTTCGAAAACTAAATAGAAAGGAATTGATTTATATTATTTGTAACAATATTAACTGAATGTCTGTGAAACTAGAGTTAGAGTGGTCTTTTTAAGGACCGAATGTAACCGATCGAACAGTAAGTAACTTTCCAGAACTTTCGCTTTCGCTAGTCATCTCGTATACAAAGCTTGATTATATATAATAGATCGATGTTAACAGTGTCTGTTAACATCGATGTACTGATATAATCCTTTGGTATTGTTTAACTTTCTCGAAACATTGTCATTCGTTTTAGTAAGACTTATATTACTTATAATAACTACTATACTAAAAGAACAGATGAGTTCCAGTCTTTAAGTAGAGATTGTCGTTGAATAGCTCTCAGTTTCACGAAATTCAGGTCACCTTTGATGAAAATACCCTCTAGTTTCTAAGTTTTGAAATAAAATATATAATTGTAATGTAATTCGTAACTGTTAAGTCTGTAAATATAACTTTGTTAATAAAGGTATTTTCGAGCCTTGATGGGATTTCTTATACTCTTGAATAATTAAACACAAAAAGGTAACGCAAAGTAGAGTGGAAAGCCAAATGCTTGAATTTTTGATCAAAGCCAGCAGTGAAGTGAGTTGTTTATTTTTCTACTATATATACCTACTTATATAGATATGATTCTAATGGTACATTTACCATTGTTCACGTAAGATATCTACAGTCAATTTATCAATCAAATGTCAGTCACCAAAGACACTATGGAGCGTGTTTTTACTAAACTGACATACAATAGACACTTTCTCCATTCTAAAGTGCTTCTAGTTAATTAAGAACTAACTATGTATAGATATCGTGTGGGTTACACTGTAATTACTTAACTAGAATGTCGATTATATCATCATCATCAATCTTAATAATAATAGACTAATTGGAAATCCTAGAATATTTTCGACCGTAAGATTTAATATTAATTTATACGGAGAGTATCCCTTAAGAATCTGTTCTATTTTTCATGAAAAAACAGTCAAGTTTATTACATGTTTAAGCAGAAAACTCGCATAAATATTTTATATCTTTGACACAAAGAAAACGAATATAGATAAAACATACCACGAGCACCTGAATCCGTAAAGATAAGACAAAAAAATATATTAAAAGGCAAACAAAAATAAACATCAAAGTGTTTAGGGAGTATCCGATTTTCTACCTGATGTATCCTGAATTACAAGCCAGATCTTTTTTAAATCTCTATCTAATCTCTTAGCAATATCTTAATATCTGTTCTCTTAGCAGTTATGGGGAAGTGAATAGTGTAAAGTGTTAAGCAATAACGTTAAGAAAAATAGTTACTTATTATACTATTTATTACCTTTTAGTAAGTAATAATATCATATAGATCAACAAGAGAATTTGCACATTTAACGCGAACACTATAGTGTAGAGGACGAAACAGAATTTGCTGCAAATGTGACGATTTAGAGTATAACGATAGAACCGAAAATGATGGTATGTAGTTTATATCTACAGCATCTCCGTTGTATGTAGTTGTAGGAGATAGAGGGAAGCCGGCGTCGTAGCATCTAACATTTTGGATGAATAGCAGCAACCTGCTACGGGCCGAGGATTATGAGGGAAGAGAAGGCCGTTACATACTTTGGAACATAAGATAGGTTACCTTCCAAAGTCGCTGGGCAGGCTGGTGAGCGACATGTCATTGAGGCCGAGCACGGTCAGCGCCCGCAGCTGGCTGAAGCCGGCCGGCAGCCGGGGGATGGGGTTGCTGCTGAAGTCGGCGATCTGCAGCGCGCGCAGCTTCTTGATGTCTTCAGGGATGTCCGGAATGTCTGCCAACAAAACATTGGGTAAATGACATGTAAAATCTATAGTTAGTATGCTATTTTGCTTCGTTACCCTCCTTTTGTTTAAACTTGTCAACTGTCCTTTTTAATAAGTGTGTCTTTCTCAACCTTTACATTATCAAAATCATCGTTTGACTGAACGATGGAGCCCTAAAACTTAAAAAGTGAAGTGACAACTAAGCTAGAGATTATTCTGTATTTGAAATATTACGGTACAGTGAGAAAGGTATGCCATCTGTTTCATGACTCGTTGGAATATTCAATACGTTCCGCATATTGACAGATTTCAATTTGATTTCCGATATGGAAGCCGCGACGCCAAAGAGTATGTGAATCGTATTAGTACATAATTTCCAACAATGCTAAGGTAAAATTAAAAATAAGATTTACAGAAAGAATATCTGCCTCTCGATGGCAGATATTCTTCCTCGGAATGTTCATTTTCTTTGTATAAAGTTGCCAATGAAATACTCCAGAGTCCAATGCTGTAGGGCTGGTAACCAAAGCGAAGACGCATACCACGCCCCTGTTCTTGTGCACCAAAATGAATATACTTAACACACTTTTCAGGAGTGTGTCATAAACAATTTTGTAAGTATAACATTTTCCTTGTAAAGTTTGTCGCAGTAAATATGTCGATGCAACAGGAAAACGGTCAAAATGGCTTGGTAGAGCTTAAATTGTTCCTGTGATATAATGCAGTTCTTTTTAAATGCCAACTGGTACGGTGTGTCGAAAGAAAATCATTGAAGAGCCATACACGGCTAGGCAGGGCATAATTTTGATTGCGGTGCATTTAATTGATCGGTGCCTTGACGATGACGAAGTGGCGGCGCAGAGTCTTGACGTAGCTACTGTACGAGTAAGGGCCGGCGAAGGTCGATGCGAGAATAATTGGCACACGGACGTGTAAACATTGCGGTCCTCAAAATAATTTGCAATTGTTTCATGTTTTGAGACGTTAAACAAAACACGGTAACTGATATCGAGAACGAGGCCGAAAGCTTGAACTAATTACTTCAACACCTTCAACATTGGGTTCCCTATAAATTAATTGTGCCAAACTTCTCTATTTAATGATCGTTATATAAATACAGTTAAAAACATTGAAATATCTGACACTAAATCTTTGTCCAAATCGAGATATGATTTCTTGGGTAAACAGCAGAACAAACAGAAAGTTTGAGGATAATGTTTAGGTCTAGATAGAAGCAGCATTTCTATGATAATAGACAAAGTTAATCAAAGTTCGGCTTATTTAGGGTTCTTGTCCCTTAAATTATGTATTCTGTGAAGTTCCACATAATTCTCAACTTCAACTGCCTAGCCGATGTAAGTTTCTACCTAATCCTAGAGAAAGGTAGAGTGTCTCTAGACCCTACTAGACAAATTCAAATGTTTTTTAAATACGTTTAGCTAAGTGTATACGCAGGCTATTGCGATTTTTTATCCATCATAGAAAAACGAAAATGTCTAGACCGGATTTTTGCAGCCAAGCGGTACATACATATGTACATATATTGTTTGCAGAGCTAACGTGTGACTCAAAAGTGGATGACTTTGATTCGTCTACGTCATAAACTAATAGCATACTACTGTTATCATGATGGACAGGTTATGGAATTAATACATTGATTCCGTTAACATATTAATTAGTATAATAAGACGTGTTGCCTGCTGTATAACAGTCGCCATTATAACAGTCGTTAAACCAAGTCAGATGCATTTGATAGCTAATGGTTCAGTCACTTTTTGTATTGTTGCAAAGAGTAGTCACCAACTTAAGAAATAAGTACAATTTTACGAAAGCTAAACAAACTTCATATTATCAAACATTACGATTTTATCAACAAAAAAAAAACCACGCTGATACAAAAATCTGAAATGAACAGATTACGTTTATTGGCTTCAATTGAAACCACTATGCCATGTGAAAGATAAAAATAAATCTATTAGACATAAACGTGCGTCATTGTGTATGTTCCATGTACAATATCGAATATGTTTTAACTATATTAATTGTCATGTTGTCAACCAAGCAATTATGGAAGAAAATAGATATAGGCTTAGTAGCTCTTGCAATTAGTACCTTAATTAGTAGCTTGCGGAGATTACTGGTAATTATATCAGATGAAGATCAAATATCAGCGCGCATTTACATATTGATGCGAAAATCACTTAAAAATTCGAAATTCGCAGCTGCAGATTTTAATTTAAAGTTAGACTGGAATAACTTTAGTGTTGCTGGGATACCTATACACAGTTGTAAAACTACTCGTATGTGTACGTGTGTTGGCTGCAAAGTTTGCAGTGCAAACTGACGCAAACAGTACCTAGCTTCAGCTGATATGCATTTTAACTGCAGCTCCGCACCCTCCGGCGAAATACCTCATAATACCAGAATGGTTATTCACAAACTTAGAAAACTGCTGTTTAAAACTCGTTGAATACAAGTTTTCTTTGCCAATGTTTAGTTCATTCATAACTAGTTTCAGGGTCTAAAAATTTTCAGTGTTATAACTAAAGTTCTCTTCATAGTGAGTCTTCAGGGATAAAATCAAATCTAGCTCTCATCGTCATTCCTGTAAAACAGTTCGTAAAATTGGTTTTACTCAGATCTTCATCAGTAGACTGCCATTTCTATAATGAAACATTTTAATATTTTCTCACAGTTCATTTACATAACAACAATTTGACCTGAAAAAATGTCACAACCAGGCGGATGCTAGAGATTTACCTAAATGCTTGCATCATAATCATCGATGTTGTAATTTCGGAATGTTTCGATTCATTGTTGTAATTTTATCACAGGCAGTGTACTAGTCTGGTTTTCTAATTTCACCATGTTAACGGTAGTGCGCCCCAGTTTCCGGTTTGCGATCCGGTTGCTGGAATTCCAACGGGCGCGTCATCTATTATTATTTGTCAAGCCAGAGGGCACGGGGTACAGGCACCGACTCAATCTATGGCTGAACCCAATACTTGTGAATAGGGAAGTTGATTGCCATCGATCTATTTCAAACAATAGAATTAGGTCGAACATCTCATATCAATTGGGAGATGATGTTCTGAGAAACTTTTATTTTTATCGTAAAAGCTAGGTAAGTGCTCTACAATAGCCTTTTGTTTACATTTCAGATTTTTCAAAGGGAACGAGAAATGTGGCGTTGTTTGAAAGAGATTCTATTTTAGGAAAGGTATGCATGCAGCTACGGCTACGGGGGATGTGTCTCTGAGTGCACCGCTTTATGGGCGCAGTGCACGAAGGAACAACTATTCAGTGAGAAGCCTGCGGCCACGCTATTTCCGCTACTCGGTTTAAGAGGTTTTAGAAACGTTTATTTATAAACCAACAATCATTGATGTATAATAGTGGGTACTTATCTAGATAAAGATCCCATTTGCTCACGATAAAAAATGTAGGCACTTCAAACCTAAACAATGAAATGAAGCCAATCACGTGGAAAAGAAGACTAGTAGCGCCACTATTATTGTAATGATTCAGCGCATTGTTATGCTATAGGTTAAGCAAAAACTCTTGTAGAGTCGAAAGAATAGATAAGTGACAACTTTGACATTTACTAAACTGGAAGCATAAATATTATCATAGCAACTGATTTCAATGATACAATTCAAAATGAAAAGTTCTTATTATTCAGCGAAACATTACTGTATCCCTCATTCTATCTATTCCTAAACACAGGTTATTCGTCTAAGCTGTTTATTTTCTACCAATGAATAAATTTACAGTATTACTTGCAATAAAAAAGTAATTAAAAGTATAAAAACTCGTTGGTAAATATACCTAGTTGGTAATTATTGCACAGCTGCGCTGTATATTGCGACCTACTAACCTCTATTGTTTTCAGCGTCTGCCAATAAATTAAACTTTGTATGCAAAATACAATTTTAAAATTGTTTTGCTGAAGATCGTGTATATGACAGGATAGGTAGGCAATATCCGTTGCAGAATACTTACCGAGTCAGTAAAGGAAGAGGAGGCTGGGGTCTGATAGGAAATTGGCGTTATCTTGCGGCGGAATCTTGTTTCAAGTTATTGCCTATTGTCATTGGCATGGCCTTGATAAATGTATTGCACATTAGTGATGATTGCTGAATTTGCTCATCTGTATTTCAAATCAAATTAGAAGTTTTTTGGTATTGCATTGCATACTACTTCCCAAAATTGCAAAAGTCGATTTTACTCTTTTCCGAAGCGAAATCATCGTTACAGAAAATTGTAAGCACAGCAAAAGTTTAGCTATAATTAATTCAGAGAATCTGTTCAGCTGTTTGAAAATCATCAGACTGTTTTTTTTAAGATGATGTTCAGGGATTTCAATGTAAGCTTGTAAAGAATTATAATGTGACCTAAAATACGTATCATCCATCATCTATCTATAGGAGGAGGATCAATCTCGAGGAGATCGATTTATCAATTTAATTAAATTGTGTAGGTAGGTAGTTTATTTGAATGTAATTTAATGTTTAGAGAATTTGAGCTTTATGTAAATTAAATTTAAATACCCTAACTACATATTAATATGGACAAGTCAGCCCCTCTTCGATTGCTGCGCCCGAAAGGGTCCTTAATTGTTACAATCTATACATATAATAAAACAGTAAAAATATTTTGTCTGTACATTTAGTATTTTTGACTGAAATGGATAGAGGGACTGTTGGCGACAGGCCGCGCGCCGAAATAAAATACCACGCGGTTATCGAACACCGCGCCGCAACCAACATTTTTGTAATTTTTGTAAAAGGACCGACCAATTACAACGCCTACATTATGGCCAATCAGCGGGCGAACCCCCGCCGGGCTCACCCCCCACGCAGGTAGACGCGGCCTGCCGGAGCGTTGTGATTGGTCGGGGCCTTCGCGCACCGGTGCGCTCGCTGCGCCCGGCTTTGTGTACATAAAACAATGGGTCGCTGCCGCATTTTAGTCAGTGTGTAAGCAGCAGCGACCCAAATCAAGCATAGTGAATAAAGTGAATAGTGATCCTCAAGAGTTTTCTTCAAGAGTCTTCAAGAAACATAACCAGCAAATATACAGTCCACTGGAAGAATTAAAAACCCCCGTTGGCCGAACGTCAACAGTTTGGTCCTTCGAGAGCCGAATATAAAGAAGAACCTCAAGACTCAAGAAACCGAAGGAATCAAGATTTCAAGATGGTGTTCACTAGAAGCCAAGTCGGAGCGGATGAGGGTCGTCGTGTTTTTGACGAGCCACCTCAATCGCCGTCCGCATCGAGCGCTGCGCCTACCATTCCAACCGGGGACTCGGCCAGTGCCCCGCCACCCGCGCCGCCCGCAGTGCAGCCGACCGTTCGCCCTGTGCAGTCCGACGCACCCCCACCACCGAGTCGACACAACATCAGTGCCGTACACAAGTGGGTGGGGTCGCTCGCCAGCCGTTAGCCGTAGGCTCTCGGTCTCGGACTGCACGCTCTACGAAGTCAACTGCGAGCGCCGCGGCACGTCTGCGATATGAAGCCGCAGAACGCCAAGCTGTAATCCGACGCAAGGAACTACAGCTCATAGAGGAGATACGCCGCAAGGAGCTACAGATCGAGGCGGACCTAGAAGAAAAGCGACTAGCCGCCGACCTCCTTGCGCTAGAAGAAGACGACAGTGCCTCAGAAGACGGAGAACCAGTCGAGAACATTGAACGAGTTCACGCCTGGCTGGACACCGCTCCGGGCGTCGCCATCACTTCGAGCGCCGCCGTCGCTACACGGAGGAGCCGAAAGTCAACCCCGTGCCTGTGCCGCGACCAGTCGACGCACCTCATCTGCATTCGAGCTCCGCAGCAGCCACCGCCGCCGCCGCTGCAACGCCCGCCGCCAGCAGAAGGATCGACTGGACACATCCGACAGAAACACGTCGGAAGTCGCCAGCGCCGCACGGCCGGAGGACGCCTCCGCGCCCCAGATCGCCGACGCCGAACGACCGAGCGAACAATCGACCGCCGACGCGCCAGAGCGCGGACCTGCCCATATTCTCCGGGGCACCGAGGGAGTGGATCCCATTCACCGCAGCGTTGCGCATGTCAACGCGCCTCTACAAGTTTACGCCGGAAGAAAACATCGCGAGACTCCGCAACTGCCTGCGGGGAAGGCCTACGAATGCGTGTCAGCATTACTGGGCTCCGACACACACCCGGACGAAGTGATGGAGACCTTGGAGCATCGCTACGGGAGGCCTGAGATGTTGGCCGACATAGCTGAAGAAGACCTGCATCAACTGCCACGCATGGGAACAGGACCACTGGAGATAGCTGACTTCGCTATCAGGGTGAAGAACGCAGTACACGTCCTGCGCAACATCGACGTCAGCTACATCAACAACAGGGCACTAGTACGAGAGGTGCTGGAGAAGCTCACTCCAGCCATGAGGTACGGGTGGTGCCAGTACGCCGAGACACAACCGAAAGGCGAGCCGGACATATTGAGGCTATCAAGATACCTCATGCAACAGTCCGACATTGAGCTGAAGCACGCGTACATCAACCGGCCGAAGCGAGAGCCGACTCGCGCCGCCGCAGCCGCCGCCGCTGCCCCCGCCGCTCCGCGACCGGAGCCGAAGAAGAAGCTGGTGTACGCGACAACCACGTCGACTGAGGACGCCGAGCGCTGCCCTGCGTGTGAAGAACAACACACGCTGCCCGACTGCCCAGCGTTCAAGAAAATGGAGTTCGACGGGCGCTGGGAAGTCATAAAGAAGAACGGGCTGTGCTTCAAGTGCATGGCCAGCCGACACCGCCGGTTCAACTGCAAGAGGAGGTCCTGCGGCATCAACGGGTGCAAACGACCGCACCATCGGCTGCTCCACGACGAGCCGAAAAGGGACGCCGCGACGGTCAACGACGCCGCCACTGCTGCCGACCCGGAGTCCGCCGTCGTCACTGCTACAGCTACACGCAGTGACGTCAAATTGAAGATCTGCCCGGTGACAATCTCCGGGAAGCGAGGGAGCCTGAGAACCTTCGCACTATTCGACGAGGGCTCCACTATCACGCTGGTGGACAGCGACTTGGCGCAACAGATCGGCGCCGACGGTCCATCGACGTGCCTGCAAGTGAAGAGCGTCGGCAACGAGCATCAGGAGGTGAAGAGCCGCCGCGTCAAGCTCAACGTCAAGGGCGCCGACGGGCAAGCGTTCGACATCGCCGCCAGGACAATGGTGGGCCTGGACCTTACGCCGCAGTCCATCCCAGCGGAAGTACTACGGCTGCGTCATCTCAGCGGCCTCAACGCAGATGACGTGGTCTACGACAACGCAAAGCCGAAGATCCTGATCGGCACCGACAACTGGCAGCTCATAGTGACGAGAGAGCTGCGCTGTGGAGAAGCGAACGAGCCGGCCGCCTCGAGAACCGAACTCGGCTGGGTGCTTCACGGCGCGGCACCGAGCGCAACGCTGAGACGAACCGACAACGTCCTGCACATCGTCGACGAGTCCGCCAACACCGAGCCACTAGAGGACATGGTGGCCAAGCACTTCCAACTCGACGCCTTGGGAGTGTCACTGACTTCGCAACATGTAAAGAGCGAAGACCAACGAGCGATGAAGATCTTCGAGGACACCGTGCGCTACGCGGACGGACGCTACGAAGTGGGCCTGCCGTGGCGCAACGACGAAGTCCAACTGCCGCCGAGCTACAACGCCGCGCTGAAAAGGCTGAAAACACTCGAAGCCAAACTGGAGAAGAACCCGGCTGAGAAGAGGCAGTACCACGACAACATGAATAACCTCTTCAACAAGGGTTACGCCGAAGCCTGCGACGGAACTGAAGACGCCAGCCCGGTCGCGTGGTACCTACCTCACTTCGCGGTACGCAACGTGAACAAGCCGGGCAAGATTCGAGTGGTGTTGGACGCCGCGGCGAAGACCCACGGGACGTGCCTCAACGACCATCTGCTGCCGGGACCGGACATGCTGCGGTCGCTCAATTCGATCCTGTTCCGGTTCCGTGAGGGCGCCTACGCGATCACCGCGGACATAGAGGAAATGTTCCTGCGCGTGAAAATAAGGAAGGAGGACCAGCCGGCGCAGATGTTCATATGGCGCGAGCAACCGACGGACGCGCCGAGGAGGTATAAGATGACGTCGATGATCTTCGGGGCATCCAGTTCACCGTTCCTGGCCCACAGTGTGCGAAACAAGAACGCACACAGTCATCAGGACACGCACCCGGCCGCACTACGGCCGATAACGGAGTCGCATTACATGGACGACTTCGTCGAGAGCTTCGATGACATCGCCCACGCCAGAGAGGTCATCAGACAGGTGGACGAAGTGCATCAGCGAGCAGACTTCCACCTGCGCGGCTGGAACAGCAACGACACCGAGCTACTCGCCGCGACACCGAAAGACCGACGAGCCAAGGCCGCGACCACGCAACTGGGCGGTACCGAGAAGATGCTGGGACTGCTGTGGGACTCAACGACCGACGGCCTGAGCTTCAACACCGCCTTGAACAAAGTACCAGAGGCGGTCCGGATGCGCGCGAGAGCCCCAACCAAGCGAGAAGCACTGTCCACGGTGATGAGTATCTACGACCCGCTGGGACTCCTGTGCTGCTACACTATCACCGCGAAAATAACATTACAGAAACTCTGGCGCTGCCAGACCGCCTGGGACGAGCCGGTCCCTGAAGACATCGCAGCGGACTTCGACGCCTGGCTAGCTGGACTGCAGGCTATCAGCTGCCTGCAAGTACCCCGGAGCTACCACGGAGGGAGCGAGATACGGCGTAGAGAACTACACATCTTCTGCGACGCCAGCGAGGACGCCTTCGCGACGGTGGCCTATTGGAGGCTACACCTGAGGACCGGCGAAGTCAAAACAGTGCTGGTGGCGGCGCGAGCAAAGGTGGCGCCGCTGAAGCTACAAACGGTGCCGCGTCTAGAGCTGCAAGCGGCGCTAATCGGAGCGAGACTGGCCAAAACCATCAAAGAAGATCACAGAGTGCCAGTGGACGACACCTGCTACTGGAGCGACTCGCAGACAGTGCTCCACTGGCTGCGCAACGGGAGCCGTCGGTACACTCCATTCGTCGCGCACAGACTCGGAGAGATTACCGAGTCATCGCGAGCGTCGGACTGGCGATGGGTGCCGACCCATCTCAACGTCGCCGACATCGCCACCAGGGGCGGCTACGTGCCGCAAAAGGACGACGTGTGGTTCACCGGGCCTGAGTTCCTTCGGCGGCCGAAGTCTGAATGGCCGCAGTGGGACACCGGCCGCGAGGACATCGTAGAAGAAGAAGTACACGTCGTCGTCGCAACGAGGGAAGACTCCGTGCTACCCGACATCGGGCGGTTCTCAAGCTACGACCGCCTGATCGGAGCCACCGCACAAGTCCTCCTGTTCCCGCAACGCTGCCGGGACCGGACCGCTACGTTGGGCCAGGAGCACATCAAGAAAGCAACCCAGCTCTGGCTACAACGCGCGCAAGAAGACTCGTTCCAACACGAGTTAGAAGAACTGGGAAAAGGACACCCCATGCCACGATCCAGCCCGCTCCGCCGTCTCAACGTCATACTCGACGGCGGCCTGCTGAAAATCAACGGGCGCGCTAACAAGGCAGACATCCCCGACGAGGCCAAACATCCGGTCGTACTGAGTGGCCGCCACGACTTCACCAGGCTGCTCATCGCCCGGGCTCACAAGAGAGCCGGGCACGCCAATCCAGAGCGAGTGGTGAACGACCTACGCCAGCAGTATTACATCACGCGGCTACGACCCACGGTAAAAGCCGTGGCTGCGTCCTGCCAGATGTGTCGCCTGAGGAAGGCGCGCCCAACGTGCCCGCCGACGGGGGACCTGCCAGCCGAGCGCCTGCGCGCCTTTCAGCGGCCCTTCAGCCACTGCGGGGTCGACTACTTTGGCCCCATGATCGTCACGATCGGACGACGCCACGAGAAACGGTGGGGCGCACTGTTCACGTGCCTCACCACAAGAGCCGTGCACGTGGAACTGGTGGCATCGCTGACAACGGACTCAGCCATCATGGCGCTGAGACGAATGGCGGCACGGAGAGGATGGCCCGCCGTCATCTACAGCGACAACGGGACCAACTTCAGGGGGGCGGACGTCGAGCTACGGAAGGCCTATCACCACTGGCTCCCCGAACTCGCCAGGGCGGGCCTCACCTACGGGACAACATGGAAATTCATCACGCCGGGAGCGCCCAACCAAGGAGGCGCCTGGGAGAGGATGGTGCGGTCAATCAAAACCGCATTATCCACAACGCTGCACGAGAAGGCGCCGAAGGAGGAAACCCTGGCCACGCTGCTCGCCGAGGCCGAGCATGCGGTCAACTCCCGCCCTCTGACGCATGTGCCCGTCGACCCTGATGACCCAGAAGCATTGACTCCCAATCACTTTCTGCTGGGGTCATCGACGGGCCTGCCCTTCACCGGGCCATGCGACACGGCCGACCGAAAGACCTGGAGGGCTGCGCAGGGACTGGCCGACACCTTCTGGCGCCGCTGGCTCCACGAATACCTGCCGACCATCGTGCCACGCCTCGACCACAACGGACGCCGGGGAGAGTACAAAGTCGGCGACATAGTGATCATCGCCGACCCCACGTTACCTCGCAACACGTGGCCGCGAGGGATCATCGAGCGCACGTTCCCGGGACCGGACGGCGTGGTACGCAACGTGGAGGTCTCCACCAAAGGAGGGACCTTTCGTCGGCCAACGTCGAAGATCGTCGTGCTACATTCTACAACCGCACTCTCCCCGGACCAGAGGGAGAGGACGCGCTGCACGACGGGCACGCGGCCGTCTTACTGAGTGGGCTACGAGACTCCTTCGCCGGAGGGAGGATGTTGGCGACAGGCCGCGCGCCGAAATAAAATACCACGCGGTTATCGAACACCGCGCCGCAACCAACATTTTTGTAATTTTTGTAAAAGGACCGACCAATTACAACGCCTACATTATGGCCAATCAGCGGGCGAACCCCCGCCGGGCTCACCCCACGCAGGTAGACGCGGCCTGCCGGAGCGGTGTGATTGGTCGGGGCCTTCGCGCACCGGTGCGCTCGCTGCGCCCGGCTTTGTGTACATAAAACAATGGGTCGCTGCCGCATTTAGTCAGTGTGTAAGCAGCAGCGACCCAAATCAAGCATAGTGAATAAAGTGAATAGTGATCCTCAAGAGTTTTCTTCAAGAGTCTTCAAGAAACATAACCAGCAAATATACAGTCCACTGGAAGAATTAAAAACCCCGTTGGCCGAACGTCAACAGGGACACTTAAAAAGAATAATAGAAAGCAAAAAAAATTTTTTGGAATTTCTTGTCTGTCTGTCTGTCTGTATGTATGTACGCGTTTCACACAAAAACTACTGGACGGATTTGAATGAAACTTTTTTTGTTGTAAAGCTATTAAGCCTGGGCAACATATAGGCTATAATTTATTTTGAAAACTGGAACACCTGATGAAGAACCTTAACAGAACAGCTAAACTATAAGAAATATGGAAATGGTGCCTTAACAAAAGTCGTTCAACCTGATGAGCATTTTCTGATGACGTATAAAAATTGAAGATCTGGAACATCTGATGAAGAACTGCAAGAGACCAGCTACACTATAACATATATGGAAATGGCGCCTTATTAAAAGTCGTTCAACCTGATGAGCATTTTCTGCTGACGTATAAAAATTGAAGATCTGGAACATCTGATGAAAAGCTCCAAGAGAGATTTTTCATCTTAGCGAAACTCACGCGGGCGAAGCCGCGGGCGACAGCTAGTTAAATATAAGGATATGACCTGTTATTTACATTAAGGATGCAATAAAGAATTTAATTTAATTGTAAGTAAAAAACAATTTAACAGTAAATACTGAAATCCAGTCCACAGTTGAGCGGTGTCACCAGACCTCCAGACTAAAAGATTTGCATTTACATGCAGGTTTATAGTTTCCAATATAAGTACTAAGGTTCTAACTGGACTTGATTCAGTGTTTAGTAGGTCGGCAGGCTGCATAAACAATGTGTCGCTTCGATAAGAGCACCTATTCTCTGATTAAAGTTGGCTGCAGTAAAAGTTATGGTCGGGGCCGAGCGGTCTCGCGTGGCTTACCACCGAGTGAATCCTATTACGGCGTTATTGAGTTGTACCCAGCACAAAGCGGCAGACGGACTGAAGCCTTAAAACAAGGAGAGAGTGGAAATGTAATATGATAAATTATCCGAATTGCAGCATATAAATTCAATTCGCTATGAGTGGCAAATTAAAATGCTATACTCATGTACCATGTAGTAACAATAACAAAACGAAGATAGGTGCCGCCGCCACTTGCTAACTTATGATGTTCACTGTGCACAGATATGTGGCTAACCAAGTAATTTCAGCACAGGCACAAAATGGGGTGAGTCCTCAAACCGGCAATTTTTACTTTGGCATTAATACAGCGAAAGGAGGTACTCTATCTAAGAAACGAGAACTTAGAAAATCCCGGACCACTTAGAAAACATCTGGTCCACGGGAAATTATATTTAACCATAGACCCATGAACAAAAACTAACAAATGTGAAAAATAAAAGCTATCGCTAAAGTAATATGCTAATTATGGACTATCGATCTGAACTCTCATTATTTTGAGCAAAGGCGGTGGACAGTGTCGGGTCCGATCGACCCAACGCACACAGTAATAAAGAGTTCAACATGAGCTTTAGTGAACCGGATATAAAACAAGAGTATTTTAGTCGCGCAATTTGCATTCTCATATAAACTTGAACATTCATTAAGATTTTCATTTTAAAATGTGCTCGTACAGATAATGCTTTTTCGACACCAGAACTTGGCAAAAACTATATTTTTAAAAGTTGTGGCCGAGAAGACGTTTGGCATAACAACAATAAACATCTGAACGATTGACGGTTTCCAAAGCTCGCCGCAGTGGCAGCCATGTGCCGGCCGCTAACTTTAGAAAACTAAAAAATTGTTTACTAATAAAATAAGACCGGCTCCTACCAGAGTTGTTCCACGTGCTCACACCACGCCATTAGAATATTCACACGCTCAAAGATTGGTCACACCTGCTTGTACTAAGTGTAACATACCACGAGCAGTTATTTTCATATTACCTCGGTTTATTACCTCTTCGTTAATTTAAATTTCCTGTAATACAGAGTTGTATATTACAGAAGCCGTATATTGCTTCATAAACTGCGTTTGTCACTTCATATCAACTGGCACTGCTATACTCGACTTGCGATGTTTAGTAAACTAAGCATGTGATGTAATCGTTTTCGTATGGATTCGTAAATCTCATCGAATACTCGTAAATAATGAAACACTGCGCTGATAAAATAAACATCTGCATGCCACACTATAATGAATATTTTTTTCTTTTCATTGCGTTGGCTACATCATCTAAACAACAACATTTCAAAAATCTCGCTTATCGAATCTAAACCTGTTTGCAAAGTGACCTCACTGTCTGATGATGCGCATGTTTGGGCATGTTAAGCTGTAGATTAAAAAAATTGAAGCGGTCTCGATGTTAACAATAGAAAGGTGGATGTGAGGATTAAATATAAAATGCATTGGAGCTATGAGGTATAAATTTAAGCAGGTCGTGTAGCGTGGGAGAGCAGAACAGACGGGACAATGCCTAGCGGTCTTGAGTTCAACACCCGAGCGACACCCATGTAGTCCCGGGCGACCTACAGACGAATGTCAATGCCAAATTTTAGGAGACGACTCTTTTTCTAGAGACCAATGACCTACGTGAATAGATATAATAAAATTCTCATTAAAACTCGGGCTACAGTTCGTAACGTGACTTCAATACATAATAGCAAGCGTGAACAGAAAATAACATACTTCGATAAGTTTAAATCCATCTCGCGCAACTTAATGTTCTTCGTCTTTATATTTACCACATATGGCAGTGAGATTTTAAAGATAAAGTACAAAAATCCTAACAATGTTTGTAAAAAACCTTATCTACGTGCATGTTACAAGGGGGAATTTCATGGTGTTATCTATTTCGTAACAATGTTGAAGAAGGTCTACCACGTTACAGGCCTCGTCGACATTCCAGGCCCTTGATTCTACAAATTACAAATGTAGATGTCGTGCCTCAGTTGTGTCTTAAAAGCCAAAGAAATCGTAATAAAACATAGAAGTCTTACAGAGATCTTTTCAGCGCGGCCCCCAGATCACCAACCGACATATTGAAATTATTGATTTTAATTAATTCCATCTAATAAATAAAATATAAAAAATTTAGTTTTCAATAATATCAACAAAATGTCAATAAAAATATACTAAGTTATACTTATTTTGACCGAAGTCACAGAATTAATATTAGTACTACCCGAAGTTGCATAAATCACATCTTACGCAACATACTTTTTTTTAGGCATAAATTTTGTTTAATAAAGTAAGCTTTTTCCCAGTTTTTAAATCCGTTTAGCCTAGTTTCTCACAAAATGAAACTTATTTTTAAGCTCTTCAAACATGAAAGAGCGGCTCTTCCCTTCAGGCGAAGACCACCGTCCATAATTTTCTGTTCCTTTTTATTACGTATTCAATTTTATTAGCCCTCTCGAATATATATTTTGATAACGTCCCACTTAAACATTAATGGGTATTTAATATTTTAAATTAATTTGATGATGATTATTTTAAATTAATTTGATTGATTGATTTATTGCATTAGATCTATTGATCTAATGCAATAAATCAATCAATCCTCAGTTTAAACAATTTGGAGGAAATTAACACAGCCCGTAGTCATAAAATTACATGCCGTAACCAATCAAAAGGTTAAGATGAAATACTCTTATTCTTAGCCCATGAAGTTACTAATTTCCAGTATTATTCATTCAGTACATCAGGCAGGAGACAAAAAAAAAATCTTATTTCATTGTCCTAATTCCATGTAGTTAAAATACTTAAATAAATAAAAAAGTATGATGGGCATAATTTCTGCTAACCGCTAACTATATCATAGAGTTAGAATATTTCATCGCCATTGTTTAAATATAGCTTCAGCGCAGAGCTAACTGTACGAGTAAGTAAACTAAATAGTTACCATGCCGCGCACTTACAGACATTAAATAGCCACAAGCATTTTAAGTTATGACTTCCGTGACTCTCGTGCTGTCCATGTAGGTCTGATAATATTATCACAGTATGTTTCTTATTAATTTAATACTCAAGATGCTTTTAGTTGAGTAACTATTTAGTTCTAGAACCTCGTTTAGCTATGAAGTGGCAAGATTGTGACAAAAGTGACAACTACAGTTTATAATATCGTGTTCCTTTTTATGGCAAACACAAAATCCATGCAAATGCATGAAATACAAATCTTGAATGTCGCGCCAAAATAATAATAACCCAGATAGTAGTTACTTTCTATCACACAGGTTTAAATTTTAAATCTTCAACGAAAAGAGATTCAAGTTTCCATCTTGAAAAAATACTAAAAACCAATCTATGTCAGGCATTATAAAGAAGACAAACTGCTTTATTCGAAGTGATATGATGGGAAGATAGTGCGAATACAATAACGGAGGCTGCGGTGTAACAGGAAATCTAGTTCATTTCCACGGGTCGCTGCAACTGTACTCGAATCGCTCACCGTAAATTCACAGCTCCCTGATAGAACATTTTCGGAAACATTTCAAATGAAAATAGAAATGAATACTGATATGTTCTGACATTTTTTTCTGGCTAACAATTAAGCCACAAACGAACAGCTACCATATCCTATGACACAAGAACAAAATTGTCGCACACAGTTCATGAACAGGAGATAACGCAATATATCCTAGTACTAACCTAGGTAAATATTGTCTTTAGTTATGCTTGTGTCAAATATTTCATACTAATGACATCGACTAGCTTACTAACCAGGGCTGCGTCGTCAACTTGCTCACTCAAGCACACGTACGTAATGGAATGGAAGTCCATTACGTTCAGAACTGAATGACAAGCAAACCAAACAAGCATCATCCTCTTCTGAAAGTAATTTTTGGCCAAATCATTAGACGGATAAGTTTTTGATGACATAGCACATTTTTACTTTTCGAGTGATTATTTTATAGCTAACACTGATAGTAACTTTTTCTCTCTTTCTTTTCACCTTTAAGTTTTTTAAAGGCATCTGACATGACTAGCCACTAATGACGGGAATTAGTGGCAAGTCACAAGTTGGTCACATCACAAGTCGTGTCACCACGCCCAGAATATTTGACGTGCATAGCAAAAAGCTGTGAGTAATTTAATTTACTATATTTGCATCTTAATTTGCTAGTCCTTAAATTATTTTTATAACTGGACCATCATCATTCATCGGTTTGAGCGGCAGATCCCGATTAAAAACATTTTACAACAAAAATCACAACTATAATAGGTAGATATAAGTGAACGCAAACTGCATATAATTCGACACAAAGTTATTTCCAGCACCGAAGTATGGGAGAAACCCCATGCCAGACTAATAAAGACTTATCCTAAAACTTAGGGTCAATAACCTCATAGAAAAGGTGATTTACGAGTCTGGCGGTTGGCCGATTACTCTAGTGACGATGCATTCGATGCACATCGGCTGCTAAAAAAACGGAAAGGTTATAAATTAGAACATTTTACGATTTTCATGGTAAAAAGTGTCATAAAAACAGTTAGTGCCTTGTTATTCATAGCTGAATATTTAATATTTATTCAATATTTTTTATTGGTCTCCTTAGGGAATATTGATATAGTGTAGTAACGATAAACGATATTAAAATGTGCAAGTTTTAATGTATGACAGTCAATCAAGTACGATTGAATGGTGGCATACAGATCTGTCTCTATAGTTTTTTTTTTATGTTTGAAAACAACCTGTACTTTTTTAAACATTTTCGCGGGACCCGCTCCATACCTTGTAAAATCCATTTATTCTTACCAGTCCTATCATGTAAGCAATCTTACCATGTCTTTTTATGATTTTACAACAATATAAATTAAAATAGACTTTTTAGGAAATTACTTTCGTGGTTAATAATGTTTTACTTTAGAATGTTTAGGTTTTAACTAATATTTGATTTATTTTCAACAAAATTCAACAAAAAGTACTGTGAAGATTGTTTACATGATAGGACTGGTAAGGATAAATTGAGTTTACCTACTCCGCTCTAGCTATATATGGGTCATAAATAAGTAAGAAATTAAGCAGTGCGATAGTCCTCGCTCAAATACTCAGAAGTAGTGGTAAGGTAAGCTATAACTTCTATCTATTCTTAAGTAGGTGTACCTATTACTTATATAAAGTCAACTATCAAACAACCTACTGAACGTTCGTTTTTGTCAAATGGAGTATGAGATAAAAGGATGGCCGTATTGTATTACATTAGAGTAAAAGCGTACCCTCGTCAAATGAGTTAATGAAGTGAAACTCAAATGGGGCTTCTTGCTCACAGTTGCCACTCGGGATACCGGGAACAATTTTTTTTTTCATTAAAGCACCCTTAATTGCTTTTCGCAAAAAGGGACCTTCATAAATTAATATTTCAGAGGTTTCGGAAATAAAAAGAAAAAATCGTCTGTAGCATCAAATTTCGTGCCCGTCTGGCTTTTATCTTGAAAATTTACAAGATTAGTAAGAGCATGTATGCTAGAATCTGTAGCTAGAACGAATTCTATTAAATAAAAATGTCGTTCGGAACCGCCAAAGAGCGAAGGACCAGACCACCACCACATACGACATTGTAGTAATAGGTACTTAACGGGATAAAACA
This sequence comes from Ephestia elutella, assembly GCA_018467065.1. Lineage (NCBI taxonomy): Eukaryota > Metazoa > Arthropoda > Insecta > Lepidoptera > Pyralidae > Ephestia > Ephestia elutella. The sequence continues at coordinate 9,530,140 of CM031569.1, forward strand.
AATGATCAATCGAAATCAAAACTGATTAAACTTAGCTGTACGCACTTAGGCAGTTGAAAAGTTGAAAACCCTATTAAAAACAGTGCGGATTAAAAATAGGATCATTCGTGGATCGTTCGGAGCAGACAGGAATACAAGAAGGTGCAAGAAGTAGCATGAGGACTTTGTTCTTTAATTTATCATTTATGAACCGCTCCCGACCCGTGGTCCAATTAACTAGATAAATGGTACAAATCTTACTGATTCGTAAATTCATTAATTTGTAAAAAATAAAAACGCAATTACCTTGTAGTTCCGTCTAATGTGGGAACACATTCATGCGCAATGAGGTCTCAATATGCATGATGCGATGACGTCATGTGTAGCGGCAGCGGTACAAATATTTTGTGGCACAAGTGGATGTCGCTGAGCGTGACAGCGGACATCAACAATCGTTTAAGGTAAGAGCCCGTACGTGTTAAGGACAAAATATCCGTCCTAAACATTACTTATAGGGTACGTATTTCCGGGACGGGTTTGTTATTCCACCCGCAACTTTGACCTGAATTAAAGTTGAATGACCTCAATTACAGGTCAAACTTTACAGTTATACAGTATTTATTTTTTATTTTATTTTCTGTCTTAAAGATAACCGTTTAACCGTCATATAATATTAAAATAAGAACAAATCTGAACAATAAAAAAGTAATCTCTCTTTCTTTCTGAAAGAAAAGTTTACGCGACATTAAAAAATACTGCGCAGATCTTGTACCAAACACGAAAGACCTGGATAACATTAGAACGGTATCCTAAAGAACCGTGGATATTATGAAACAGATTATGCATACTGGGCAACTTTAAAAATAAGTTTTTTTCTGCTTATACGCGGATAAAAACCTAACTCGCTTTATGGAACCTACCTACCAATCAAAAGAATTCCAAACAATGGCTAGGTACTTTTATTTAAATAAGACACGCTCGTCTCTTCTATGCGTATTCATAATTGTTAAAAGCGATTTAAAGTATAGAAACGTGTTATTTAGCTGGTTAAATAACTATTCTCAAAGACAATACACAACGGCAGATTATAATAATGCACGTTCATTGTGCTGATGTCGCACTTGCTGCGGTGATTACACTGCATACGCACAAATACTATGAAACTATATCATAGTGATTGATTATGAATCGGCAATACGCGATAATAGATGAAAATTTAAAAAGACAATATTGAAAAGGATTTTTTGAATATCTATTACATATTTCCATAGAACCGTAGTAATAGTAGGTAACTCTTTATTGCACCAAACATTATGGAATAGGTACCCAATAACAGTTTTAACTACGTACGTATGTTTCGCAACAACAAACTAATTAAAGATATCAAGTGCTATATAGGCGACTCTGACTATTAGATTAATTCACGTCAAAAGCTTCTTTCTAATTGGCTAAATTGAGCTAACTTTAGGAGGTTATGAATGAAACTTTGTAATTAGCCAATTATTAAATAGGTGTTTTCGCAATAACGTTACAAATTACAAACCGAATCGGTTACAGTAAGTACAAACTAAATAAGTAGTTCACATTACTTTTTGTTACAATTTTTTTAACATAAATTCATTTTAAGTGAAGTTAAGTTACGTAGTACTTTATTAATTCTGTAGTTAAGTTAAAGGGTTAAAAATAATTAACTGATATAGCATTAAATATAAGTTAATTATTTTTATCCCTGACCCTGTTTATCAAACATACTCGTATATATATTCGAAATAGATGCAGCTAAAGTCGCACCGTGCATAGTCGTATGATTTACACGAAGGCGCTAAGCGGAGATTTGCGTCCGAGTGGCATTCACATATAAAGCGAGGTCGCGGAAACCTCATGTGAGCAATGCAATGCAAATTGCAGTCCTCTTCCGATCTGACTGCACGTACTAAGCAGAGTTTCGTAAAAGTCGTATAATTATTATGACTTCGTGTAAAAAATCTTGATGATTGTGTTGAAAAATGTTGTTGAAAAATGATTCTTGTAAAAGATAAAGAACTGGCTGTATGAACCTCATATGTTAATCATTTTCGAAATTGGAATTTGGTCACCGATTTTTTTATTATTGTCATCAGCAAAATAGGGGGGGATAAGATTTTAAGAAACAAAACCAATTTTTTTTTGTTTGTGCAATGTTCTTACTAATTAAAAATTTGGTCATTCAAAAGGCAATGCAGCATAGCATGACTACTAGGCTTTATTATCAAAGTTTCATTCACGATTCGCACCTGCTGCGTACGCGCAGTTATGCGGACGACGAATCAATGGTTGCTAAATTGATAAACAGCACAGACAATACTACATAAATCTTTGTATGGTGCTATGCCATTTCGGCTAAGGTTAGGAATGTTCCACAATAACAATGCTAACATCCTGTTTCAGGTTTGAAATATTCCGATTTTTTAAATAATTTATTTAATTATAAAAAAAATATATAATTAAATAGGCTTAAATGTAAAATTATATTTTAGAGTTACAATATAGTTTTCCCCAAAAAATGTATTCAAAAGAGTGAAATAAAATTAATATACAAAGCATAAGTGATCAAAGGCTTTCAAGGAAAAATATAATAAGTTTATATTAATAGGATTCCAAGTATTCCTCAAGAAACGTCTCCCAGTAAAATAAATGTAAAAGTAAATGTTTATTAGTATTACTTACATTAAAATAAGTTAGTTACTGATAAATAAGCTATTCAAAGTGTATGTTTATTTTCAGAAGGGTTATTTTCTAATTTCCCTATACCATATAATTATAAAAAAATATGCATATACTCACCATTGCGAGAGACATCTAGTTCCACTAAGTTTTCGAAATTTTGAATATCAGGTGGAAGTTTGTGTATTTCATTATCACTAAGTCCTAATCTTCGTAACCGATGTAATCTGAAGAAATTCTGAAAAAAAAGAAAACATTTTTTATTACTCTAAAGGTCTAATTTTTCAATCATCAAATAAATGTTATCAACTAGTTAAATTATAGAATGACTAAAATAAGTTGACAGCACTGCGTCAGTTGCACTATAGGAGTACTTATATTAATTCTGTGCTATAGGCATGACATGACCCTACAATTTAATTGCTTTACACATTATCCGTCAGATAACATTTATTTGATGAATGAAAAATTTGCCCTTAATAAAGGACTTGTGTAAAGAACTGGCGATTTTCAATTTAAACATCCAGTGAGTTCAGAGTTGAGTTCAGTTGTTCTCCTGCACATTTATTTCCTAACTTTTATAGAGTGTACTTAAATAAATATGTACCTAACTACTCATATAGATTCATGAACTAAAGAGAAAAATTCTGGTTGAGTGTTCTGAAATTGGTAAATAAACCTATTAAGTAATTTGGGTTAACATCCAGAAAAATTACCTAAAGAACTTGTCAAGCATAAAAAAGTACTTATTTTTTCTGTGTCTTGGAATAAGTCAGGTAAGATTGTGGTAAAAAAAGATGGCTTTGCTATTGCAAAGCCATCTTTTTTTAGGGTTCTGTACCTCAAAAGGTAAAAAATAACCCTTGTAAGATCACTTTGTTGTCCATCTGTCTGTATGTCAAACTTTTTTTTCTCAGGAACCCCTAAAGGTATCAAGTTATTTTTGCAAACTTAACTTAACTTAACTTCTTTACAAACTTATTTTTGCGCTGGATTCAATATGAGTCTTAGGGATCAAACTGCAAAGTTAAGTTTGTTTTTGAAACTAGTTGGTCTTTTAGTTAGAGCTATAATGTGAGATGCTTTGCGTGTATGGAGCCCTCAGTGAGCGAGTTTGACTCGCACTTGGCCAGTTTTTTTTTAAAGTAATTAGAAAACACATATTTTCATAAATATGAATTTATTTTGTATGAACTAATCCCTAATGATCCTAATTAAATACAAGCCTAGTGACTAATATGTTATTTTCAGACAAAATTAAGAGAATCACTAATTAGAGTCTTGGATAAAGAGGATTCATAATACCTACTGAGCTAATCAAAATCACATAAATACCTAATATAATTATACATATTACTTAATAGCCACCCTTAGTAGGTAATTAGAAATGAGGTATAATAGTTACATTACATATTATTTAAAAATATCGCCTTAGTAAGTACCTAGTTGGTGATAAAGAAATAAAAAATATATATTTTTGTATTATCATCAGACACATTTTTCTTTGGGTTCATTTTAATTTATGAAAAGATTTGAAACTCAATTTTTGACTTCAATACTCATTAATAAGTTTTGTATGCCTCATCATCTTGAAAACTCATAATTGTCATTTTACAAAGTTGTCATTTTTTGATGTTGTTGTTCTCAGTAGGTTTACAGTTTTGTATTTTTGAAAGTAACCAATAAGCGCAAAAACTACTGGACCAACATCAAAAATTTTCTTTCAACAATAGAATGCTCCATTATCCCTAAGTACAGGGACTATATTTTAATGTCCACTGGGATGGGCCACTAGTCATATACAAATCAAAGAAATATGTCGAGACATTGTATGTCTTATGGCTTATCCTTCTGCAATACAAAACCAAATACTTTCTTGCATCAACTATAGTTACAAATATTTACAAGTAGCACTGTTTATCACAGAGTTTATATGGTAAATCATACTTAGCTGGATTTTTTTATATGTCTTGACATAATTAAATGTACCAATGTGATGTGATTTTGAGACAGTGCATTCTGATGGTTATTTTATGGTATGTGCAGTCACACTTGGTATGTGCAGCTAGTCAGCTGTGATATCCAAATTGGTATTCTACTGAAAGATGCATTATTCAGGAAGTTTCATTTCCTACACATACTTTTTCCACCTGTTACATATTCTAACAACTTTAGGCATACATGCTACTTTTATATTATCATTGATGATATGGATGCCAAACTAACATTGAGTAAATGTTAATTTCATAATTATCACAATCATAACAATGAAAACTCAAAACAACATCGCTGATACGATGAAGCGAAACGTATTGATGTTATTTACACCTCGGCAATCAAATGATAAGGTGAACGCCCACGTAGAATTTTACCACGCGTACTGTGATAGTTTACCTTCGGCAGGTCTCGTATATGATTAGCATCCAAAAACAGTTCCTCCAAGCTCCTGGAGTATCGCAATATTTCTTCAGGCACTGTTGGCAACGAGCAATGCCGCTTGTCTACACATTCCACTTGGCGATTACATTTGAACAAAGGTATACACCGAAACATGTTGGACACTACACTTTACACAAATTATAATAAGATAAATCACTACAACGACACATATTTGAGCACTTAATAGTTTCTTACACTATTTTTGCATAAAGACTGTGAATAAATATCAAAATAATCCGAAAAATACAACTCGCACCTCACCCCCAGAAAATGAAGCCACGAACTGCCAGTGTTACCATTATAAAAAATAAATATTAAATTAGTGTGCGTAAACAGAAAAATAGAAGAATTAGTAGTTTTTTTGAAGTTAAATTTTAATCATGAAGGTGAAGATCTTGGAAAATAATTATCTGAGTGGAAGATTGAGTGGAAGATTCATGTTCCAGAATGCGTTGAGAATATTTTTCTCTGAACTCGGGAATAAAATACTCAAGGAATTTCTTGGAAATTTTCTCGCTCAAGAAATTTCTTGGGAAAAATTCCCCGAAATATGGAAAATATGCATTTCCCATCCCCATCAGCCGATTTTATTGAAAATTTTAGTGATTGTCAATCTTCTTATTTTAAAGAAAGCTGCAAAAAGAAAATTCCCTTTTTTCAAATATTTCAGGTACTTTTCCAACAATTTCCGTTTTAGGGAATATTTCCGAGAACGTTTCCTGACCGTATCCGAAAATTCTCGAAAATTTCGGAAATGGCACATAACTAGTTGTAATGTAATGATGGTAGTAATGCAAAGAGCATATAATCACTACGTTTTAGTAGTAATGTATAACCACAGACCACAGAAGTAAAATTTTTTTTTCTGTGCCACAGAAATATAATAAAAAAAAAATTTACTTCTGTTCTGTGTGTATAACCCACAGAGTGGCATTTTCCGTTCAGAAAAAGAAACGGACGTGTGCTGTATTCATATTTATGAAAATATGTGTTTTCTAATTACTTTAAAAAAAAACTGGCCAAGTGCGAGTCAAACTCGCTCACTGAGGGCTCCATTCACTCAAACATTTTGTTTGTATGAAAAGCGTGCATTCGGATATGAAATTTACGTACGAAAAACAACTGACATGTGCGGCCGTGAGTAAAGAAAGAGAAAATGTTGGCACTTTACATCTCTTGCTTAGTTTTGTCTCGTGATTATAAAAACTATATGGGCTCTTGCAGACAGAGAGAGTTCCAGAGTTCCGCGTTCAGGGTTCCGAGTTTTGAGTTCGAATGAATGTACTGAGTTGGATACGATAACGCAAACAGCAGGCAGTTAGACGGCTTAGTTCAAAGGGAACGCTGCATTCTTTTGCCACCAAGACAGAGAATGCCGCTTTCACCGCGATGTCTGAAGCTACATTGATATTATCGACCTATCGATATTATCGATAGCAAATAGTGTGATATACTCTCTCTCTCTTTAGTGGTATTTCCTCATGACTGAGGGTCGTGGTCATTATATGGAATGAAACACACACAACGACTCTCTTGGCAATATTAATGGAGTGGTTTGCCATTGCCTTCTCTATTTCACACACTAGCTGATAATCATTAACCTGAGTGCAGGTTTCCTTACGATGTTTTTCTTCACCAGAAGCAAGTGTTGGTCGATGAAAACATGAGTCAGATTGGTATACAAACTCATGTACCATGGGCAGGATTCGAACCTGGGACCTTTGCAGCCACAGGCGGGCTCCTTAACACTCTGCCACCACCGCTTCCGTGTTCCGTGATATACTATTGATGACAAAGAAAACTATCGATACGATACAATGATGTTTTTTAATCAATACTAAAATATCCTTTGAACAAAATTGCCTATCGATACTATAGATTTAAAAAAAAAAAAAATATTTTATTGATTCACTTACATTGGTTACTACAAGTGGCAGGCGACTCCTTTTAAGTAAAAGATACCTGTGTTAGGAGCCACCGGTCTTCCCAGGGCTCCTAACACAGGTATCTTTTACTTTATTTATTTTTCAAGGTCAACTATCGATAGCCCTGCAATGCTATGTTGAATTAATGTAACAAAAATAGTGGTGACATGATAAAAAGGTATCTTATTCTGATTAGAAAAAAAAACCGGCCAAGTGCGTGTCGGACCACGCATAAAATAGGGTCCCGTAGTCTTTTTTGGCACCGCGCTGTTTTGCATTTTTTGCATCATCATCAAAATATGTAAAATAACTTTTTAAGTTTATACTGTTCTTTTGGAAAAAAGTATATATTTTTATTTATTTTTTATTTATAATTTCAAAAGTATTCATCACAGGTAATACAAACAATTATATATTATAATAAATGCCAGGGAAGTAAAAGGAACGCAAAAAGTTGAACGCCACTTGAACGTTTGAATGTTGGAGTTCCAACGCGCACACAGAACTCGGAACTCCAGACTGCTCTCTGTCTGCAAGCGCTCTAAGCAATCGCAAACACCGAATATGAATAGCGATGTGAAATGCCAGCAGTGTAGCCAGCCAGCAAGGTGTCAACCACAGATTTTTTTTGTTATAAAGAGTATAGAAGACTGTGGTGCTGGTACCACCACAGAAAAGCGATTGCAATGAGCGATTTTCTGACATCTAAATTAAGAAAAAAAAACAGCATAAAAAAGTCTCAACAGATAGCGTTTTATAAAGCCGAGTCGTAATAATGGCTGAACCTATAGGGTGCGCTTTTTCTTGTCAACCAGAGTCAGAAAAAAAATCACCTAACAGTTGCACAAATCACACTATTGATACTTTTTAGATGTTTTTTTACTAAGTTTAAAAAAAAAATGCCAATCCCGTGCTTTTTGTATGGAACTTTTCTCTCGTTTTTTACTTAAGTGCCATCTGGAACTATTTTTTTTTAAATTTGGATCTCGGAAAATCCCTCATTTCAGATCCGGGGACCCGAATGCACGCATTTCATAAAAAAATGTTCGAGTGGGCGCACATGTCCGTATTTTTTTCGTTACGGAAAAAGTTAGACACGTGTGCACCAACCCGAACATTTTGTATAAAAAGCGTGCATTCGGGTTTCCGACCCAGAACCGAATTTGTAATTTCCGTACGGAGAAACTGATGAGTGTGGCCGGATTTTGGCACACGGGCAAAGAAAAATACAGTGTGTCTATTAAGTCGTGAAATTAAATTATGGCGCCACTGGTATGCATGTAGCAACCCTTTATAGTGTGACCAAAATTATTTTGATAAAGCGTTCAGGTAAAGCGAGCTAATAAATAAAACACATTATTAAGTCATATTGTTTCCGTTTTATTTACAGTAGGTACCTCTGCTTATATAAAGTTTCACTAAACATTTTTAATTTAACCTAAATAATGTTTTAAATAATGTTTGTTGCAATGGCTCCTGATAGGAAATGTTGGCTAAAACAAAAGGAGGCTTATACCCAGTAGGTCATGGAAGGCTGACGATGATGACGAATGTTTTTATAGTTAAAATACTAAGGTTGATCACTTTCACTCATCATCGGAGTCCAAATATTCAACAACAAGAAACGTTTCGTTGCCGCTTTCATTAGCGGCATCGTTATCACTACAGCTGCTGTCACTACTGCTGCTATCATCGCCTAAGCGAACAATCAATTCATCTATATCTAGATGCAGGTAACGTCCTCGCTCAGAATACTCTTTTTTGAGCGTCTCAACGCAATGGCAGCAGTTTTTCCATATTCAGATGTGATGCTGTAGAAGGCCTCTTCAACAAGTTGCTTCGTCGACTATGGGCCTAACTGTACTCTTTGGTTTTCCTAAAAAAAGGGAATAAAAATTGTAACAAAATAGAAACAATAACTTATTCACAAGAAACAAATAATTCAAATTCAAAATTAGTAGAAAACCCAAATAGACTGAGATGTACCATCATAATCATAATGTATCAAAAATTTATGATCATACTATAATATGACCTATTTACAATTTTAGTATAACCTAAAAGTGTGCAATGTAAACAATACCTATTTTCTTTTAAAAATCGTTAATCCAGTATATTTGTAACTTCAGGTTGATAAAAAATAAACAATAACACGATTACATACCCATAATATATATGTTGTTCTCCCATAAATATCATCGAAATCTCACAAAATTCGTCCATCCTTGCACTCCGCAAAACATTGCTGGAAAACTTTAAAAATCAATTACCGCGTGCGACTCCGGTTTACTTTACTCATTTTTTAAACTTTTCTGCGTAGTTTTGTCTTAATTTATTGCAGTTTAATCAAAACAATAAAAATACTAAAAATACAAACGAAAAACAATTCAATATTGTTGACAGTATTGACAGCTGATGTACATAAAACGTAGTGATTATATACTCTTTGGATGTACATACGTTTGGTGTTGCCAGACACATCATCAATGTTAGTTCCTCGAACATTTATGTCAGGACTTTATAGACAAACTGTACACTAACGTTTCGCGTTATTGCGGGGCTATTTGCGATCGACTTCGGATCGGGTTTGTTTGATACGTGCCGTACGTTAAAATACCCCGTGTGCGCATAGCACGTCGTTATCAATGTCAAAGTCAAAATGACATACCGAGTAAACGTTAAAGCGGGAAAATAGTTACTAAAAACAAGGCAAGGCAAGCAACGCAAGGAGCTAGGCTAGGCTTGGATTTTTTCTTTCCTTCCTTCTTCCTTTTTCAAGCAAAGCAAGGTTTTCAGTGTATATTAAATAAGTATACAGTTCGATTCACATCATTCACAAGGAGTGTACGATAGTCCAGGACAATATGTTTAATTTAGGTTTTATTGGTGGAGGAAATATGGCCACTGCAATAGCCAAAGGAATTTTAAATGATAGTTAGTACATATTTATTTTTATTATTATTCTGATTTTTCCAATGTTGAGTAAATACATTGTTAAATTTATTTTTTTCTTGTTATCATCCCATTGTTACTTTGTTCAATAGACGCTCATCCATCATCAAGCATGTGGGTGTCCGGTCCACGATTACACAATTTGAAGCATTGGAGTGAATTTGGAGCCAACACCACAACGAAAAATGGTGAAGTTTTTGCTAATTGTGATGTGGTGTTTCTGGGTGTTAAACCAGGTCTCTTAAACACAGCTGTTGACGAGTGCATCAGTTATTTGCATGGTGCGACAACCAAACCAGTGCTGTTTATCTCTATGCTTGCTGGAATTACTCTTGATCAGCTACATAAGGTTGGTAACCTTCCTACATTGGTGTACTTTTTTTTCCAAATATTAAAGTATAAGTCCAATGGAAAAGTAACAGAAGTTTAGTTATAGTTTTATGGGAACATTTATTTTATTAATTTGTTACTCCTGGTAACCCTACCTAAATATTATATCTTCATAATGTAGTAAATTTACTTGTTCCTGGAAATTTAGGGTATATACTTACATAATTCTGAACACAATAATAATAATAATATGCTGAATGTGTATATTTCTATTCTATTCTATAACAATTTTAAGGGGCTAATTACTTCTTAGACTATAGTTATGTATAGCTTCTTATTTATGAACATTTTCTAACGTCAACTCATGTGAATATAATTATACTGACATACTACAAAATATATTACTATACCTGTTATGTTTACTTGGATTTCAGGCTTTACAATCCCTGAATGTGAGCGTCATCCGTATCATGCCAAACACACCGATGATGGTTGGAGCCGGGGCATGTCTGTACGCACCTGATGCAAATGTTACTCAAGAACAGTGTCTCTTACTGGAAAAATTGCTGAAGGGGTGTGGGTTGTGTGAAAAGGTTCCAGAGTATTTGATTGACTCACTTGGCAGTTTGACTGCCTGTGGGCCTGCTTTTGTAAGTATCTACATTTTTATTAGATGTTTTATCAATTAAAGTTTGACAAAGTAGCCTGTCAAACTAACCATATTGTTATTGTATAGGTTACTATATGGGGACACCAGCGCGAGCACCAGACGGGTGATCAGTCCACTTATGCTGGGACCATTTCACCCACTATTATTTTGTATAGGTTAATACTAGCTTTTGCCTTTGTAATCTATCTTGCACTATTAAACTGGTGAGAAATAGGGTATTTGACTGTTTTTGAAACCTACCTAAAATTGTTCTTTACGTTATCAGAAAACTAACGATATATATATTTTTGATTATTTTTCAGTATTTACATTTAAAATCAATGAAAAAGTTCAAAATAATCATATTACCGCTTAAAAGCTCAATATGTTACAATGAGAACCCCGTGACGTATTATGGGCACTCATCACTAAAACAGGGTGTGTCTTACGTACACTAAGCCATCCGTTGTTTTCATAACAAGATTTTCAATAGAATGTGATGTAATTGAAATGTCAATGTGAGCAACAAAACTAATTAACAATGTAGTTACTGGCTAATGACAATTGTGTAGATAAGGGTACAGATATAGTCTCACAATTTATTCTTAAATAGATCTAAGACTTTTACATTGTTTTGCGAAATATGCTCATCTCTGGACACTTGACTGATTTGACTGCATAATTACGTCTTTTTGAAAATGGCGGAGCGTTTCATGAATTTCCCACGTGCCTTTTTCCCAAGGGATGAAATAAATGACTTTATAATTAGTTTATTAACATAATCATTGCTTGTTTTGACAATCAAAATTAACCAAAAATTAAAGAAAAATATTGTCTTTAAGGATACTTATAGAATTACTCATATTTTTAATACTGTCAAATACCCTATTGTAAATTGTACAAACCATTCACAATTTAGCTCATCATCTTCGATTTTGACTCTTCATAATCTATCAACACTGTAATCTTATTAATTTCTTCGGACTATCTAGAATTTAGTCAAAATATTGTTTTTAAAAAATATGCCAACACTATTATTTACAATACATTCAGCATTGTTATATATAAGATAAAAATAATTTAATACTATATAAACATCATGTGTGCGTTGCAGCAGTTCAAAAAGGTCATGACTCAGCCATAACCGTTACTCACAGCATAAATACTGTCAGCAAAGCACTGGTATTCTGTCATAACCTATCTGACGAACGAACTTAAAAAAACAAGTCTAGCCTGGAGGGTCCACTATCTGTAAATACTGCACTTAGAACATGGGAAGATAAGGTGAATTTAGATACATTTCAAGGGGAACTTTATTCTAATACTAGATCTAAGATTTTTGTTAGACATTGTTTTGTTAAATATCCGCTCATCTCTGAAACTTCAAGTGGTAGACTGCATAATTTCTTTTTGTATATTATACTAGCTTCTTTAAACTTTTTTTTAAAAGAAAATTTAGATGATAGGTGCCTTTTCCCGGGATGAAAGGTACCCTATGTCCTTCTCCGTACTTCTAACGTAAGATTGGTTCAGTAGATAAAGCGTCAAGAGGTAACAAACAAACAAATAAACCAACAAACAAACAAACACACTTTCACTTTTACAATATTATTCATATTCATAAATGATGCTTTTGTATACTTTTTACCTAGAAAGGAAAAAAATAGAACGATTTTAGGATCACCTTGTTTAATTATTATTATTTAACATTTATTTTTATGTTTTTTCAGAGCAACATTGATTGACGCGATTGAAGCGTCGACACTGAGGAATAGAGAATTAGGAAAGAAGTAATAGAAACACTAGTACAAATTTAATTAGCGCAATTATGTATACCTATTTATTATTTAATTTTATTTTCACCATGACCTGACCATATTTAGTTATGTGATGTGATCACTTTATTCTGTAAGTACTTTAATAGTATAAATATTATGATTATCAGAAGTTAAAACAATAAACCAATAACTATTTCTTTTAATATAATCAAGTGAAATGGAGGACAGAGTCCCAAGCTATCTTCTCACTTTTCATAGGTGAAAAGATTTTACTCTCTTACTAGTAATACTCATAATTGCATTTTATTACACAATACCTCTATAGTTCATAGATTAATTTGGCATTGGCCAATAATTCACTGTGAAAAAGATATATACAAGAAGTGATACACATAATAAGTACATGAATATTGAAAGATCTGAAGTTACCGATGTCAGCATAAAATTATATGTTTATGAAATTAAAATAGATTTAAATATTCGTACTCTTGTAATGAATATTGAGTAAGAACGTTTAATGTATTAGTTTCAGTATTATGGAATCAATTCTCTGTTATTTTGAGCAGAATCTCACCTTTGTGTTACCTAGTTATTACTGTATTGTTTATTTATTTAAACTGTTACGTACTTAAAGTACAATTATGTTCGTATTAAATGATGTGATATTTATAATCAACTTTGAAATATTGTTCCTGATAGTTGTGTTAATGTTTTACTTAAAGTAAATAATAGAACTATTGTGACTTTGTACAAGCTTGAGGCTTGCATAGACAACACAACTCTTATATATTTTACGTACTTTTATTATTTAGTCCCTAGCAGTTTTTGCTTTTTCGATAATCTTGGACAAAAATATTCAAACACCAGTCCTTGTGTGCTAAGCTTTTAAAGTTACTAAAGAGTGCATTAAAATGTTTATACATTTTTATAATACAATGAAATAAAGTTATTGCGCTGCTTATCAATACAATCTTTCATTGTTATCAATCGGTTCCCGATGTGGCAATTGTTTATCGTCACCGCAAAACAACTATCAAATTTGTGGTAAACACATTTGATTCAAGTAAAGAAAATATATTGCGATAACATATCAGTAAGTTATTATTTTTTCTAGTTTCTGAAGTTATGTAATAATATTTTATTTATATCTGTTTTAACGTTGGGTTAATTCTTATTAGCAAATTCAATAACTCAGGTATAAAATATATCTCAACATGTTTACAATGCTCTTCACTTCGATTCTAGGGCTTGATTCTGTCATTATGGCAATTTTTTAACATGGTATCAAGTCATTAAAAATGTCGATTTCGTTCGTTCCAGCGTTTCAAATAGTTTTGATATTTTTATAAAAATTGAAATTTTTTTAACGCCGTAATTTTTTTGTGCATTTATCTTGTCATTGACAGGCGAAAAGTAGCGCAGGACAAGCTGAAGTAGAGAAGCTAAGGAATCGAGTGGTCCCCTGAAATTCTCACCCTGTGCTATTCTTATTATCTGGGTTTTTATACACATTTATCAAGGCTGGGCAAGGCGCGTCCATTGCATTCGTTCTTCCAGCCAAGCCACGCAGGGAATCCTTGTTGTCTGTAGATTTTCTTGGCGCACACAGATGCTGCAGTAATGTCGTCAGTTAGGAGATCTGAAATTTGAATATTTATATGTGGAAAGTTAGAAATCCATATTCATATTATTATAAATGTGAAAGTCTGCCTGTTACGCTTTCACGGCTTAACTACTGGACCATTTTTGATCAAATTTCGTATGGATGTAGTTGAAGACCCGGAGTCAAACAGAGACTACTTTTTTCTTTAAAGATCAAACCCTAACGGGCTGAAATTTAGGGTCAAAGCACAGTTTAATAAGACATGCAGTTGTCCATCGGCCTTAATGATGACGGTCACGCCGCCAGCGTGATCCGACACAGCAGTGTCAGGGTTGTCACAAAAGTGCATGTACTTTTATTATTAAGTATTTAAATAGAGGGTGCGAGTGGTGAGACGCCATTTGAATTTTTGTTGATTGTGTTTTTTTGGATGATTGATCTTAGATCTCAAAATAAATGTTATCGTCATCAGCGTCCCCAAAAACCCATAAAACGATACTCATAAGTTAAATTTAAAAAAAAATTGTCCGCCATGTTGGATCTCAAAATAAACGTTATTTTCGTCATCAGAGACCCCAAAAACCTATAAAACGATACGCATATTGCAAAAAAAAACAATGTCCGCCATCTTGGATCTCAAAATAAATGTTTTTTTTTCGTCATCAGCGTTCCCAAAAAAATATAAAACGATACAGATATTATAAAAAAAAATAATAATATATCGGCCATCTTGGATCCAAAAATAAAAAGTAAAAAAGTAGTTACCTATCGCGTAGAGGCCCTCGATGACCGACTGTATGAACCATATACCTAGGTAGGCTGTGGTCAAAGTTTATGAAAAACGCATAATACATAATATATATTTTTTGCCGCGAGCAGAGCCGCGGGGCAACAGCTAGTGAATAATAAAACTTCTCTAGATACAAATTATCACAGTGCAGACGGATTTTCATGTTTTTGTACTTGGGTGAATTTTCACCTAAGTACAATCGACGCGGTTATCAAGGTATATTCTTCGGAGTCATAGGACAGAACTTAACGGCCCACACTCTACGGCCACGATATCGTGAGTCAAATGGACACAAACACAGAAACGAGCACAACACAGCTAGAGCCGCAGACAAATATCTGTGAAAACAATTACAAATATTTGCCCGCGCTCGGTATTAACTGAAGGTTGTAGCGCTTCGTCATGTGTGTAAAAATAAGTCATCGATTTCGTAAGATGGCTGTGGTGGATTTTAACGCACAGAATTCGAACCGGGGCCTTTTTACACGACTGACCAAAAAAGGAATGTTATGTTTTCAGTTTTCATGTATGTATGTCTTCTTCTCAGCCGAAAGACGTCCACTGCTGGACAAAGGCCTCCCCCAAGGATTTCCATAACGACCGGTCCTGCGCTGCCCGCATCCATGCGCATCCCACGACCTTCACCAGGTCGTCGGTCCACCGAGTATGTATGTAAGTTTCTTTATTCCACCATAAGTCCTGAACAGATTTTGATGTGAGAGGTATTTAGATTCCTTGCATTCCTCCGAGTGACATAGGCTATGTGGTTTGTCAGTCGTGTTTTTAGTTTTTTAATAATTAGCTTGTTTTACACAGCGTTCATCATCCACTTTACCATTGTCAAATCATAAAATTATAGTTGCGAATTGATTTTTTTAGAAATATAGTAGCCTATGTTTAATCAAAATCGTTTCAGCAGTTTAGCCGTGAAAGCGTTACAGACAGACAGACTCAAACATTTGTAGTATAGTATGGATGGATATTGGATATATGCCCTTATTTATTCGAACTGGAACCATATTCGGTAAATAAATTTCTTTATTAAAAAGTCTGCAAAAACTTGTTGTATTGCTGGTGTTTATGGACTGCGGTGTTTGCTTACCATCAGTTTGCCATTTTACTAAAATTTATATTTGAACACAATAGTGTTCCAATCCAACAGGACGCACCTAGACTCTATGGTTCCTATCATAGAGCTAATTACTAGCTCTATGGTTCCTATCCTACCTTTGCACCGCACGGCACAGCCTTTGCCAGGAGTTGCGCCCGCGTTGCACCAGTACCGGTCGTTGATCTGGAAGAGGCCGTAGTCGTAAGAGCCGTCGTCATCCGGCCCCCCCACCACGCTGGTCCGCCTGGAGCTCTCAGCTTCTACGATACAAACCCCTGAAAATTGATAAGTTACAGGTTCTTATGAGAGTTGGACTTAAAAAATGTATTTATAATTTTTTAAAAAAGTTAAAGAACGATGTTACCTGCAATAAAAATCTTAAGATCTTCACATATCTACATCTGGCTAGACATATAGGAATATAGGTATGGTGGAATAAAGAAACTCACACCCTGAAGACACAACCACAACACTCCTTTTTTTGGGGCAGTCGTTCAATAAATTGAAGAATGGTACTTTCTGTATACATCTAAAGTTTTATAGATATCAGTAGCTGTACGCTTTTGTGGGAATATCGCTTTATAGTAGCATATTCTAATCGAATAATAAAATTATGATTCACAGGCGTGAAAAGGTAAGAGATAGAGTTAGGTAAGTAGTGTTGCATTTTTTTGTATTGAATTGAAATTCGTAGTTGTTGTATGTAGATAAATGCCTATTTAGTATTGATATGCCTTTGCATCTACGTTACTAAATACATTATATTATAGTGATTAGTTATTAACTCACAGACTTTTAGTTGTCTTTCAGGAAAACCTTGTAGCAGCAACTCTTTAGCCAAACCGCACCTCGTAAAATTCTTTGTAACAATATGTTTTATAGAACACGTGACTACTATGACGGAAAATAGTATAAGTCTCATTTTACTACTTATTCTCGTGTAAGATCACTTGAAACTGAACAGGCAGGTCCAATAAAGTGTGTCAAGGATCGCTACATGTTTTTATTACTTTGGATAAACTTACAATATGGCCAAATGATCTCCAAAACCAGTTGATACTTGCCAATTATAAGTCGACGCGGTGATTTATAAAGTTTTAAGATTTTAAAAAAGTACAATGAATATTTTTTTGTTTCTAAACAGTCACAGCCGCAGCACAATCGTTGCATCCTGACTACGATTAAGTAGAATAATAATTTAGGTAAATAGTAGAGAATCTAAGACTCTCCTGCCTTTGAAATCTTGGGAAATTATTTTTATGACCAAGGGAAGTTACCTGTCTATAGTTACTCTCGACGTTAAATTACTAACTCAGATATTAGGTGTTCGTTTTAGAAAAGATGGACAGGTTACTTTCCTACCCTTGAATTTGCATTTTTATAGGGAACTAGCTTTTGCCCGCGGCTTCGCCCGCGTGAATTTCCCACGGGAACAGTGCTTTTTCCCGGGATAAAAAGTAGCCTATGTGCTATTCCAGGTCATTATCTACCTCTGTGCAGAGCAACTACGCTCTGCTGCCAGAAAATGTGCGCAGAGCGAATCCGGACAAACGAAGCGGCGGGAAGAATTCTGTACCGGAACTTTACCGGGAAAAAATCTACCGGTAAAATTAAGTACCGGGAAAAAATCTCCACGCGACACCACGCTTGTCCGACTAGAATCTAACTTAAGCTATACGCAGTCTGCTACCACCGTAGCTTATGAAGGGAGCTACAGGGCCCTATATGATAACCTAACCTATAAATTAACTAGAATTGAACACTTACCAAACTAAATCTTCTTTCTCTTCGGATCCAAACTTGAGTGTCTTCGGGAAGGGGGAATTCCTAATTACCCTACCTAACCCTTGAGATCTCAATTCCCCATAACAACTAAATAGATTTCTTCCCGTAGTTTCACTCGGGAACAGCCAGATGTGAACAGCCAGCCACGTTTCACCTCTCACAAGAAAAAGTCACAATAACAGAGTTTTTCACAAACACAAATTCAATAGTGATTTAACAAACAGGAAATTCACAATTATCACTCAAACTAAACAACAAGCAAAGACGCGAGACCGCTCCGCGTATTAAAATCAAACCGATATCGCCCTGGACAATGCAATGGCGGACACCACACGCGACGCCATCCACGCTAGCAGTGTGAAAACCCCGAACGCCCTCTGGCGGCAGCAATGCGAAACGCCTGCGTTTAGTTTTACCCAATATATTACAAACATCCCCCCGTCCCGGTCTGAGAAGCAGACCGCTAGCTTACTCTACGGGAAGGCGGGCGAGAGAGGTCACACCTCTCCTTAAAATCGAACCGTCGACCAACACCTCAGCCACACGCGGAGTGCCATCTCCGCCAAGAATCAAACGTAATATGCGAGCTCGTCGCCAAAGCAATGAGGGCAAATTTGCCTCTTTTTAACAATACTAAATCACCCTCCCTGGGAGGCTCAGTCCTGTCTGTCCACTTCACTCTTTGCTGCAGCAAATGCAAATATTCAAGCGACCAGCGACGCCAAAAGTCCTGGCTCATTTGCTGCAACATTTGAAAACGCGACAACCGATATACGCGTTCATCCTTCCACGGGTATTCGGGCAGGGCATTCAACGGCCCTCCCACCAAAAAATGACCAGGGGTGAGAGCTTCCAAGTCATTTGGATCTGGAGATAGCGGACAGAGAGGACGAGAGTTGAGGACCGCCTCAACTTTACAAAACACTGTGGCCAGCTCTTCAAAAGTTAGAGCCGTTTCTCCGATAATGCGGCGGAGGTGGGTCTTTGCGGATTTCACAGCCGCTTCAAAAATCCCTCCCCAATGGGGGCAACTTGGGGGACTAAACTTCCAGGTTATTCCCCTTTGGGCAGCAATTTGACTTAAACTAGTACAATTTTTATCAATAAACACAGAAACATCCTTAAGATAATTTACAGTTCCCTTATAGTTTGTGCCATTATCAGATCTAATAAGGGAAGGTAGACCTCGACGCGAAACAAAGCGATCCAACGCGGCGACGAAGGCCTCCGTAGTCAGAGCCGATACCACCTCCAAATGGACAGCCTTGGTGGCCAAACAAACAAATACACACAAATAGCCCTTCACAATACGGGCATTACGAAAGGGAGAAGCCTTGATCGAAAAGGGACCGGCAAAATCGGTTCCAACGCCGTCAAACGGTCTCGAAGGTCGGATTCGATCAGCGGGCAAATCACCCATCTGTGGTTGCATCGTGGATGCCTTCAACCTATAACATGCAATACATCGAAACAGGACACTACGGATTGCTCTTCGGGCAGACAAAATCCAAAATTCGCGTTGCAAAATAGCCAACAAAGCATTGCACCCAGCATGGGCGTTACGAATGTGTCGATCAGACACCAAAAGCTGCACCAAGGGTCCGCCCTTGGGCAACAACAGAGGATGGCGAGTCTCATATGGAAGATCCGCCTTCCGGAGCCTGCCTCCAACCCGAAGAAGCCCATCCGAGTCGATGTACGGGTTCAAACGAGCGACCGCGCCCTTCAACTTAGCGCGTCCGTCGCGCAAAATACGAAGCTCTGACTCAAACCGTCCGGTCTGCACGACACGGACCCAATGCAACAATGCGCTCCGGCGCTCTTCTGCACCTGCAATCGGCTCCAACCGCTTTGCCTGTGGGTTTCTACAATTATGTATGAAACAGCTTAATCCAACTGGTGACACCCAGAAGCTTATCCAAGCTGCTATACCGAGCAAGTAGCCAATCCGGCTCCGACGTCGTCTCAGCGACTACAGCATGTACACGGAGCCCAGTCAAATTCAAAGAAGGAACATCTGTCTGACAGACAGGCCAAGAAGTTTCTGATCCCATCAGCCACTCTGGGCCCCACCAGAGCGGGTGTGACACCAATTCTGGTGCCGTACAACCTCGGGAGGCACAGTCCGCTGGGTTAAGCTCTCCCGGCACATGTCTCCATGTTATATCAATTCCGATATTCTGGATTTGGGAAACCCGATTTCCCACAAAAACCTCCAAGGTATGTGGGGCCGCGCGCAACCATGCAAGCGCGACCTGGCTATCCGACCAGGCGAGAGATGTCCCGTATCTCGACCGTGGCCGCCAGCTCACATGCAACGTGATGCAACAATTTAGAGAGAAGGTGAGCTCCACTCAACTCAAGCTTGGGAATAGTCAGCCTAGTCCTGATGGGGGCGACCTTGCTCTTCCCTAACAAAAGCGAGACATTGACCCGGCCATCGGCGTCAACTGTCCGCATATAGACTGACGCGGCGTAGCCTCGCTCCGACGCGTCACAAAAGCCATGCAGGCTGGCTCGATATTTCCCGGGGGCAATATTCGACGAGGCAAGGCAATCCGATTGACTTCCTTAATCGATGAAAACAACTCGAGCCAATCATCCAATGGAGAGCCAAACAGCGGCTCGTCCCACGAGACGCCCAAAGTCCAAAGTCTCTGAAGAAGACACTTTGCAGAGAATATCACTGGACTGATCCAACCGCTTGGATCAAACATACGGGCTATTACGGACAACACCGTTCTCTTAGTCCAGACCTTTGGTATTTCCAAGTCCACTTGGAATGTAAAAATATCGGTTAGAGGCTGGTACTGCATGCCCAGCACCGCTATCCTGTTGGGATCATCCACATCCTCAAACAGGTGAGGGTTCTGTTGGTGATCCTCCGGGATCCCTTCTAGAACTTTAGGCTCATTGGACAACCACTTACGTAGCTCGTAGCCACCTGTCTTCAATATTTCAATCAATTCATCCCGCAGTAGGAGGGCCTCCTCAATACTTTGGGCTCCGGTGCACACGTCATCAACATACAAGTCACGTGACAGCACGGAAGCCCCACGGGGAAAGCGGATCCGTTCCCGCTCTGCCAATTCAAGCAATGATCTGATGGCGATATAGGGACTAGATTTCAAACCATACGTGTTTGTGTTGAGTTCATACACCGTCACAGGATCCTCAGGGCGCTCACGCCAGAGTATCAACTGGAATCGCCTGTCCTCAGGATGTATGACTGTCTGGCGGAACATCATCCGGATGTCCGCGCCAAAAACCACTTGATGTCTTCTAAAGTTCAAGATGATGTCAATTATGTCCCTATGCAATTTGGGACCCGAATGCAAACACAGATTCAACGAAACCCCGTTCGAAGTGGGTGCGGACCCATCGAAGACGGTCCTCAATTTGCCTGTTGAGGCCTTCACCACCGCGTGGTGGGGCAAAAAATAATGCTCAGTTGAGCTCCAATCAACTCGAGCCGGAGACATGTGACCCAAATCCTCGTACTCGCGCATAAATTCAATATATTTATCGCGAAGTACGTGGTCACGCTGCATACGTCGCTCCATGGACAGCAGTCGTTTCTCCGCAAGCGCCCTACTTTGCCCTAGGCTAGGACGAGAGGCAACAAAAGGTAACCTAGTTACAAACCGACCGGAGGGCAACCTCTCCGTGGTCGATCGAAAAAGGGCTTCGCACTCAGCGTGTTCCGGATCCATCCTGGAACTCATAGGTGGCTCCTCCACCTCCCAAAACCTTTGCATGGTCTTGGCCAAGGACGCAGATGCGACAACCGGTGGCTCCTCCGCGGTGCCATTATCAAACACAGGGCCCATCAGGGCAAAACCAAAAATCGTAGACACTGCCATCAGTGAAGACGAACCCAGAGCCTTCTGTGTACCCAACAAAATCCAACCCAATACGTCCGAGCCCAGGAGCAAGTCCACTGGGCCGGGATGAAAGACAAAGGGGTCGGCCAAATCCAGACCCGAAACCAAAGACAACACACCCGGCGGTATGTCTGTCGAGGGGTGCCAACCCGCAATGGTATCCATTACCATAGCCGAAGTCGTGATCCTCATTGTGGAGGACTTCAGCGAAGAAAAGGTGACAAGTGTCTGGCCCGTCAGACACTTCACTTGTATGCCACCAACTCCAAGAAGTGGCACAGGCGAGTCTTCCACGACTAAACCTAACTGGCGTGCCACTCGAGTGGTAACCAAACTGCTTTGAGCCCCTGAGTCCAACAGAGCTCTCAAATTAATGGCTTCCCCACGACCCCATACGCGGACCACCGCGGTAGGGAGCAGAACCGTCCGCGGCTCTGTCCCAGCAAGGGAGCAAGCTAGTTACGGGCTCCCCACTCTCTCCAAACCAGGGGCGCGCCACTGACCCGGATAATATGGCGGGCGAGTGCACATCCCCATCTGAGGGGGGCATAACCCGCGGCCCGGCCATACATATGGTACGGCGGGTGGTACTCCAGCCGTGGGTACTCGTGCAGCGGCGGAGAAAACCGCTGCGGCTGCATGTGTTGGGCATTGGTAACCCGCGTGGAGGGGGTGTCCCCACTCTCACGTCCGATCTAGGGCCCCCGCCCATGGGGGCCCTATCCGGGGCCTGGCCAGCTACATACTGGCCATGACCTTGGGGCGCGTGGTCCCGGTCCGCCAAGACCCGCGCAGGTACGCGACCCCCCTCCCGAGGGGGGTGCGACGAGCGAAAGCCGCGTCCTCCGTCCGGTGGTGGAGGGCTTCGCGCAGGAGCGCCCCCGCCCATAGGGGACCCCTGCCTCAACATCCGGGTGCCATCCCCGTTGCGGTTCATGCAAAGCATCGCGTGGTGCAGCCCACGGCATGCACTGCATGGTATGGCACTGGGACAGTCACGTGCATAGTGACCGCCCAAACAATAAAAGCAAAGTTCATGCCGCTTTGCCATGCGGCGCCTATCTTGTACTGGCAGTCTCTGCCAGTCCCTGCATTGTAGCAGGCTGTGGCCCATCCGGCCACATTGCAGGCAGTCCGCGTCCCTCGCGACTGCTGTCGTGTGCGCAACCCGCACACCAGCTCCACGCGGTGGCGGTTGCCGTCCCTGTTGGGGCCTACGTTCAGGCGCTCTGGATGGCGCTGAGTCCGTCATGGTATTCTCAGCCGCCCGTGCCTCAAACTCCAAAAACTTCACCAAGTCAGTGAATGTTGGTAGGGTGGTGCTATCCCGTTCCGCATTCTCGCGCTCAAATCGCGAGCGGATGTCATTGGGTAATTTGCCCAATACAATGTGCACCAGCAAAAAGGACCATTGGTCCACCGGCAGCCCCAGTGTGCGGAGCGCGTTACAGGCCACTGTAACGGGCGTGAGCAACTGCAGGCGCAACTGTGCCCTGTTGGCCACCTTGGGCAGGGCCATCAACTGTGCGGCGTGCGCATCCGCTAACAAACGTAAGTTTTGATAGCGGGAGTTCAATAACTCCCAAGCCGTGTCGTACTGGTCGTCCTCCACCCGGAGGTGCTGGATGAGCGACCGCGCTTCATCCTCAAGAGTGGAGAGGAGGTAGGCCATCTTCTGGGCCTTCGACAAATCCTGTCGTGCTACGACCAGGGACTCAAACATATTTTTATATGCCACCCACTCCTCCATCCTACCCCCAAAGTGGGACAGCTGAAGGGTGGGGAGCCGACCAGTAACCGCTGGTCCTTCCTGTCTAACAGGTGTGCGAGGGGCTGGTCCGCCAGCCTGTCTCGCCCTTATTGCGGTCACCGCCTCCGCGATATCATCGTGCAGACTCAGGATCTGGTCCATGTCCGCGATGTGACCTGCGTAGGCCTCCGGGGTAAGATCGGCTTCGGTAAGCGCCGCCATGGCCGCTTCCGCGCTAATCAATCGTGAGTGGAGGTGATCCGCTCTTAGCAGTATGGCGCCCTCCCTGTCCTTCCGGGACAGGGAGTCCTCCGGCCGTCACAAACCATCTCAATTCGTTGGCGAGTGTCGCCCTAGCATTGGAGGCCTTCGCCATCGCGTCAAGTCACAAACAAAAAATAACAAAAGGTAAATAAAAAACAACAAAATCAAGCAACTACACGAAGAACCGCGGTAGGTATGAGAATGGCACAAACCCGGAACGCACGGTACAAACCGCAAACAAATACAAAAAAGGTTACAAATATTCTTATACAAACAAACTAAGAAAAATCTAATAATTTTTACAAACAATTAATTATTTTTTACAAACGAACAAATAGAGGGTAGATAAACTACGCTCTGCTACCAGAAAATGTGCAGAGCAACTACGCTCTGCTGCCAGAAAATGTGCGCAGAGCGAATCCGGACAAACGAAGCGGCGGGAAGAATTCTGTACCGGAACTTTACCGGGAAAAAATCTACCGGTAAAATTAAGTACCGGGAAAAAATCTCCACGCGACACCACGCTTGTCCGACTAGAATCTAACTTAAGCTATACGCAGTCTGCTACCACCGTAGCTTATGAAGGGAGCTCCCGGGCCCTATATGATAACCTAACCTATAAATTAACTAGAATTGAACACTTACCAAACTAAATCTTCTTTCTCTTCGGATCCAAACTTGAGTGTCTTCGGGAAGGGGGAATTCCTAATTACCCTACCTAACCCTTGAGATCTCAATTCCCCATAACAACTAAATAGATTTCTTCCCGTAGTTTCACTCGGGAACAGCCAGATGTGAACAGCCAGCCACGTTTCACCTCTCACAAGAAAAAGTCACAATAACAGAGTTTTTCACAAACACAAATTCAATAGTGATTTAACAAACAGGAAATTCACAATTATCACTCAAACTAAACAACAAGCAAAGACGCGAGACCGCTCCGCGTATTAAAATCAAACCGATATCGCCCTGGACAATGCAATGGCGGACACCACACGCGACGCCATCCACGCTAGCAGTGTGAAAACCCCGAACGCCCTCTGGCGGCAGCAATGCGAAACGCCTGCGTTTAGTTTTACCCAATATATTACAAACAACCTCTGTACCAAATTTCATCGAAATCCGTCCAGTAGATTTTGCGTGATTGAGTAACAAACATCCTCACAAACTCACAAACTCACAAACTCACAAACTCACAAACTCACAAACTCACAAACTCACATCCAAACTTTCGCATTTATAATATTAGTATGGAAGTATGGATAATTGCCTGTTTTCCGGAAGCAAATACTATATCTGCGCTACTAGCGCTGGTTTTTTTTTTAGAGTCTGAACGAATCCCTGAATGTAAAGGATGACGACTTTAGAAGATTTTTTAACGACCTATATAGTAAAACTAAATACATAGGTACCTATGTATTTAGTTTTACAATTAAGTATACACAGACAGGAAGCGGGTTGAAATAATTGTAAAAACTTCATCTTCCTTTTATTTTACATCCACTCCGAGCATAAGCCAAAATCACTCAAATAAATGCTCATAGGTCGTAGCGCGCGCGTGAGACCTATCTATGTATAGCTCTACCAAATCACTTGTTTTGACACTACACAATTCATACATCGAAGAGATCCATGAGTGAACTTTTTGTCCTGCGTGCCGTTTCATCATATACCATTCTATACTACATATAACCATTCTACTCAGTCTTCACATAGATATAAATTTATGGCTTCCTTAAACACTCGAAACTATTCCGCGAATCTGAACGAATTTCCTAGATCGATAATAACTCCTTGGCGTTATCAATATCCATTACACTTTAATGTTTTTCCTCTGTAAACCAATGCAGTTTTCTGGTAGTTTGACTAGGTGTATAGGGATGATAAGGATGTGTCGACACAGTCTTCCTTGTGAAGATGAACAGAGAGACCCTTCGGGCCAACCCCACTCCGATATCAATGCTCTTGTGTCTCGGGACTTCCATCATGGGCGTGTATTCCTCATCATCTTCGTAATTTCGAAAGCAGTTCATTTTCCGAATGCCTTTTTGAAGTTTCCCGAAATTCGGCCTCAACCTTGTTTGAAAGCTCGGTAGTCTTCGCAAAAAAGATTTCTTTTCCTCATGTTTTCCTATATTATTTTGTGGTCTATTAGAAGGTTCTTCCGATGCTGGAAACTCTTGTACGAAGTCTTTGGTTGTTTCTGCTAGAGCAACTAGCGGAAAATCCTCACCACTCATAACTTCTACGTCGTTTTTGTTCACATAATATGAAGCAGCGTTAGCCGATTACTACGACTGAGTGAGCGCTTAGCTCTTGGCATTGATTGAGTATGACGTATCTCTAAGATAAGATATTTAGATTATACTGATTACAAATAAACTTCTACGTCCATAATTTATGGATCATATAGGATCAGCAATGATTTTCAGTGTGTTGATTAGGTTGAATGCATTTATTTGTTTGATGATTGATTTGATAAGGTAAGAACTACTAAGATGGTGTCGAAAACATGGTTTGATAGTCACACTATTATTTTTACATCCCAAGTCTCAAGGAATCAGTACATCAGTTCGTACATATTGCATTGCAGCTTATTTTATTTGATTTTGTGAATACTCATTCGCATTTGTTTTCCCATGTCTTCCTTCAACCTAATGCTTGAACCGCTTTGGTTTTCCGACTTTCTAGTCTAGCAATAATGGTGGTATTGTAGAGAGTAACAATTCATGAAAAATAATGAGCTCATATAATATATTTACTTACCTACTGATATTCTTACTAGGTAAATAAAATATATCTGTGTAATTCAGAGATTACATATTTACGCCTTACGCCATTTAAACATGTCATGCGCATCCATACTTCCATACTAATATTATAAATGCGAAAGTTTGGATGTGAGTTTGTGAGTTTGTGAGGATGTTTGTTACTCAATCACGCAAAATCTACTGGACGGATTTCGATGAAATTTGGTACAGAGGTAGATAATGACCTGGAATAGCACATAGGCTACTTTTTATCCCGGGAAAAAGCACTGTTCCCGTGGAAAATTCACGCGGGCGAAGCCGCGGGCAAAAGCTAGTAAGTAAATGTATTAGGTAGGTACAATTTAGTAACATCCTGCGGCTGCTACATTTCTATGTAATGTAAGTTTTGGTTTTCTCCACGATCTTGTTTATTTATATACACAGTAATGCTATACAGTAATAGGTATACAACAAAAAATAAGTAGGATCATGGGTACCTCAAAAGAGATCTGTTCCAGTAGAACCGTAAGAGGTCTGATGGATTCTGTTTTGTTTTGTGTGGCTTTTGGATTCGTAAGACAATGAGTCCGAAAAGTAGTAGAGATTAGCTAATTACATTTCCATTCGGTCTACGGTTTATCTATAAAGCAGTAATCTGTAAGAAAATTGTGAAATGTTCATTTCAAAGAATAAAATCATTGAATACACTGGATCTACCCTGTCTACACTTTGGTTTACAGCATCGTTGGTATGAGTGACATAAGAACAAGTAAGTAAAAAATCACTTATGCTATTGCTCGCACTAAAAATGGTCTGTACTTACACATTATCAATAAGGTAGCTGCATTGCAACGTAGGTAAATAAAATGCGTCACGAAATACAAAAACGGCGGCGTGACGAATTTCATCCCGGCCTTGTGGGCATTCACCGTGAGGTCGAGACGCTTCCGTGGTTTGTATTGCATTGCAAGTGACAATAACGGAACTTTACGAAATAAAATAACAGAATTCACTGAGGTATTCTTCGAAGCGCATTTATTATCAAGCGCACCAAATGAAGTGCCCTAACACTATTCTTCGAAGCGCACCTTTCAATAGAGCTAACGAAATCGATAACAAAAGAAAGGTGCATTTCGAAGACTAGTTCTGGTGCGCTTCATTTGGTGCGCTTGAAAATGCATGCGCTTCAAGCATCGGCTTCAAGGAATCGATTGAGTCAATCTTGCTTGCTCGTAGGCTGAAATGATTCGGTTCTGTTTGGTTTTATAGATACTAAGCAGTACCACGTGGCATCGCTACCGTGGGAATTTTTGGATTCTGGATAGCCTATCCTCATGTATGTGGCCATATACACTGCTTATTATTTTCGGCTTGATACACAGACACTGGATTATGTGTATGTTTTGCTGTATACATGTTACTGTAAAATCTCGAACTACGGTAAATCCTAAGATTTAAGACTAAATCTTAGGATTTACCAACATGAGTTGGTAAATGTAAGGATTTATGAAAATGAGATGATTTTTTCGGGCTTTTACAATTAGAATTTAGTACAGGCTAGGTTTTACCACTGACGGCTGGTAAAAGTTGGTTTTGGGAATAAAACAAAGAGTAATTTATTCTTCCCTCAAAACTTTCCGGGTGGTCATAATAAAAAATAACTTGAACCTTTCTTTAATGTAAATCCTAGGACTTACCAAGCGAATGATGGTAAAAAGTGCGAATCGCAAAATTGTTCGGGCTTTTACCATTAAGAGTTAGTAAATCTTAGATTTTACTCGAAAATCTTAGGATTTACCGTAGTTCGAGCTTTTACAGTAACATATATACTAATAAATGATTTGTCTATCTACACTCTTTCCGTGGAGTACCTACGTTTAAACAGTAAAATGTTCAAATGTCAAAGTTGTAGAGTTCTTTGATTTATTCTACACTGTTTATTCTACGAATCTAGCCTAGGAGCTAACACTTGTTTAAAAATAGCGTTAAAATTTAAAAGATATTTTGTTCAGACTGGCGGAACAGAGAATTTACTTACATGTTTAATGCCATGCGTGCTTGCATGCAATTACGTTTATTTGCCTCATTGCATTTCAAAAACGCGGGGAGTCCAGCGTTCGGTAATTTTTCACTCTACGTGTATTAACAAGGTGAGTTTGCTCTCGTTTTCCATGATGACGTCGTGGCATTGTGGTATATACCTGTCTTTGTTTTTCCTTCAAGTTATCGCGAGACTTCCGACCGGCGCACTATGCGCAGGCGTCGACGGCGCTTCGTCATCGCTGTTTTCCCTACAGTATTACAAACTGTCGCGCGCTCAGTCGACTCATTTCTAGTTTAATTTGTGTATTTACTAAGTGCTGGTGGTGCGACTGAACTTCTATAGAATAATAAACTAATGTTTTATATTCTACGTGGATACAAGGTCGGTAACACTATTGTAATGCCTTGAAAACTCCGCTTTTACTAACAGTTGGTCGTCCACTAACAATAGAAAGTACCTAAGTAGATTATATTGTTATCATGTGACTTTGTTTAACTTCGTTTTCACAAAAAAATTATAGGACTTTTCGCGCAGAATACGGTAATAACCAAGTTTCACTACATTTTTATCGAGTATACTAGATTAAACTAGGTCTTCGCGGTCTGGAAACAGGTAGAAGTAAATCTGTAATTTTTTATCGAGCCCAGATTTAATTATAAGTTTGAGAGACTCTTGATAGGTAGGTACTACAAAAAAAATGATTTTAATCTTAACTTCACATTAAGTAAGTAATTAGTTAATTATTTTAGTAGTACCTTTGTGGACGTTGCAAGTAGCCAATGTCGCGCTAACATGAAAGGTCTGAGCATTGCATGGAGTTACCACCTTGACATACAATTTATTATTACTTTTGTTACAGTAGTTCGGTGAACCTTTATACAAAATGAATTAAATTTAGTAAATGAGTATACTTAGGGACTTACCCAATGTAGAGACTTTGGGAACGACCATCAATAAAATTGAGGGCATCGAGATTTTATGTACAGTGGGCCACATAGACAAGTATACCACCTGAAATACGATTCACTAGTATACTTTTCTATGCACTGTACTTCGAGGGTTTCTTATGATCGCGAAACTACAAATTATCATTTTAAAAACATTGACAATAACACATGAGATAACAGACCTTTTTGGGGAGGCGAAAAAAACGGCTTTAATTTTGTTCAGTTGATGTTGTTCAGGCAATCGACTCATAGGGTAGCTGTTAGCTTGTTTACTCTCCTGACATAATGTCTTATCCTTATCACTTTAGTAGTGGATTTCCCTATTTCTTTTGGGTCACTGTCCATCGTGAGCATAGTAAAACGACCTAAAACGACGTGTGACACATACTAGATGACGCAAATTAGTAAATTAATTATCTACTCTATTGTTACTTAATTATTGCTTTACCTAATGGGTTCTACAGTTAAGTAATGAAAATTGAAATTATCTACACATATTATGTATTTCTTATTCCTATTTACATAGATTGTTTCAAATAATCATGTAAAATTACTGATTTCAGTGAAATGTCTATGTGGGTTCGTCATGATTTGAACATTAGCTACCTACTTAACTATGTCATCTCTGAGGCATAATAAACATGACATGGCTTATGTCATATTATCATGCTAATGAGTGACAGCCTTATTTACCTGAGTGATAATTACTCACTTACCTAAGAAGTAGTGTTCTGTTCCCATTCCACAAAAGTACCGCTCTATTTATCACTACCTATCTAATGTAGAGTGTATAAGTTATACCTATATAAGTAGTTATACACCGGCGATTTGTGTGAATTTCGGTATAATAAGTAACCTTTTTAAAAATGTAGGTATCTGTATAGAGGTGAATGTCTCTACATATATTAAAATTCATTATCAAATTTATTTATTTATTTATTTCCAAACTTATTCTATTTTTGGCTAAAGCTGTAAAAATAGAATAAGTTTGGAAATAAATAAATAAAAATAAATAAATTATAATAGTAATAATAAAATGGGAAATATGTAAAATAAACTTTCGATCCACACCACACATTGATGGATCTTTTTGTATTATGTCCACTTTAATCCTTGATCCTGAATTGTATTCAAAGTGGAATTTTAGAACTATTAAATCAATATACACTAATATTATAATTGGAAAATTTTGTATTTTTGTTTATAACGAATAAGTTGGTTTGCATTTCCAATCTCTGAAATACATACAGCTACAGCTACGTTCCATCATTATTTAAGAATTTTTTAATTTTTATTTTTGTTCGTTTATCTTTTTTTGTTCGTTTGGTTCGTATTTCATATTTGCCATGTGCACAATGTGAGCTCTTATCATATTATCAATAGATAAATTATCAGTTCGAATACTTAAACTGTGATAACGACCGCCATTTTGTAGACGAGAACTATAATATTCTCTCTCGCTTTTCATTTTCAGGCTTATCCTACAATCCTTAAGGTAAAGTTGTTTTTTTTTTTAATTTTTAGTAAAAATCCAAGATGGGCATCTGCTTTTCAATGGATTTGGGGGACTGCGATGTCTGTTGCAACCCGTGTTGTATGGCGTTGGGTGCGTGCTGTCTGATCCCTTGCTTGTGTCCGAACGCTTGTGGACAGCAGCAGCAGCCGCCTCAAACCGTGGTGGTGCATCAACCACCAGTAGTGGTGGACCAACATCCGCCCCCTGGATACTACGGTCCGCCCCCGCCGGGCCCCTACCCTGGCTACCAACCAGGATACCCCCCGCCCCAAGGATACCCCCACCCTCAGCCAGGCTACCCCCAGTATCCAGACTATGTAGCAAGATAATATCTAGATAAGGTGAGTTACATTTTTCTCGTATTACTATTTTAGTGGACGACCATTGTTTCAGTATTTATAGTTGGTTATTGGTGTGGGATATATTTATTTTTGTTTTTCTCTGGTGTAATTATATGTATGTAATAGGTTTTTAACAGGCCAGTTTTACCTTAATAAGTCACCATACAAAATACTTAAAATTGGTATCTGGTTGAGGTTGAGCTAAATTAATGTTTTAGTAACTACTACTGACATTGTTTCAAGATAATTATCATTGGGTTTTCATTGTTTTTCGAAGAAAAGCGGTGTACTTACTTGCATGTCATCTGACCAGTCATATGGTTACATACCGACATATCCGGTGCTATCTTTGATAAAATCATATCTTGTTCGTAAAATTAACAAAAAATATATACCTATGAGCATGTTTGTATATCTTTCTACTTTTATTTAACTAGATAACCAAATGGTGACTAATAGGCAAAGATAACTGTTGCCATAAAATTCAATAAAGTAAAATACTACTGCAGTGCTGATTGGGTGGTTGTTTAGTTTAGTAGCATTCAATGAAAATATTTTTTTCTGGGAAGATTAAAGTCGTGAAGGTCAGTAACTACTTACTTAATTGTTTTTTGCAATGCCGGACTCGGTAGGTATTGTATATTACATACAACCAAGTATATATTTAAGCTCCGGGCAGCTTCATTTATCCAGTTCGTCTGAGATATGTATCTATGCACTATTTGAGTAAATAGATGAAAAGTTCGTAAAATGTAGCTCTGTTATCCATTTGATATAGGTATCTACTCTATTTAATTTATCTTGAAGTTAGGTAGGTACCTAGCAATGGCAGTTTAAATACCTTACACTGCATGCGAACACAAATTTTACACTCACCTATTCGCTGGCGTCTATACATTCTATAAGAATTTCTTTATTTCAAATTCTATCATGAGCATCATGAGCCCCCAAGACTTGGTTTTCCCTAGAGACATGAATAGTTTTCCTCACAATAACTTGCATGTGATATACGAATCGTGTTTGCTTATTTATAAGTGAAAGGAAGTAACTCATACCCTGAATATCCATAGAGCAACATGGACTTTCCACGCGCGGAAGTCCTTGTTGCACAAAAAATATCACCATTTCATTTACAGATTCCCTTTTCAAATTCCAGAATGGGTTGTAACATCTCGTGCCGTCCTTGCTGCTGCTGCTGTATTCCATGCCTCTGTTGCGACTGCTGCGGGGATCCCCCGCCCCGCACCGTCCACCACCACCACGTCACCACCGTCCAACAACCTCCTGTCATCGTTAACCAGCCACCACCACCGTACAGATAAATGTCTGATCACGTTGTCTAACGCCCTGACTTACCGTAAATACTTTTTTGGATTTAAAAGCACCGAAGATGCAGTTATAACTAACGTACTCTTATTTAACCGTACTACGTCTTATTCGTCCTAATTTACCGTAAATAGTTCAAAAATCGAGTTATGTTGAGTATCTATTTATTTTTTTATTGAAAAAATAAGGCAAATATTATATTCGATTACTCAATTTCAGACACATTTTTCATCAGACCAAAGAGTGGATATAATTGACATACCTATAATAAAGGGCTATTAAACATTAGCCATACTTTACACAATATACTAAATAGAAAGAAATCGTTTCGCTACAATTTTTTGGCAAAATAAATAATTTGATCATTGAGATATTATGTAATTCATTTGATAGACTTTATTCTCATTCACCGATCATCTACCTCGCACATTACATCTTAAGTTCAAAACAAAAGCCTGTCAGTAAAATATTTCTAATAAAATTATATTTTTCAAAAAGTGGTAAGGCAAACTAATTTATACTTACTGTTTACAATGTATCGATTTTTATTAATTAAAATGGTTTTAGTACATATACATTTTACATGTTTATATACTCCAATTTAATTAAAACAATTGATTGTATAAATACTTATTATTGTGTGTTCTAGTTATTTTTCAAATATATTTTGTTCGATAAACTTTTTGAAAACTTATAAAATGGGGGTGGTGTGATGTAAGAACATTAAAGTACAAATAGTTATTTAAATTAGTACAGAGTTTTATGATACAGGATCGCATGATTACAGCCTTTAATATTTTATCGTCAGGGTGTACATATTTTGAATTTTTTGTATTTATTCTTCGGCAAATTCTTCTGTTATTAGATAGTTTAAGATAATTACATTTGAGTTCTGGTAATTAGTTACTTATTACCATATTTTGTAATCCTACAATTATAAATGTAAATTTTGTGTTGTTTTACATACTTTTGCGCTTCACAGTTTAAAATAATGGAATATGTATATAAACGTCGTATTTATGTATATACTTAATATTTATTAATTTTAATACATAATACACATTATTACTTATATAAGTAAATACAATACAGGTTATTAGCCTTAATCGTATATAAATAAAATAGTTACCTATATTTAAATGTGTCTTGAACATGTAATGTAATGATAAGTTAAAAGTTAAGATTCGTTATTGTGATGCACAGTTAGTATGTATTTTATTTTTTATTATACAAATAAATGTTGTAAATATACCATCCTTAAGTGTATAAAAAAGTCAACAAAAAAAAAACAATTATATTCCTGCCTCAACATGTTCATATTCTAATAAATTGGGGCTCTGTTATACTTACAGATCTCCTAGAGCCACCTGAATTTAACTTCATCAAGACTTGCTTTTGAGTGTATTGAGTCATCTCTGTGTATTCCATTGGGACCTGTGTCTAATGGTATGTGGATAATGGTAACTATGGCAATTAATTAAACTATGATAGGTTCAGATCCAGTTAAGGGCTCGTTTGGACCTTTCCTGGCCAACTAATCCGCACTCTCGCGTTTCCCCCAACATGCACCCAGACCAGCCCTAACCTATTGAGCCTGCCTAAATTCTTCAAGGACTCTATGTAGTCAAAGACCAGTCCAGAGCCAACCCTATTAGAGTCGAGGGCAGCGAGAGCCGATTGGCACAACCCTAAATTCCTAGGTTGGTACATTTCTTCCGTCCATTATAAAATTCCAGGATCTTGTCTAGGAATGTTTGAAATTTTATTACTATATTTTACTTACAGTGAACTAAAAGGTGATTTCATGCTTTCCACGAGAAGAAAAAACATAGAATGTGCCAGCTGCTTCTCTTCCCGTGCAGATTGTAAAAGTCAATCGAAGGAAAGGGCTTCAAACTGGGAATCCCTCCACTCATAGGCGATGGGCTAGCAACCTGTCACTATATCTGAATCTCCATTCCATCAGAGAGCCCACTATTCAGCTAAGCGTGGCCTTCGAGTCTCACGACTCTTGGCTCTGTCTACCCCGTTAGGGATAAAGACGTGATTCTATGTATGTATGTGAACCAAAAGGTACACCCCTATTATTGGAAAGTGAGTATAATAAGCGTGGTTCAATCGCTATATCCACTAGGGAGTAGGAAGTATAGCGTTATCTTCCTTTATCTTATAAAGGAAAAACAAGGTTGTCTCTTCCAAACGAGATATTGATTAAGAACTTGTGAAGCGTATAGACAACTTGTTTTTAATTGTTTTTTTACTCAATCCGTCCACACTATTGGTTTCGCCGACCTTACCTTACCGCTATTGTTGCAAGCAAGAATCAATTTGAAGCAGGCACACGTAGCGGACGCATCAACTTAGCAAGTGAAAACGTGAACGAAGTGTTTTCCAATTGCGTGATAACGACCACTGTTGATAACAGTTATCATAGTTTAAATTATTATGTGCGTGTTATGGTGAAGTAGTTATTTAGGTAAGTGAAAAATGACCATTTATTTGCGCATTATATTAGATATTACGTCTGATATAATGTTTATTAGGCCGTGGAGGACCTGTTTATGTTAAGTATAAACAGGTCCTCACGGCGAATAACAAGCAGGTTATCATGACTTGTCGACCTAGAGCGAACAGTGGAGGTATCACAAGACTAAACAAAGACAAAGTTTTCATTGTGTAATTAAATAATCACTTTATGGTGCATGTGAAATATCCTAGTCCTAACGAATACCTATTATAAATGAATGCGAAAGTGAGTTTGTTTGTTTGTTTGTTTGTTTGTTACCTCTTCACACTTCATCTACTGAAGGAATCTTCCCGAAATTTCGCATACACATAGAAGTACTGAGAAGGACATAGGATACTTTTCATCCCGGGAAAAAGCACTGTTCCCGTGAGAAATTCACGCGGGCGAAGCCACGTGCAAAGTAGGACATAAATGCAGTTCAAGATATTGTCAGGAATCTTTTCCATAGATTCAAGTAGTGTAATTGATATTTACCCAAAACATCAAATCGTTTGTGATGCCTCTATCTTTCGCGGAGCGCGCGAATATAGAGCCACTGTCGGCACAAAATGCAACTACTTAACGATCCGTCATTAGCATTTAGATCGACGTTTAAAGTATATTCATGCAGATAAATGGTTATGCTTTAAACATAGATCTGTTGCCAGCCAATAGTTTAATTAGGCACATCGTGATTTGCCTAGACACATTGTGAAATGCCGGCATTTCATGAACTGCCTATCTAACAGGCAGTCGTATTGACGTGAACAACGTAGTCGATATTCCTAGCTATACAAACACTAGGCGAATCATATAGTAGTTCTTTGCATTTCGCACCGACAGTGGCTCTATCTTCGCTCGCTCTGCGGAACATAGAGCCATCACAAACGATTTGATATTTTGGTAAAAATAAGAACGAAAACAAGTTAACGCACTAAGGCCGACTCTCTGATGGACTGACAACACCCTTAATGTGTACGTCGTTAAGTCTACAATCGTTGAAGACAAGGTCAAGTTTACTGGGGTCAATCTACACCTTATTAGCTAAAACTGGTCGAGCAAATCATGGACAAGGGCAAAATATAGCGTTAGGATTAAAAAAACACCTCTAAAATTCTTTGATGAAACTATTGACCTTCATCAAGAAACGTTGTTTTCGAAATGAATTTTAAGTAAAACTACGTAGTACTTATATTAATTCTGTGGTAAAACATAAAACATACATTCTTAAAATCAGGTGAGACGGGTGATTTTCGAAGAACATAGAGTGATATTTACTTCAATATTACTTTATCTAATGTACACTTCGAGCAACGCGGACTTCCGCGAGTCCGTTTTGCTCGAATGTATATGTTATAAGTTAAAAAAAAAATATATTTCTGTGAGTATAAGGTACAAGCATGGAAGCTTCGAGCAACAAGGACTTCCGGAACTGACTCTGTGGGTACTCCACAGAAATATATTTTTTAAAGAGTATTTAGTCTGTGGAGTACGCTTACAAACTTAATAAGGAGGCCTCAAACCACAAAACTGTCAAAATTTGACAGTTGTAGACATTGGAAGAAAGGTCAATTATAACAACACTATTTTCTTCTAAATTCTAAATGAAAATTTACGGAGTTTAAAGTCAACAATTCATTGTATGAATGAATACAAACAAAGTAATAATAATAACGTTGAATATTAATCAATACTTGTTACTACCGAATAAATAAATAACTACTTATTAAAAAAAACAAAGTTATTAAATAAGTAGTAAAACTTCTTTGAACTTCCAGGATGGGTTTCAGAATAACCGTGAGACCGTTCTGCTGTTGCTTCATCCCTTGCATTTGCTGCAAGTGTGTCTGCGAGTCGGATGCCGGCGAGTTCGTTCGCGAGTCCGCGGTCAATCGCCCCGTCACAGAGCCGCCCCCGGCCTACTGTGACGTACCCTTGAAGACCGACTTCCCTCCACCTTACACGGAAAAACCTGAAAAAAGTGATGACAAATGAAATTTATTAGGCAGTCTGATGGTTAGTTTAGTTTGAAAATATTTTATTTTGTGATAAATATGCTGTGATTGGTGGGCAATTTAGGTTTTGTAGTAGAAATAGATTTACAGATGAACTTTATTATTATTGTATATATTATTATATATACTACTAGCTATTACCCGCGGCTTCGCCCGCGTAAATTTCACTTAGATAAAAAATATTTTTGTGTTCCAACCAAACTGCAGTAACTAACTCAGTACTAAAAATTTCAGCCATTTGTTTATTCCGTGTCCCAAGGGAATGAATTCGTATGGTGTATTCGACCACTTTTATCTTGTTTCTCCTTTAGGGGTTGAATGTCCAAAATTCCTTTCTTAGTGCTCACTTATATAACAAACCTCTATGCAAAATTTCAAGGTAGTACCTTGAAATTTTGCATAGAGGTTTGTTCGTTCAGTGGTTTCGTTTTTGCGTTGATTTCCCAATCAGTTTTATTTATACGGTTTTACGCCTTTAGGGGTACAACTTAAAAACCAATGATTGCATCGTTATATGTTATGAACCAAGAACGTAAATGTAAGGCTCGCGTCAAAAATGGCGAAGTTTCATACAAACTTTGAACCCCATTTTTAACCCCTTAGGGTTGAATTTCCAAAATTCCTTCCTTAGTGCTTACCTACCCTATACAATAAACCTATAGGCAAAATTTCGAGTCAATACGTTCAGTAGATTCTTCTCTGCAGTGATCGTAAAAATCAGTCATTAACGACTTTATATATAATAATAAAGTTCATCTGAGATTATTAGAGACTTTCAAGACTAAATATATAATACTAGCTTTTGCCCGCGGCTTCGCCCGCGTGAATTTCCCACGGGAACAGTGCTTTTTCGGGATAAAAAGTAGCCTATGTGCTATTCCAGGTCATTATCTACCTCTGTACCAAATTTCATCGAAATCCGTCCAGTAGATTTTGCGTGATTGAGTAACAAACATCCTCACAAACTCACAAATTCACAAACTCACAAACTCACAAACTCACATCCAAACTTTCGCATTTATAATATTAGTATGGATATAATCTAAGCATGTTAAAAATAATTACTAAAGAGTAGATATTAAGTATAACTAACTTAAATCTAATCTTAATGCTTGAGTAATGCTTAAGAATTGAATCAGGGTTTCTTTGGAAAAAAAAAACGTTCTTCATCGTCAAAGTCTGTTTTTACAACAAGCACAGTATCCAAAATATTGAGAGGATCATCATCTCGAGACGAAATGGCAAAAATTAAGAATTAATTAATAAATTAATTATTGAGAGCAAATTAAATAGATACTTGGATAAAGTAGAACGATATTATTATACGTAATTTTTTGGATAAGTGATTATTAAAAAAATAGTTAATTAATTGTGGGAGGCCGCAGAATGTATTTCGGAACCATCATGGTGTATAAACTAACACCTGCCCAGTTTTATCTCATTATATCGATTAGTAATTCGCAACCTTATCACTGAATATTTAAACAAGCTGAACGTTATCATATTATACAATACTTGGGGCGGTTTTCGCACCGCTGTCGTTTTTAGCAGGCAAGTAATCAGGTTAAGCAATATTACTGCTAACAATTTATAATAATGTGGATTCAAATTTAACTAGTTTGGCATAATTTCCCTTAGGCATTATTTCTCAACCTGTGTGTTCCACGATCTTAGTAAAACCTTAGCTTTAAGACGAGTAACGAAATTAGCCTTCCTTTTTAGATTTTAATGCAAGTAGAAAATTATAATCCAAGTGAAAAAATAAAAAGATAAATATTTTTTATTTATATAAATAATGTTTATTTTTAAGGATGGGAGCTTGTTTTTCTTGTTGCGGCGGTCCCCCGTCTCCTGGCCCGGGCGGTCCGCCCCATAACGGACCTCCCCATCACGGACCTCCCCATCACGGACCACCCGGACCCCACGGACCGGGACCGGGACCGGGACGATGAAAATAGCAAACTCGTTTACCCTTTTTTTCCTGGTCGTACAATGTCAATCAGTGTTGTGTCGAATTTCACATGTGTACAGTACGTGCATGAATTAAAGTTAGGTGTAAAATGGGACTTAATAAAAATTTTAATTAAACATATTTTTTTATAAAAATTATGTTTTTCTTTTTTTGTGGACTCGAACTTTCCTTATTTTGATATTATCAAAAAGCTAGAATCTTATATTTTACACAAAGGGCAAATTGAGACTCAAAAGAAATTATATGTATGAAGTCAATTAGAATATAAGTCTTTATTGATTAAGATTTCCAGAATTATAGCCTGGTATTCACTAGTAAATGTAATGGTAATACGCTAGAGAGCTAACTTTCCTACTAACTATACCAATATAAAAAACAGTATTGCTTATACCTATGTAGAGTAGCTCTACCATAGGGAGCAAGTTACTTTATCCCTTGCTAGAGGAAGTACCTTTCTTCTTAACTGGGCCGATGTATGCTCAGTATGTAGTGCATCACACTTTTTGTCCATTGCAGCCGACTGGTGGATGGATCTGGCTAAGCCCTAATATTCTAGCAGAGTTGAGACCTCCTTTATTTAAGACTAGCACCCCGCCCCGGCGTTGCTTAGTAGGAACATACATACATTTGTCACTTAGGTATAATATAGATTTCTACTGGTAAAAGAATTTTTTAAATCGATTCAGTGGTTCCGAAGATTACTTCTAACAAACAAACTCACAAACTTCCTCTTTATAATATTAGTGTGAGGGAGTGTGTGGACGTCTTTCGGCTGAGAGAGAGAGAGAGAGTGAAAAACATATTTTTATTGTTTTCCTGCGAGACTATTTATGGAGTAGCGTAGATTTTTGAGCTTCCATGCTGGTCTGGGAGCGAAGAAAAAACATAGAATGTACCAGCTGCTTCTCTTCCCGCGCAGATTGTAAAAGTCAATCGAGGGAAAGGGCTTTAAACTGGGGATCCCTCCACTCATAGGCGATGGGCTAGCAACCTGTCACTATATCTGAATCTCCATTCCATCAGAAAGCCATCTATTCAGCTAAGCGTGGCCTTCGAGTCTCACGACTCTTGTCTACCTCGTTAGGGATAAAGACGTGATTCTATGTATGTATGTGTAGATTTTATCAGACTAATGAAATAGTCATAGCGATCGCAAGGGACACAAACTGAGTGATTAATCCCTTCCTACGTTCACCTAAAACTGTGAGTAATAAAATTAATACATAATACTTATTGCTGATGACGCATACCTTATGACTAATATTGGTTAGGTGTATTGCCGGATATCTATTATCTCGTTTTATCGATAGTAGTTTAGCGTAGCGACCTTATCACTGATACTTATACCTAGTCGAATTATACCGCGTTAAACAACGTTTGGTGCGCATTTTGAGAGTGGTCACAACATAAAGCCTTTTTTAAACATGTAAGTAGAGATTTTCAGAAAGTAATTTATATTATTAACTGCTGCAATATCGAATAATGAAACAGCATTTAGTACCTTCTTCATTAGTACGGTTAATAGCACGTAAGAAGTGTCAGTTCCATAGGTCAGTACTGATTGAAGAAGGTAACTCTTTCCATGTCCGCTATCGCCTTAGCCTTGTTTGTAAACAATAGCAACCAATTGCTGAATAGCAACCAATGTCAACTGCCGCTATTTTCTGGCCGTAATATAACCGATGTTGAATGATATGCAATCGACTAGTTATTCTGATTTTTTGTACGGATATGACGTATAATCCGCAAGCAGTAGACTAAATACATTAACTTCCAATAAAAGTATTATATTTGGCGTTTACATAGATACGTAATGGTAAGACCCACTTAAAAAGTTCTCTGTTTACCCCAAAGGTTGACTGTTAGATACCTAATGTTTTTTTTTGCATTAAGTCCGCCGACGCGACGACTGTAGGTAAAGGCGGATTCCCAAAAATTTTTATTTTCTATTAGTTTAAGTTCCATTTGCTTTTTCCCCATTCTTTTTTTTACCAACTGAACAATTCTCTAAAGTGTTTTTCCCCATTATCATTGTTCTCTATTGTTTGTTTGTTTGTAAACTCTTTATTGCACATACACACAAAAAGGGATTTCTTTTCATTTCTCTATTAATTTTAATTTCCATTTACTTTATTCCCAATTCTTTTTTTTAAACCAATGAACAATTCTCTGAAGTCTTTTTTCCCATTATCCTTAATTTCTAGTAGTTTTCATATCAAAAGGTAATTGTATTTGTGCAATAAAGGTTAATAAATGGTTGTCTTCTTATAACTTCCAGTATGGGACTGATCTTTTCGTGTTGCTGTGGTCCATGCTGCGGACCCCCGCCCCCACCACACCACGGGCCTCCCCACCACGGGCCGCCCCATCATGGGCCGCCCCATTTCGGACCTCCACACCACGGACTAGACGTGTGCGCCGCGCCGCCGCGCCGCCGCCGCCGGTCATTTAGGCCGCGCCGCCGCCGCCGGTCATTTAGGCCGCGCCGCCACCGCCAATGATTTTTCGGCGTATAATCGGCGCGATTTATTG
Source organism: Ephestia elutella (assembly GCA_018467065.1). NCBI lineage: Eukaryota > Metazoa > Arthropoda > Insecta > Lepidoptera > Pyralidae > Ephestia > Ephestia elutella. The sequence continues at coordinate 9,572,031 of CM031569.1, forward strand.
TATATATTTTTATATTAATTTTGATTTCATTAATATTATAGTAAAATATTGTAAAGCTTCATATTGATTTAAAACTCTTGAAAGAAGTTATAATACTCGTAAGTCGAGAAGTAGGCACTACGTAGGTAGTTAAGTACTAAAATATAATAAGATACATTGTAAATCAAAAGGTTTGTAATATTAACAATAGATAAAGGGTTCATAGCCCGTCCACCCAAAATAACCGGTCAGGCCGGGGCGCTACTTGAGATATGTCAAAAATACTACGTGCAAATGTGTACATGTGTTCCCAATTCCATTAAACAACGACGCAGTCCTTTCTTACTCTTACAAGAAAGCAGACCTATGGCACAGAGAGGGCACTTCATAGAAACGGGGCGTCATATATACCTACTACTACTACAAATGAAACTGTACATCCGAGAACACGTCAACATGTGCGTCTTCATAGTCAACGCGTCCCAATCCGCAAACCTACGGGGGAGAAGTGCGGGGTGCGCAGGGGTAAGCCATACTGTAGTAGGGGTAGGGAGCTTCCTTTCTGTACGTAGTACTTATATGCTTCCTTTCTGTGCCTGTAGTAAAGTTAATTAATTCCTTGAATTTAAAAGTTTTGAAAGTGTTCTAAAAGACTTGTGTTTGGGCCTAAATTCAACGAAATGGATACCTACTACACCAGAGTCCACCAGAGAAACAAAAAGTATCTAAATTGAAATACAACCACTGTTTTAAAGTTCAAAAACCGTAAATTTTGGAAACATTTCGGCAAGCTAGTGCTACTTAAAGACGGAAAGAAGAAGCACGTCTTAACTGAATAAGTGTTTTGTAGCGTTTGCTTGTTCAAAAAAAAAATATTGTAAGTATACCAAAAAGAATCAATTAATAATGTTGATTTTTAAGATGTTATTATAGATTGTCATATATTGTCATTGTCATAGGGAGACCAAAGAAGAGATGGTTGGACTGTGTGAGGGACGATATGAAGGGGTTGGGAGTGGATGTTGGTATGACGGGAAACAGAGACGTGTGGAAGGATAAGACATATTGCGCCGACCCCAGATGACGGGATAAGGTGAGGAATATGATGATGATGATGATTATAGATTGTCTGGTTGTGTGAGGTTTGGACGCTCACACTCAAAGAAGAGTCAAGGCCCTGTCAAGAAGCCAGACGGAAGCTGGAGAGTCCTGAAAAAATCCGAAATAGAGGAGCTGGTGAAAGAGCCGAATATACTGGGCGTGATAAAATCACAGCGACTGCGCTGGCTAGGTCATCTCGAGAGAATGAAGGAGGATCGTGGCGTCAAATCAGCCTACCAGGGAAAAGTGTCAAAAAGGCGCCCGATCGGGCGCCCCAGTTATCGCTGGAGAGACACTGTGGAGGCTGATCTACGTGAACTGGGAGCGGTCAACTGGCGAACCACCACCGTGCAGAATAGGAGTCTATGGCGCTCTCTCGTATCGGAGGCCAAGATCCACTTTGGGGTCACTGAGCCAGCGGAGTAAGTAAGTAAGATGTTATTGTTGGAATATTGGACGCGAAACCTGCGAAAC